>NW_021011514.1:415033-813784 GCF_003987935.1 Bombyx mandarina
CTTTGACCTTGAACTAGAATTTTTGGACAAGTGTTTATAAATACTTAAAAGTTTTTTGTGTTTGATTTTTAAAGTACACATTTTTCTATTTTTAGTTGAATCCAAATAATTGAGTTTATTTCTTGTGTTTGTATTAAACTTTTGAAATCTACACTCTTTTGGTATATTTTGTAATTTTAAATTAAGACACAAAATACTAAAAACTGAAAATAATGTAGCCAGTCCTAAGCCTGGTAAAAGCATGAAGGAAAGTTTTTTTGATATTTTTATTTTCATGTTCTTTTTATTACTTTAAGATCATATTATAAATTGATATCAGAAAACCAACCGTATAACGTCGACTTAAATCTATATCTACTACGATATTATATCAGCGTGTCGTTTCAAATCTCAAATATCATGAATCGAGAAAATCTACTAGCATCCATCAATATATAGATTCAGAAAATATATAGATTCAATATCCGATATTGATCCTCGATATATAGATACGATTCGATACGCGGCAAAACCGATATTACCCACTCCTACTTTTTCGTATATTTAGCTCCCTTAGAATGGACTTGTTAGTTCTCATGGTACTCCACGGTATTCGACAAATACAGCTTTTCGTAATTTCGGAATAAGAGTCTTTTTACAATACGATTTCCATCATGTCCCGAGATGCGTGACGGCATTAACGCTATATCGACAAGCTCTGTTGAGATTTACCAATCTATTATATATTATGGAAAACAACAAAGAAACCTGTTTGTAGTGAATTTGTTTTGTGAATATATTATCTTCTCTATTTATTAGGTTTTGCTTTGAATAATGCTTGGCTCGTGCGTACAATAAAATTTTGAGATTTTACAATGAATTAAAGAAACCTCTGGTGACTTGTACCACAGCCTGTAAGTCGGTTCAAAGGCCTGGTCAAGAGAGTCTGTTTACGTAATTCCTGTGATGTTGTACAGAAATCGGGTTAATCGACACAATAGCACACATTAGACACAGACGTCGCCTATTTATATATTAATACGTGAAGCAAAAACTTTGTATCCCTTTTTACGAAAATTGCGCGGACGGAGGAGTATGAAATTTTCCACACTTATAGAGAATATAGAGAAGAAGTGCACAATGCTAATATTTTTTTAAATAATGCGTAAAAGATACATTGATTCCATAAACAAATTCGTTTATTGTCCATTGTCAAACTTTTGTTATTGTCAAATTGAGAATAGATCAATATTGTTTGTTTTTCAGATTATATAACTATAGTGTAGTTTTGGGGAAATCTGTGATTATAATAAAGAAGTATAATATGACAATAGAACCAAAATAATATTTAAACATAAAATTTCAATTAATTATAGTCGAATTTCGACTACTGCGGGACCACTAGTGTTATTAATAGTGTCAAGAAAGACTACTAATGTTCTTTTTCGAACGAGGCTTGTGGAGAGTACTTAACGGTAGAGGCTTGGCTCTGCTCCTGGCATTGCTGATGTCCATGAGCGACGGTTACGACTCATCATCGGATGGGCCGTATGCCGTCTACCTAAATAGGCAGTAAAAAATTTTTGGCAATTATTACGACATCAAATACATTTTTACTTTTTATTCTCTTTAAGGTTACTTTAAAACGAAGATTATTTTAATTGTAATGTAAAACTGGTGGTAGGACCTCTTGTGAGTCCGCGCGGGTAGGTACCACCACCCTGCCTATTTCTGCCGTGAAGCAGTAATGCGTATCGGTTTGAAGGGTGGGGCAGCCGTTGTAACTATACTGAGATCTTAGAACTTATATCTCATTGTAGACGTCTATGAGCTCCAGTAACCACTTAACAACGAGTGGGCTGTGAGCTCGTCCACTCATCAAAGCAATAAAAAAAATATTTACTAAATCACTAGAAGATGTCAAACCAGTAAGATACAGGTATGGACTGTTGTAAATTTATCAAAAAATATGTATATTCTTCGCCGTAGATATAAATTCAGAACATTCTAGATGTCGTAGAAACGTCAGTTCATTTTTATTGGTAATGAAAGCTTTTATGGTGATTACTTAAAGCACTGTGGGGAGCTTTTTACGTTTTGTTTCGTTGCCATTTCGCTAGCTTAGAAAGCGAGTGAGTACCGATTCGCTATTAGTGATAAAATCTAAGCGAAAATGACGATAAGTTGCTGTGCCACTTTTTTTTATTGGAATAAGATAATATTACCTGTTTTTAAAGTGAACACTTCTTTAGAATCGTTGTGATTTCAAACCGGATGCAACGGAAAAAACGACAGGTAAGAGACACAAATACAAAAATTTTTAGGATGAAGCCAGCAAAGAATGAGACAGAAATATACATACTATTTAATACAGCGCCATCTGTGAGATTTTTTAATACTAACGTGTGTATGAAAGCTCTTGTAGTGAATTTTAATTTAGGATTATACGTGAAATTAAAATATCAATTCACAGAGGGCNTTAATACTAACGTGTGTATGAAAGCTCTTGTAGTGAATTTTAATTTAGGATTATACGTGAAATTAAAATATCAATTCACAGAGGGCGCTACCTTACAATTATTTACTAATGACAAAATTTTACATATACTTAAGACGTTTAGGATAATTGTATTTTAATTTTGGAAGGTTTCACTTCTACCACGTGTGAGTTGCACACATGTTTTTTTTTTATTGCTTAGATGGGTGGACGAGCTCACAGCCCACCTGGTGTTAAGTGGTTACTGGAGCCCATAGACATCTATAACGTAAATGCACCACCCACAAATATTCTTAAAGTGATAATTACCGTTGTCCGTGGACATCATAACGCGAATGACCCCTCTTGAGACACTCGTTCGAGTCCCGAATTCTGTGACTTCTCTCTCACACCACGCACAGAAAAAGACAATGGAAGTTATTAATCAAACCGATAGGATACGGCACTCAAAATGGTCGTCACAAAAAATACATAAATCTTCATAAATTTATTTATTTTATACTACCACCCACACAATTTTGATACTTTACAATGTTTTTTTTTATTTTATATTCTAGTTTGCGTATATACCATACTAGCGGCCCGCTCCGGCTTCGCTCGAGTCTGTAACAAATATTTCAACGACGTTGTTTTATTTTTTAAAATAAAAGAACACTTATTCCGGTATAAATATAATAGTTAAACGTATGCTGTCGCGACACTTTTTGTAAATAATAGTGTGTTCTACAAAGTTGTAGTACATTCTTTTATTATATCCTCAATAGTTTTCGCAGGGCACGCGATGTAAAGAATATTTTAAGTAATTTTTTTACACCTTGGGTTACATTATTGGAGCTTTAGTAAGGATCTCTAATTTTTTTCAAAAAAGATTATATCCTATGTCACTCGGGAATAGTGTAGCTTCCAAACAGTGACATAATTTTTCAAATCGATTCAGTAGTTTCAGAGCCTATTCAATACAAACAAACAAACAAATCTTTCCTCTTTATAATATTATAAGTATAGATTTGCGTGAGCAGATTTATGACCGCAATGCATTAATTAGTATATTTAAGTATTTTTTTTTCGGTTAGCTAATTGTTGTTATTGCACGCATAACGCAGTCTAAGGTTAAGATATATTAGATAAGATATTGAAGGGTGGGGCAGCCGTTGTAACTATACTGAGACCTTAGAACTTATATCTCAAGGTGGGTGGCGCATTTGTGCTGTAGATGTCTATGGGCTCCAGTAACTACTTAACACCAGGTGGACTGTGAGCTCGTTCACCCATCTAAGCAATAATAATAAATAAATAAATATTTCAAACAAATAAATAAAAAACTTAGGCTTCGTTGCTCGGTGTAAAGTTACCTTGTTACCTACCCAATAATAAAAAAATCTAGTTTAAAATGCGTAAAAATATAAAAAAAATAACAAAAAATAAGGCCGACTTCAAAAAAATAAAATGGGAACATCTAAGAAATCTTTAGTCGCGAATATAGGAATTGGGTGGCATTTATTTAGGATGGGTGGACGAGCTCACAGCCCACCTGATGTTAAGTGATTACTGGAGCTCATAGACATCTACAACGTAAATGCCTCCAAAAAGAACGGAAGAGTAGAGATTACAAAAAAAACGTATATGACGGAGAGGGGCTGAGGACTTCAGCAATGTCAGGGGCAGAGCCAAGCCGCTGTCTACCGTCTCAGCAGCGCATCGAAGTTTAGTCTTAACGTGCTTGTGTTTAACGATTAAATTTGCGTATCAAGTCAACGGGCACAACGCTTCTTCGTTGCGTGACGATTTCAGCTGACGATCACAAGCCACGTTAACGAACTCAGCTCTAATAAAAACAGTCAGATTTGGAAGCGTTACGGCAGAATAGTTCTTATCACATTTGGTATATAGTTGAATATGCTATCACCACTTTATATCCTCGATCTCATCAAATAATATAGGCATAGCATCACAGCGCTGCTTAGACGGACATTTAAGGCTTCTTAACTAAGGCCTAAGGCCGTAAAGGTCCTTTATCCGTACCCTGTGCCATCCCACGGGACAAGTTTACTAGGACATAAATAGCGTTTAATAACTTAAGCAAACCGTTAAACTTGGAAGCTGTAAATAATTTTTAACGCTAAAAACTTGATATAAAACATTGTTATTTATGTCCAACCTGTAAGGCAGCTTGAACTTTTACATCGTATCGTTTTTTTTTTATTGCTTAGGTAGGTGGACAAAGCTCACAGCCTACCTGGCGTTAAGTGGTTACCGAAGTCCATAATAATATACATAATAATATTGTTACGCCGGTAAGAGTAACGCCATCTATCGCCGAATAGTTGAACGAATATCGAAGGATCTAGTAGCACCTAGAACGCTTGAGAAGTACAACGCCATCTATTGTCAGATAGCTGAAACAAAACACAGAGATGTGTGGAATATTCTTGATAATTCTAGGGGTGTGGTATCGGCTATAAAAGCGTTGCAGAGATGGCACGGAATCAGTTCTGCTTTGGTGAAATTTTGATTATCCCGAACCATAGTGAGTAGCAATATACAACGTAAATGCCGCCACCTACCTTGAGAAAAGACTTCTAAGATCCCAGTTTTTACAGTACAGCGGCTGTTCTATCCTTCAAACAGAAGCGCATTACTGCTTGATGGCAGAAATAGGCAGGCTGGTGGTACCTACCCGTGCGGACCCACAAAGCATCCTACCACCAGTGTGCGTTTTAAATTCTTCGATAATAACTTTAGTAACATTCGCGTTTAATCTGTTAGACTGAAAAAAAAAACCCTAGGAAAATTCATATTCGTGATCTTTCAAATTACCTTCTTCATTCTCCTGTGGTGAATTCCAGTTAATATGTACGTAATACGTAAAAATAACAAAAAACTTTTTCTTTGTTTCAGATATTATAACGCAGAAGCGTTAAAACTACGGTTTTTAACCAGCATTGGTATATAAGGTAAGCAAAATTCGTATCAATATCAATATGACCTGAACATCAAATAAAAAAGGGTACGTGTACTTATGTACGCGCGTAAGAAGTCATACTTTATTTTTATTAAATTTATTTCATTTTTTTTTATTTAAATTTTAATCAATTTGATAAAAAATCGATTAAACAACATCCTCAAATACGCATATTGGACATCCTTTTTCTTGACATCGTATAAATTCGGTAATTCTCGGTACGGTTCGGAAAGTTCACCTGCGGCTATATTAAGACTCGCCAAGTTACGTCGGTCGTATTGTAATGAGCGATTTAGTGGGCAACTTCATTCTGTTAATTTTGTGTCACGGTGCGCGCGCGTCGTAAAATTTCACTCTCATCAATTTTTCATAACGCGCCTAAAGAAGTATAACTTCAAAAATTAATCTAAAATTTTATTCGGAATGGTGTACTTGGATAAAACTATTACTTATCTATCTCATTGAAATCAAAGGTAAGTAGTGCGGTAGGCAGCGGCCTGGCTCTGCCCCTGGCTTTGCTGAAGTCCATGGGCGACAGTAACCACTCACCATCAGGTGGACTATATACTCGTCTGCATACTAAGGTAATTAAAAAAAAAATAACACCGCCCTTCTTGAGAGGTGAGTTCGAAGAATAATTTTATAAGACAACGGCTTCATATCCTTAAAACGGGAGCCCATAATCACTGTAGAAGCAATCACTGCTGTGATACCCACCGACCATCACAGACGTACGCATAAGTGTGCTGACTATGGCCTAATATATCAACATTCAAATTGGGCAACGTTGTGTGATGACTTCGCGATCAATTTGTTGAAAAAACTCACTAGTTGAAAAAACTCAGGGCTTATTAATATCGTCTCTCGGACCACGGAACATTCGACAGAACTGCTACCTCTTGACCATAAAAAATCGCCATCGAATTTAGCGCTAATTCGTCACAGCTTAAAGTCTTATTTCGCTAAATCCCGTTGACTTACCAGGAAGATTCAGTTCCTCTGGTACCGCAGTTTATAAGTCGTAAGGATGAAAACCGTTAAAAGCAAACTCAATTAACGTTGGATTAGACAGCGTCTCAATCAATTTCAACGACCATCCGGGCTCGGCCCAAAGCACAAGAAAAACGCGATCTTAATTTTAATTATATCGAAGTAAATTGGCAGTCTCCCATGGGGAAGGCTTTTTTATTGCTTAGGTGGACGAGCTCAGAGCCTACCTGGTGTTAAATGGTTACCATAGACATCTACAACGTAAATGTCGTCACCCACAGCGGCTGCCCCACCCTTCAAACCGAAACGCATTACTGCTTCACGGCAGAAATAGGTAGAGTGGTGGTACCTACCCGTGCGGACTCACAATAGGTCGTATGACCAGTAATTACGCAAATTATAATTTTAAATTAAGAAACCCAGTAGCTTAGTGCTTTACAATTTTAGAGGAGGTGGACCTCTGAGCTGTTATGTGTCGATATTTGAATATTATGCCGACTACCGTCTAATTTGCGTGTGTAAAATATTTTCTTGAAGTTAAATTTGGCACTAAGTGCCTCATCGTATAAATTAACAATTTTTAGTTATAATTTGCTAGTCTGATGATCTTAATACCATAAAACCCCTTTTTGTCAATTAAATCAAAATCTAAAGCCAAAAGACACGTCCAAATGTCATTGGAATATCACCCAAGCCATCAACAGCTTGGAACTCTTAGTAAATACTTTTTCTAGCCTTCATAAAGAACATTAAATAAATCTCAGTGCAGTCAAATTAATACAGAAGTTGTCTGAAAGTTTTATTGATTTTGTTAAATTGGAATAGGCAGCCAATCACATTACATACCCCTGAACATTATAAGGAAAGTGTTACTACCCACTTTCAGACATTGAACAGTGTCGGTTAGAGTGGTCGAGTTTTAATATCGGCATTCCATATTATCTCATTATTAGTTTTATTATTAATAGTATTCATTTGAGATCCTTCAACATATAGTGTGCGATTAGAGAATAGATAAATCGAATTAAGCTGCGTTCTAATTCGTTTAAACGCTACATCCTATACCGTGGACGGTGCGTCGAATCGCTCATCCAGGAAGAAATTAAGTCCGCCAGCATTTCTAGTGCAAGATAAATCTGAATTGCATGTCGGTTAGGTGTTACTTCATGTACTTTATATATAAGAAAAGGAGACTATCATTGAGATCCGAAAACTGTACTTTGATTCACGAAATTATATACGTGAACTTAATTTCTCATAAACATAAGTCATTCAGGAAGCGTTTTATTGATATTGTTACGCGCTGGGCTTTGGAATAAATAAAATTCCACCAAAGTACAACTAAAAAAACTGTATTAAACAGTTAGAACACTTAAAACACTTCACAGAGACTTTAAAACTCTCAATTCGCTTCTTCCGCTTCGCTTCAGGTGATCCGTTCGCTGTTTCGCTTCGAGTAGTTCCGATTACTAAATGACTGCGTGCCATCTCTGCCACGCTTTTATAGCCGATAAGACATCCCTAGAATTATCGAAAATATTCCACACATTTCTAGTATTGGGTTCCTGCTATCTGACAAAAGTTTAGGTCTTTTATTTATCGATTGAGGCACTACGAAGTCTGTCCGGGTCAGCTAGTACACAATAAAACGGACGCTTAATTACAAAGATAAATGTCGCGTGGTAAGTGAAATGTCGCTTAAACCGAAGCGAGCTTTTCACCTTTTTATCGACTGTCCCGTTCAAATCATGCAAAGCTACCTCAAAGCTCGGGAAGGAATTGCGGGCTTTTGAACAGGAAGCTCAACGGACCGGTCGCACAGTTACCAGTCGGATATCGGCGCTAGCACTTAACATGTAACAAGTAATTATTTCTCGTAAGTGCGGCGCGCGCAGCCCAGCAATTAATGATGGTACTGGTTCTATTCTGGATTGTTTTTCGATTGGTCGAAAGACTTTTACTAAGCCCAGATTTTATAGTAATATAGCGATCCGCCCTCGCTTCGCTTCGGAAACAGTAAAACACACATGAAACCAAAAAAATAAAATTAATTTTTTTTTTTAAAAAGTAGCTTATGTTCATCTGGGACAATGTCGGCTTCTAATGGAAAAAGAATTTTTCAAATCGGTCCAGTAGTTTCGGAGCCTATTCGAAACAAACAAACAAACAAATCTTTCCTCTTTATAATATTAGTATAGACTAGCTATACCCGCCCGCTTCGCTGGGCATTTAAAATTATCAATTTTCATTTATTGCTTAGATGGGTTTACGAGCTCACAGCCCACCTGGTGTTAAGTAGTTACTGGAGCCCATAGACATCTGCAACGTAAAACGCGCCACCCACCTTGAAATTTAAGTTTTAAGATCTCAAGTATAGTTACAACGGCTGCCCCATCCTTCAAATCGAAACGCATTACTGCTTCACGGCAGAAATAGGCAGGGTGGTGGTGCCTTCCCGCGCGGACTCTCAAGAGGTCCTACCACCAGTAATTGATGACGGTACTGGTTCTATTCTGGATTGTGTTTTGATTGGTCGAAAGACGTATTCTAAGCCCAGATTTTATAGTAATGCTCGCGGTACCCATCCGCTTCGCTGGGTATTTAAAATTAACATTATTATTTCTCACCCCCACAAAGATTCTCATCATTAACGCCCCCGCAACTGGTGTAGGGAGTCCAACACTCATATAAATATTAGCCTATCCATTAAATACATGTATTTCCTACATGGATGCCAAGTTTTAAGTCAATCGGATGCATGGTTCAGTAGCTATAACGGAACATCCGTAAAAATCACTGTAGATTTATATATTAGTATAGATTATCTGGACTGAACTAGCAAAGACGTTAAAAAAAAATTCAAGTTCAAATAAACAGTTTCAAGAAGTTTTGTTAACATGAAAATTACTGTAATCTAACGATCTTAGTAATCCAAATCTACCGATTTAAAAATAAATCTAATTTCTTAAGCTTCCTATCGAGAATGCTTTTTTTTAAGTTTATTTATTTATTTTTCTATTATAGTAATATTTTATAGAATGATACGCCCCAACCTTGCTAAGCTGTTATTGAGCAGAATTAAAACAGAATTTACTTTCGCTCTAAATAAAAATGAATGTAGGAACCATTTTAAAAAAAGGAGAATATTTTTGTATCTCTTTGAAAAACAATCTAATCTAGCGACATTTTTTTATTTAGATAAAATATATTAACAAATTTGCGTCTAATTTTTCATGTAGCTTCTTTCAATTAATTGTTAATTGATCTTCTTTTGTTTTTGTTTTTATGTCCAAGAATCTAGAATTTTCGTGGTCGCAAAACCGAAAAAAATATTCGAAATCTCGTAAGGATGAATTAAAAAAATAACGCAATGACGAATTATTAAAGAATAACGCGAGATAAAAACCGTAAAAGTGGGTTTTAATTATTCCTTTTAATTTATATACTGTCGAGAACCAAACATGAACATTTCTCTGCATTCTATGAATATAATTTACATGCATTCTAATATTTCATCGTGTCGGAAGAGACTGACTAATAATTAAAACTGTATCAAAACCGCTTTCCGCGATTTAGAAGCACTAAGCGAAAATTTACTTTATACTACTATTATTACGTATTAGAAAGGAATTATGGGGAATAGTGGATGTAGGCAGCGGCTTGGCTCTGCCCCTGCCATTGCTGAAGTCCATGGGCGACGGTAACCACTCACCATCAGGTGGGCCGTATGCTTATTAAAAGTTTTAAATGTTCGTATTAAAAGGCCGGTGGTAGTTTTTCTCTTAGCGGTAAAAAACGCAACGTTGCTATTTTGGCAGGCACGGCTTGGCTCTGCCCCTGGCATTGCTGTAGTCCATGGGCAGCGGTAACCACTCACTATCAGGTGGGCCGTATGCTCGTCTGCCTATAAGGGCAATAAAAAAAAATAAAAAATAAAAAAATTATTAACGCTATGGAAACACGCATAGCCTAACTATGAGATTTTTCGGTCAACCTGATTTCGATTTTTTTATACAAAAAAACCAAAACACCTTTTACAGATTACCTGTTAGACGTATCACGTGATAGATCTGGACTAAATCTGGTCATATTATGCAAATAAATTTACAGAGCACCGTTGACCCACAGAAATATATCCAGTTCTTTTTTTAAACAAGACTTAAAGCTGACGTTAAGTGCCATGGGAACGGGACGATAGCGGCCAAATAATTCTCGGATGTCGGGCCATAAAGGAAGTGGGCATATGGTCCGAGCGGGTAGAGTTTCAGCTAAGCGATTTTTATCACAGATTCTTCTTTATCTATATATATAAAAATGAATTGCTGTTCGTTAGTCTCACTAAAACTCGAGAACGGCTGGACCGATTTGGCTAATATTGGTCTTGAATTATTTGTGGAAGTCCAGAGAAGGTTTAAAAGGTAGATAATATCAAAATTCCTTTTGTTTGTTTTAAGTTTATTTTATACAAAAGTTTAGGTTATTTATTTATCGATTGAGGCACTACGAAGTCTGCCGGGTCAGCTAGTTTTTAATACAAAGTGTACGAAGTATCAATGATGCTGTTTTGATGTTATCTTGTTCTTTGATTTTGCCTATTTATGCAGACGACGACACTAAAAACTCCTCAAACGTTGTTCGAAGAAGGTCATGGTAGTCGGAAAACACTGAGAAGATTCATTCCAAAGTGGGATGGTATGTAGAAAAACAAATACCTGGAAACACACTGTGAAATCACTTCACCGCGTAAATGCCAACTACCCACTTCGAGATTAGAGGCGTCTGTCTCCATAATACACTTAAGTAAACTATATTTTTTGATGGTTTGGATTTTTGCATTCGGAAGAAAACTTCCGAAAACAGTTTCAGTATGTTTCTCAATCTTCACGGCATACCAGATAGTCAGGTTGGAGGTACGTTTTGGTACGGCACGGTTGCATCGCTCGATACAGATACTGGGTCGGGTGTTTTTTCTTTTAGGGCAAGACGATTTCATAATATCCAACGCACAGATAAGTTTTACTATCATTATTAGTGAAGAGCGAGAAACTTATTTAAACTGTTTTTGCAAGCTTTCTTCCAATACCCGGAATTCAAAATCTAAGCCCGTAAAAATACAATCCATTAGCGTTATTAATTTTTTTTACTGGCTTTCGGTATTTACTTTTACTTTAACGGCCGTCTGGTGTAGTGGTAAGTGACATGGACACTACACAAGGGGGTCGCGGGTTCGAATCCCGCCAAGGGAAGGTATTTGTATGATAAATATAAATGTCTTTTCCAGGGTTATGGCTGTATCTTAAATATATGTATGTGTATAATAAAAATCTTACATTTATTTCCGTTATCTGGTACCTGTAACACAAGTTCTTTACGAACTTATCACGGGACTAGTTAACGTGGTGTGATTGTTAGTAAATATTTATTATTATTATTATTAAAATTACTAAAAATTTGAAATTTTAAAAGCTCATCGAAAAACATCCAAATTATACTATAAAAGTGTCTGTTTGTTTATAAATCAGATAGGTTGTATACGCCATTTATAAAAACACTGAAAACGCTATTCTAATGGCCAAATTATAAGCTCCTTATTTGTCTACAAACGATTCGGTACAGTTAGCCGCAATATTATCTCACAGCACAATAACTTTAATCGTGACGTAGCAGTCGTGATGTACACTCGCCAATAGAATAACCATCGAAAATTAAAAGCGTTATGCAATAATAAGCCATAAAATATGTTATTTATTTTTTTCTTAGGTCGCGTTCCCCCGACCGCTCCGGGGGAAGGTGTAGCGCGGTGCCATTAATGCGGGCTCTTGGCCCGTCGATCGAGGGAACCGGCGGTCATGTTGCTAGCGGCCGCCGGTTCGGCATCTGGGGGACGGCGGGATGGATGTAATATGCTCTGCGTAAACCCTGTCCCGCCGTCTCAATAGCTCCGACTGGGCTCCCGCTCGGTCCGGGGTTCGGCGCCGGCTGTGAGCGGCAGGAGTTTTTAGTGAGGTTCGACTCCCACATACCCCAGCTGCCGTGCGGGTGGGAAACCGGCGATTTTCGCTTGTGGAAAAAAATTTCATTTTTTTCTGTGTCGAGTTTTATGCAATACAGAATAGAATACGAGAAATGGATTCATATCAATAGTGCCCGTTGAGTTTCTCGCCGGATCTTCTCAGTGTGTCGCGTTTCCGATCCGGTGGTAGATTCTGCGAAGCACTGCTCTTGCTAGGGCCAGTGTTAGCAACGTCCACAGGTTAGCGCTCCGTAAGCTCACATACTCACTCGGTGAATCTAGTATGACCCCTCAAGGTCACTAGAATAGGTAGAAAAAAAGCAAGGAAAAACAATAATTTTTACAATAAGTAAAACTCATTCAATTTAGAACTTTTTCGTTATGCTCGGTAAGAAAATCAGTACATTACTGGCAGCTGCAATCCTTTAATAGATCATGATAACGTCTCTGACTTGTCCAAATATTTTAAGTAGCTCAAAATACCTATTGTAATAGTCTCTAAGACTTCCTTTACGATTGTAACTTGCTTTTAAATGATTTGTCAGCATTCACCAATGGTCGAAATGTTATGTATAAAAATTTAAATCAACATCTAATTATCGTTTAAAAATGCTTAAAAAAAAAAACTTGATTATTTATTTTGAATGGAGATTCTTCCTAACTCAATACTGCATAAGGCCGTCCGATAAAATACTTTAGAAGGCGCGATGATTCGCCGACTTCTCGCCATTGTATCATCTGTTTGATCAGATAAATAACTAGACGTACACAAAAATGGTCAAGTTTTACGGTTATTTTACACAAAGATGGTCTTTATGTGGACGTATCTTCGTCCCAAATAATGTTCTTAATAAAAATGCGGGATGACATTAAGCGAAATAGCGCTAGTTTTTTATTATTATTATTGAGCAACTGATAAAGAATATTTTGTTTGTAAATATAGAACGTGTTGAACATTGTTGCGCAATTATTAGTACTAGAGGTCCCGCAGTAGTCGAAATTCGACTATAATTAATTGGAATTGTAAGTTTGTACACTATTAAATATGATTGTATTTTATACTTCTATAATCACAAATTTCGCCAAAACTACACTATAAAAAATATTAACAAAAACAAACAATATTTAATCTATTCTCAATTTGACCACAGACGTCAAGAACAAAAATTTGACAATAAATAGTATGCATGCGTGTGTGCGTCAAATACATGGTATGTAGTGTGTGTTATGTTTTCTTTATTGATTTACTGTATCTTTACCGCATTATTTTAAAAAAAAATTAGCATTGTGCACTTCTTCTCTATATTCTCTATAAGTGTGGAAAATTTCATACTCATCCGTCCGCGCAATCTTCGTAAAAAGGGATACAAAGTTTTTGCTTCACGTATTAATATATAGATTTATATAGTATTTAGTAGCTGGCCCGGCAAACGTTGTTTTGCCATATAAATTATTTCTAGGAAAGTTAAATAACATAGATACCGACTGCAGCGCCATCTGCCAGGCTTATTTGTGAATCTAAGCCATCCAGGGTGCCACCTAAACGTATATAAAAAAATCGTTCAAATCGATCTAGCCGTTTAGGAGGAGTTCAGTAACAAGCACACGCACACAAGAAATATGTCTTTAGTGTGTTTGTTACTAAACTCCTCCTAAGCGGCTGGACCGATTTGAATGATTTTTTTGCCGGGTCGAGACGCGATACACCGCCAACCAGTTGCTCTTTTTTATCTCGAAGATATTTCTCCTCGGCAGCGCGCTAGAGTGATGGTAGCACGCTGCGCGGCCTCAACCTCCTCAGGTCACCCCGTGACCTTCACCGGGGTGAAGCCGCCATCTACAGGAGCCGAGATGTGCGAGCGTAGCCTCTCCTCCGGCCCCTGGCTCGACGGCGACGAATTGCGAGATCGGAGCAGAAAGAAAAGAGCTCTACTTCTCTCGTTCCACCGCCTCCTTCTACGATATGGTAGACTCGCAGAAGTCGAGCATCACCTTCCAGGACACGTCGCTGCCGAGCATCGCAGCCACGACGCGTGGCAACGAGAGTTCCTCCCTTAAGACCGCAACGAGGGCGGCGCGTTGCTGGTCGAATCCAGAGCAACGCGCCAATGTGTGTTCCACTAGGTCATCTGCGCAATGCGCAATGACGGCACTGCCCCGTCGGTTCCCTTCCAGCTATCTTCCGAAACATCCGTGGCCGGTCAACATCTGCGTTAGCCAGAAGGTGAGACGTCCGTGATCGCGGCCCACCCAGTCTGCGAGAACCTTACGAACCGCCTCGATGGTACGAAGGCCGGCCGACGGGTCCGCCAAACGACGAGACCACGCCTCCAGCACGGACCGCCCAAATTGGAGCCTCCGCAGTCTAACTACTCCTTCGCCAGCGCGTCCTTACCCCTTAGAGCGAAGGTCACTATGCCACCTGAAATCGGCAGCGAGTGCCTCCGCCTCCAAGTCCCAGGGTGGCACCCCGGCGAGCACATACGTTGCAATACCTAACAAGTAGGTTAGCCTTCGGGGCTCAAACCTGACGACGTTGCAAACACTGACCCTACCAAGAGCAGTGCTTCGCAGAATCTACCACCGGATCGGAAACGCGACTCACTGGGAAGATCCGGCGAGAAACACAGTGGGCTGTGTCTGTGAGTTAATTTACTAGCACTACGGTAACCAGGTACTCCGGTCGACATTACAAAAACAAAATCGGAATAAACTAAGCCTCTCCTATCTTCGGAAAGCGCACAGCAAATTCGCGTCCATCGTAGCGTGACGTTGTGTTACATAAACACACCGCCATTCTTAGCGTGCGTTGACCTTAAACTTGCCCGTAAATACCGACCCACAGTCAAAGCTATCTCTTAATACGCCATACATATTCCCTAATACGCCAAACGGTTTAGTTACAACCAGCTAAACAATCAAACTAACAAATAAAATAAACTAGCAATCAAAACGTGATTCTGGAAGTCGAGTAAAAATTGTCTTGTAACACAAATAAGACAAAATAATTTTAATTTTTTTATTTTTTATTGCTTAGATGGGTGTACGAGCTCACAGTTCACCTGGTGTTAAGTAATTACTGGAGCCCATAGACATCTACAAAGTAAATGCGCCACCCACCTTGAGATATAAGTTCTAAGGTCTCAAGTATAGTTACAACGGCTGCCCCACCCTTCAAACCGAAACGCATTACTGCTTGACGGCAGAAATAGACAGGGCGGTGGTTACCCGCGCGGACTTACAGGAGGTCATACCACCAGTAAAATTAATACCGGTAATAATAAAACCTTATTTCTTAATGAAGTAAACTATTTAAATGTGTACAGATGTTAAAGACGTTTAAGCTAATCAACTTATCCACTGTGATTCTCGCCGGATCTTCTCAGCGGGTAGCGATCATGCTCCGTTGGTAGATTCTGCGAAGCACTTGTTAGAGCTTGTGTTAGCAAATTCTCTCAGGTTGAGCCCGTGAGCTGACCTATCCGGCCACGTGAAATCGGAATAACCCCTTAGGCTACCTTACCTACTTAGGCTTAGGCTAAAAAAAAATGCTACCAGCGAATGGGCAGGAAATTTCCAGGAGGCCAGAATTAGAACCATTATTTTTCTTTACCATCATTATTTTATTTATTTATTAGACACGCAATACACGTCACAAGCTAAAAAGATACATAAAAAACACAAAAAGAAACAAAATCTGGCTTGCGACATACGCCATGTGCGCACGACTAAAGAAGACAAAGTGCTGAATTTATTAAATTCATAATAATATAATATGAATTTATTAATAAATTCACAATTTAATATTAAATTTATTAAATTAATATTATTATTTATTAATAGACAAAATTATATTTTACTTATTAAATTTGCCCCAAATATCTCATAGTTACGGTTACGTAAATGCGTATAAAATCATCGCTCTTTCTCTTTCCCTCTCCTTTAGTAAAATATCTATTTTCTATTTAAGCTTCACATAAATGAGATTTTCAGGCATAGGTAGCTGCTTTAGTGTATACGGCTTGCTATGCGAACGTCCAAAAGCGATAGAGTCCATCGACAATACGATTATTCTTATCGCTACTAGCTATAGTGCTAACACTTAATAACCAACAACTAGAGGTCTCGCAGTAGTCGAAATTCGACTATAATTAATTGGAATTGTAAGTTTGTACACTATTATGATTGTATTTTATACTTCTATAATCACAAATTTCACCAAGGCTACACTATAGAAATATTAATAAAGACAAACAATATTTAATGTATTCTCAATTTGACAACAGACGTCAAGAACAAAAGTTTGACAACAAATAGTATGCATGCGTGTGTGCGTCAAATACATGGTATGTAGTGTGTGTAATGTTTTCTTTATTGATTTAATGTATCTTTTATGCATTATTTTTAAAAAATATTAGCATTGTGCACTTCTTCTCTATATTCTCTATAAGAGTAGAAAATTTCATACTCCTCCGTCCGCGCAATTTTCATAAAAAGGGATACAAAGTTTTTTCTTCACGTATTAATATATAGATAAAACATAGCTTTGCAATAGAATAGCATCGCTGCATTACTGGATAGTGCTCCTTAACAATGACGCACTACAATACAGTTTGTTTTGAACGTATTCACGGGTTAATTAGCCGAAAATTGACTAATTTAGAACCGTTAATTTGTTGAACGATGTGCTAAATACAACGTGAATTGTTTTCGTAATATTTGTTTTGTTTAGCGAACCGCTACCGTAATGAATAGTGCCAATAGATCAGTGTGCTTGGTGCGAGTTTTTTAACTTTCTCGATAGCGTAAAAGTTAACTCAAATTTGTATGGAGTTGGAATGTTTGCCGCAAAGGGGTGCTGTTCCAACTACATACTACATAATAAAAACGCGGGATGACATTAAACGGAATAGCGCAAGCTATTTTATTATTATTGATCAACTGATAAAGAATATTTTGTTTGTAAATATAGAATATAGCAGTTATTAGTATTTATATAGTATTTACTAGCTGGCCCGGCAAACGTTGTTTTGCCATATAAATTATTTCTAGGAAAGATAAATAACCTCGATACCGACTGCAGCGCCATCTGCCGGGCTGATTTGTGAATCTAAACCATCCTGGGTGCCACCTAAATGTATACAATCAAATCGATCCAGCCGTTTAAGAGGAGTTCAGTAACAAACACACTTAAGACATAATAATATATTTCTTCTGTGCAAACGTTCCAACTCCACACAAATTTGAGTTAACTTTTACCCTATCGAGAACGTTAACAAACTCGTACTAAGCACGCAGGAACGGGATAACAAAATGTGATAACCCTAGTAAAGGTTTCTGATTATTTTTTTACTTTTAGTACTTGTTTTTAAATTTAAATCTTTTATATTCTAGTCTAGCCACTCCGGTCACCGTTCTCGTCGAACCCGTCGCTTGCGACGAAGGGCTCGACGAGTAAATTAACCCATAGATACAGCCCACTGAGTTTCTCGCCGGATCTTCTCAGTGGGTCGCGTTTCCGATCCGGTGGTAGATTCTGCGAAGCACGGCTCTTGCTACGGTTCGTGTTAGCAACTTCATCAGGTTTGAGGCCCGTGAGCTCACCTACTAATTAAGGTTCCGCTGAAATTCCTCTCAAGGCTATCAGCATAGGTTTAAAAAAAAAAAACTAGCCACTTCTAATCTGTTTATTGCTCTGGATGGCTAAATTAGCCCACGGAACACCTGAAATTAAGACTAAGACTCTACCAGCGAACATAGACACCATAAATGCTGACAACCACTCTAAGCACGAGGTCTTTTTATACTGGTCATTACTGCACTACTTATCTTGAAACTTCAGTGTATATCTCAGTCTGTATAGTAATTACACAAATTCTACTCTTCGCGTATTTGATTTTAACACGTAGAAACTATACGTGAACACCCGATAAGTACGTGTATATAATAAAAAAAAACGTATTTATATCATTACAAAAATGGGTACCTACATGCGGGATTCGAACACCAGAACAGTCAAATCGATCGATACGCGTAAGTCGATCGTCTTATCTTTTAGGCCACGACGATTTTTACTGGTTGTAGGAAATCTTGTGAGTCCGCACGGGTAGGTACCACCACCCTGCCTATCACTGCCATGAAGCAGTAATGCGTTTCGGTTTGAAGGGTGGGGCAGCCGTTGTAACTATACTGACATTTTAGAATTCATATCTCAAAGTGGGTGACCACTTTCCCAGTGATCAGTCCAGTTATAGAATAGGATGACTCTCGCGTTAGAGCGGATTCGTGTGTCGCATCCACACTGTAACTCTGCGGAGCATTGGTACTGAAAGGTAGAGATGCAAATGTGCACCAATGGCTCTATTTTTTTATATGCCTTTTTCTGCCATGAAGCAGTAATGCGTTTCAGTTTGAAGGGTGGGGCAGCCGTTGTAACTATACTCGAGACCTTATATCTCAAGTTGCGTGGCGCATTTACGTCGTAGATGTCTATGGGCTCCAGTAACCACTTTACACAGGTGGGCTGCGAGATCGTCCGCCCATCTAAGCAATAAAAAAATAAAAAAGATTTCGCTGTCTATGTCAAATTATATCCGGGCAGTATTTCCCAGATCAGACAAGCGCTTTACAGGAAAATTGTGTTTTAGCTATTTCATTTGCGAATAAAATGTCTACACCTTATAGTTACTTGCTCTTTGCAACATATTAGGCTAGTGTTATTTTGTTTGTTTAATTGTCAGACTGTCATACGGCCCACCTGATGGTGAGCGATTACCATCACTCATGGACATCAGCAATGCCAGGGGCAGAGTCAAGATGCTGCCAACCGCAAAGGACCGTTGGAAAAGTTTCGCTTCCAAAAAATTTGATAACTATTCGTATACTATTTAATTAATTTACTACTACAAATAATTAGGTTGTCTACATAATACTATAATAACTGAGTGCAATACAATTCTGACTAAATTTTTCTCACGTATTAATTTTTCGTTGATATATATTTTAATTTCTAATTTCCCGGCGTCTCTCTAGAATTAAGAAGGACATACATTAAAAACCGCTTATTACTTTTTTAATAAAATAACATGTTGGAAAACCTAAGTAAATAAGATAAGGCAGTTAAATATCGTTCAAATTATGGTACTTAGGGGTCGTCTGAACACCAGCTTGACGGATCCATCAGATCCTTTCAGAACCTTTGCATTAGACGCCTTCAGCTCTAACACTAGGAGCAGGCTTAGTGACCTCGGTAACCGTACTAGTCGAACTCGACAAAAAGTTCGCCGTGCAATCTAACCCATGAATCAGCTAGCTGAGTTTCTCGCCGGATCTTTTCAGCGGGTCGCGATTCCGATCCTGTAGTAGATTCATTGGCGACGCAGCTGCTCTTGAGTTGTTAGATCTCCTTCGGAGGCGCTCGGGCAGCTGTTAGCAAATCCCACCCCTCCTGGCTGAGCCTTTGCTCGCCCACCTGTCCTGGTGAAACTGGAAAGGCCTCCGGGCCAACAGTAATCCTTCAATCCTAAAAAAAAACACCAGCTTGAAGGAGAGCACGCGTGCGCTTATAGACCAAAAAATAAAACCCTGAATCATAAGGAGAGTCTTCAATACTAGGCAGCGTTTTGCCTTTACCTCTGGCATTGCTGGTGTCCATTAGCGACAGTAACCACTTACTATCAGGTGACATAAACTTCATGCAATGACAATAAAAAAAAGTTTATGTCAATTCCTCGCAAAGCTCAAATCGTGAAATAAAGCACACAGTTTCTCGGTACTGAAGTACGCGGTAAGTACACACTGAATGTTTCCGCCGAGAAGTCGTTAACATAACTAATCCAAGACTTTAACCAAGTCAATGCTTAAAACATTTAAACTTTTTAATTCATTCCGTGGCTGTTTCCCACGTTCTGTTATTTTTACTTTACGATCCGGTAACTCAACTTTATACGGATGTTCAAGTTGTCAATATATTTATTGCTTAGATGGGTGAATGAGCTCACAGCCCACGTGGTGTTAAGTGGTTACTGGAGCCCATAGACATCTACAACGTAAATGCACCACCCACCTTGAGATATAAGTTCTAAGATCTCAAGTATAGTTACAGCGGCTGCCCCACCCTTCAAACCGAAACGCATTACTGCTTCACGGCAGAAATAAGCAGGGCGGTGGTACCTAACTCGTGGTAATTTCTTCTTATTATCTATGGTTAACGAAAATCGACATCGTTGAGAAGATCATCCAGATTTGGATGGACCAAAAACTATCTAATTCACCCAGAACATTCTAACAAAATTTGATTAGAGTCGATTATGTTTCATTGGACCCTAATCTATACTAATATATAAATCTACAGTGGTTTTTGCGGATGTTCCGTTATAACTACTGAACCATGCATCCGATTGACTTGAAACTTGGTATTCATGTAGAAAATACATGTTCTTAATAGATAGGCTAATATTTACATGAGTGTTGGACTCCCTAATAATAATGAAAATAAATAACAATGTTAATTTTAAATGCCTAGCGAAGCGGGCGAGTACGGCTAGGAGTATATAAAGTCAAAATAAAATTTAAAAGTTTAAAGGTAAAAAGTACATTAGGCGGTCTTGTATGAACAAGAATCTACCAAGAAAAAGAAAGAGATTTTGATGGTATTATATTATTATCATCTCCAAAGCTACAGAGCATTGTGTACAAACTTAGCACATTTGTCTTGATTAGTCGTGCACACATGGCTTATGTTACAAGCCAGATTTTTTACTTGTAATATGTATTATGTGCCAAATAAATAAATAAAATTAAATTGTATCAGCGTAACTCTGTTCATTAAAAACAAAAGTCCTCTTGGAAGTTAGAATACAAATTGAATCAATCATTAATTTTAGTTTATCTGATTCCAGATGTGACAAAACCATGGCAGCCACAGACGGGCAAATCGTTGTCGCTGCCTCGCGCTGGTCTGATGAGGGGAATTACTTAAGAGAGTTCGTCGCCAAGAACCGCCTTCCGAGCGTCGCCAAGATCATCAAAGGACAGTATGGAGGCCTGGGTGTCCCGACCTTACCGAGCCCCGGACTACAGAGCACAGCGATCTTTATATCAGCGGGAAAGAGAAAGAAAATCATCGCCCAAGCTATCAAACTCAAAGAAGGACGTCGCATGGTACCCGTAGGGCCGAGAATCGCCATCCCAGACACGTATAGAGGATACTTCGAGTTGCTTAGTGAAGAAGGTAGGGCGGTCAGATGTATTGAGACAGTAACTGAACTATCTAGACGGAAACTAGACGATGGCTGCTTGGTTAGAGATCCTATTAGAGTAATTTGCGGGAAAACAGATTTAGATGGTAATATCACAGCGGATGGAACCAGAAACTTACCCGCCGGCGAAATAATAATGCCTAAAGGTGAAACGTTCTTGGGTAAGAATAAGTATTTGAAATGCACAGACTCAAAAGGAGATCTGATCTTGTTGAGCCTGGATCAGAGAGGAAAGTTTTCCGCTATCGCTAAAGAAGAGAACATCAGTGGAGTTCACACCGCTAAGACTTTGCTGACGAAACGACTGCCGATAACGGTAAGACTAGTGCACGGAACTCCGCCGCGAGGATTGAAGAGTGCAAGCCATTTCGTTCCTGAAATAAGACTGCTTTCGATGTTCGAAGAAGAACATGTTTTCGCTCTGCCACTACCCAAAGAAGGCAATGCATTAGTTGCTTTACCTCTAGCTGCTCCTCTCAAATTGCAGAAGTGCAAAAACGAGGAACTAATTAAGAATTTCATGGAATTCTCAAGATTAGTCGAGAAATGTAACAGACTGCTGACTGACGTTGTTGACAGGATGCACGTACTCGATGGCAAATTGGGAGACCCAAAACGACTCCTTAATGGCCCATTAAACGCACCACCGTTAGTTAAAACCGGTTACTTTTTACGGCGCAGCGCGTCATCCGATTCCGCGAACCAACACAAGCATCTGAGACACAATCACATTTACAGCAGTCATCGAGACGAGAACAGCATTCCCGACGAATATGATGAGATCGACCAAATTTACGACTACGTCAGGGGTTTCGCTCCATTACCGAAAAGCATTAAGGCATCTTATTCCAACGATCCTCCTCCTAGACATGAATCGGCCCCCGCTTCGCCGGCAGCCACGCCCATCCACATGCCACTAATCACGGAGATCAAGCCAGAGCCGCCCCCCATTGAAACGATCCCCACCAAAAAGCCATTGAACATTCAGAAAGCAGAGAAAAGAACCCGAAAATCAATTGTGCCGAAAGAGGCACCGGTGATTGTCTACAAAGAAAAATGCTCTGTGGCGCAAGTACCGAACTTACCGAAGCTGTTCATAAAAAACAACATGAACAACAGCAAAACTAAAATAGTTTTCAGGCAGAAAAGTAGCTCGCCCACAAAAGAAACGCCTAGTCCCTTAGCTAGTCCAGTCAGACCTTTAACTAAGGGCGATTCGCCTATCTTCAACATAAGGTATAAGAGTCTTTCAAACATTCACCAAGCCATGGAGTTAGATGGAACGCTGGACTCCAGTCATTCAGGTGGCAGGACATCTGGAGATTCTGGCAATGGACCGAAATTACCCGAGAAACGATCTAGGAAGATAAGCAGACCAAAAAGCTTGACGAACTTGGTCTGGGAACTTAAGGGGTGTCCGGTTGATGAGAAACCAAAAGCTAGGGTGAAAAAAGAGAATTACAAGAACGTTACCTCTAAATTGTCTCTGGGTGCGCAGAAGCGGGTACCAACGCTTTACCTTTGAAATAATGGTGAGTACTTTATAGTTTTAAGCTGAAAGCTCTTTCTTGCCATGTATCTTGAATTATGACATCAATTTAGAGCACGTTTTTATTTATCAAATAAGACGCAAAGCAATTCACAAACCATATCTAACTTACGCCTTGGCTAGGAAGGAACGAGGCCCTTTTTTTATTGCTTATAGAGGTTGATGAGCTCACGGCCCACCTGGTGTTAAGTGGTTACCGGTAACGTAAATGTTGCCTTGAGATATGAGTTCTAATGGCTCAGTTTTTAAATTACAACAACTTGCCCACCCGTCGAACATAAACGCATTACTTCTTCACGGCAGAAATAGGCAGGGTGGTGATACCTACCCGTGCGGACTCACAAGACGTCCTACCACCAGTAAAAAATAGTTTTATGTTTATATAAGATGTTCTTTATCCATTCGTATACTAGTAGCATTTCAGTTAGCAATTACTGGCTTACAGTGAGGACATTCAATCTTCGTTCGCTTATTTCAAAACATTACAGATGCATCAATACATTAGGAAATAATCTAATGCAATTGGTAATTGCAAGTAATGGTATTGCACATCGATTTGTTTCGGAATACGTTATTCCAGTACCCAATTTATGTTTTCATTCTGTTAAGATATAAACGATCGTAATATTATCATTGTCTGTTAATTATTTTATGTCCCGATGGCTGCAATAGAAACGGAGAGATTAAACCGTAAAATTAGTTTTAATTGTGTCTACAACTTGCATAATTTTAAGCAAATATTGATCAGTAGATATTAATGATAATGGCTTCTTTCTATTGATCCAATACTGGATAGTGGCGGTAGGGTATATGATGAGATAATACGCCTTCAAGATGAGGCCTCTACCTGTAACGGTAAGCGTTACACCAACCGGTAGCCACAGTGGAGAATATGAGATCTTATAAAAAAAAATTCTCAGGGCGCCTTTTTAAATAAAATATTGAAATGCAGTCACAACAAAAACATATACTAATAAACACACAATAAAAAAAAAAAAACACTCATTCTTGCAGCGAAAATTCGCGCGTTCCAGTCTACTTCGTCGTGGACTAAAGGATAAGATGTCCGGTGCATTCGTATCTAGCGATGCACCGGTGTTCGAATCCCGCAGGCGGGTACCAATTTTTCTAATGAAATACGTACTCAACAAATGTTCACGATTGACTTCCACGCTGAAGGAATAACATCGTGCAATAAAAATCAAACCCGCAAAATTATAATTTGCGTAATTACTGGTGGTAGGACCTCTTGTGAGTCCGCACGGGTAGGTACCACCGCCCCGCCTATTTCTGCCGTGAAGCAGTAATGCGTTTCGGTTTGAAGGGTGGGGCAGCCGTTGTGACTATACTGAGACCTTAGAACTATATCTCAAGGNCACGTTTGGGATGGTATGGACATGTGATGAGACGGAATGAAAATGAGGTTGTTAAGAGAGTGTTAACTATGAATGTGGAAGGATTTAGAGGAAGAGGTAGACCTAAGAAGAAATGGATGGATTGTGTGAAAGACGATATGGGTAGGAGGGGAGTGAGCGAAGAAATGGTATATGATAGAAGAGTATGGAAGGAGAAAACATGTTGCGCCGACCCCAGGTGACTGGGAGAAGGGCAGGATAATGATGATGATGATCGACCTTGTTTAATTTTTTAAATAAAAGAACACTTATTGCGGCATAACTATAATAGTTAGACATATGCTGTCGCGACACTTTTTGTAAATAATAATGTGTTCTACAAAGTCATAGTACATTATTTTATTCTATCATCAATAGTTTTCGCAGGGCACGCGATGTAAAGAAGTTAGATCATTTTTTTACTCCTTGGGTTACATTATTGGAGTTTTAGTAAGGATCCCTAATTTTTTTCAAAAAAGATTGTAACCTATGTCAATCGGGAATAGTGTAGCTTCCAAACAGTGAAAGAATTTTTCAATTCGGTTCAGTAGTTTCGGTGCCTATTCAATAAAAACAAACAAACAAATCTTTCCTCTTTATGATATGAGTATATAAGTAGATGGGTATAGATAATGGGGTCTTTCTATTGATCCAATATTGGATAGTGGCGGTAGGATATTTGATGAGATAATACGCCTCCAAGACGGGGGGGGGGGCTCTTCCTCGCTTATTTCTGCAGCGAAAATTCGCGCGTTCCAGTCTGTTTAATGATAAGCGGAAAAGGATTTTTCATGTCCAAGGATAGGTGGCTGCACCCATACTGCCTATGGGCTCAATTAAACACTAGATAGACCCTCGTTCACTATTCTAATGCAATACTAGGTAGCGCAGGACCGATCTTTGTAGCTTGTGGGCCTATGCCCGGCAGTGGACATCTGTGGGCTGATAGATTAGTAGATAACTATGTAAACTAATCGATTGCCTCCAAAAACCTTGCGAAAATCAAGGGCACCTCGACATTAAAAAAATAACTCACGAACAAAAAAAAACACACACAAAAAATTTCCTTTCGTATTAATTGGCGAAGTTAATGCAATGAAAACGGCTGGGAGTGTCCCGACGACGCCCGGTTCTGGCATGCGACACGATACCTTAATGGATTATAAGCCTAATTGCTTCACGCGAAAATATGTTTTTGCATTTTTGTCACGCAAAAAGAAATCCAATTAAATAGAGCTTTGAAGATTTCATTTTGAATGAGTAATTGAGTATCTTTCGGATATTATTATATTTTTTTTAAAACCTAAAGACCTATCTAATATATTATGGTGTCTATATTGATTCACAGTACTAGTAAGGATAGTTTGAAATGACGCTATTTTTTATCGTCTTTATTAGAGGAGAACATACGTCCCATGTGATGGTAAGTGATTACCGTCGCTCATGGACATCAGCAATACCAGGGGCACAGCCAACTTCTGCCTACCGCAATGAAGGCAATGTAATAAAATCGAGTAGCCAATGGCTTAGCTCTGGCGTCGCTTATATTGTATAAATAAATAAAAAATGAATTAGAATTTCTATTAAAACAAGCAACGATACAAAAGATAACACGTAAAATATTTTTAATATTATGCTTTTAGCTTCAGACATATGTATGTATGCTTGTAACGGAATCTTTGAACATGATTTTGAACCCCTTCAGAACGTCGGATTAACTCGAAATTTGGTATACTTATTAAGGACCGATGACAATACAATATTTAAAAAAAATTAAAAAAATTGAATTTCAACTAAAAAATTAAAAATAAACAATAGTTTAAAAAAACTAACAAAATACGCTTTTATACGCGGGTGCTTTTCAGGATATTATCAAAATAATCCTTCTACTCATATCTGTTCATAAAATATTTATAACTACTGATACCATGAACCCCACGCTTTTTTACAATAAAACCTTTTTTTTTTTAATTCAAATTTATTAAAATTTATTTTCTATTTTTTAGTTGAATTTTCTATAAAAACGTATATTGTTAGTTTTTTTAAACTATTATTTATTTTTTATTTAAAAACAAAAACGCACGTTTCATTATTAAAAACTTTTTTTTTTTGCTGACCGTCTTACTCGACACATTATTAGGTCAAAGTAATAAAGTTATTGCGCTGTCATCGGTACCTAGGTACGTGAGCAAATTTCCAAGTTAATCGGACGTGTTGTTATGGTAAAATTTACTTTAAAAGATTCCGTTAAATTACCGTTAAAAATTCAAGCAAACAAAAGCGTCTAAAATGTAAATACACAAAATGAAACGTAATCTTTAGATGTCATTGTTTCCGATTGAATCTATATATTAATACGTGAAGGAAACAGGCCTCAACGTTTAAAGGACTGTATTGCAGCCAATGGAGACCACTTCGAATAAGCTTTTTATACTTTAAATTGTTTTATATTTAAGTATTAAGCAAAAACTTTGTATCGCTTTTTACGAAAATTGCGCGGACGGAGGAGTATGAAATTTTCCACACTTATAGAGAATGTAGTCTAAAAAATACATTAAATAAATAAAAAAAACATTACACACACCACCATGTATTTGACGCACCCACGCATGCATACTATTTATTGTCAAACTTTTGTTCTTGACGTCTGTTGTCAAATTGAAAATAGATTAAATATTTTTTGTCTTTATTAATATTTTTCAATAGTGTAGTCTTGGCGAAATTTGTGATTATAGAAGTAATAGTATTTGAAAATACAATCATAATAGTGTACAAACTTACAATTTCAATTAATTATAGTCGAATTTCAACTACTGCGGGACCACTAGTTTCTTTAATCAGACGAACGAAACTTAGAAATAAGGACGCCTCCCTGAATTACGTAAACTAGAGGTCCTGCATAATTAATTGGAATTGTAAGTTTGTACACTAATATGATTGTATTTTATACTTCTATAATCACAAACTTCGCCAAGGCTACACTATAAAAAATATTAACAAAGACAAACAATATTTAATCTATTCTCAATTTTACAACAGACGTCAAGAACAAAAGTTTGACAATAAATAGTATGCATGCGTGTGTGCGTCAAATACATGGTATGTAGTGTGTGTAATGTTTTCTTTATTGATTTAATGTATCTTTTATGCATTCTTTTTAAAAAATAATAGCATTGTGCACTTCTTCTCTATATTCTCTATAAGTGTGGAAAATTTCATACTCCTCCGTCCGCGCAATTTTCGTAAAAAGGGATACAAAGTTTATGCTTCACGTATTAATATATAGATAGATAGACGTCGAGCAAAATACATTTTCACTTCGAGCACCGATCGAGTGTGTGGGATTTCCGTAACAAAGTCAGGACTTTTTTTTTATTCCTTAGATGGATGGACGAGCTTACAGCCCACCTGGTATTAAGTGGTTACTCGAGCCCATAGAAATCTACAACGTAAATGCGCCACCCACCTTTAGCTATAAGTTCTAGTCTCAGTATAGTTACAGCAGCTGCCTCACCCTTCAAGCCGAAACGCATTGCTGCTTCACTCACACTGCGGACTCACAAGAGGTCCTCCCACCAGTTATAAATATAAGCCCTACCACTAACCACCAGGATAAACATAGAGCCCAAGTACATTAATTTCACCACAAAAACCAGATGGTTAGATATGTCCAGTTTTTGCTGTATACACAACCGATATCCAGACGCAATGCTACTGAATTATTTATAGGTACCGTATAATGAGGGCGACACCCTTTATTAGAGCTTTGCGCGATGAAAAGCTTCTAAAATAAATACGACTTAGACTGCATTTGAAAATTCATTATTATTTTTCTGGTTTTCGCGAGTCGCGGACATGTAATTAAAACTACTTTTACGGTTTCGTAGAAGCGTCAAAAAACCGTAAAAAAAGCTTTAATGACATACCTGTCGTATAAAATAGTGGTATAAAATAAAATAAAATCAATTTACATATAGACTCGCTATTATCAAGGAACTTAGAAAATTTGTACTTAAGTACCTGAATGAACTAAGTGTTCTGTTATACAATAATACAATTGCGATCCACATAATCTCATGGTAAATTTTAATGCTTGATGTTCTATGTACTACAACCGCGCAAGCCCTAATGCAAAGAAAATAATAATTAATACGATTCACGAATAATAGATGGCGCGCAAATCATTACTTCTAAAATATTTAGCGGTTTTTACGGCGGAGCGTATCATGCCTTAACTAGCCAGTAACAATAAAACATGTACAAGTTCCACACAGTTCCCTTTCAGAACAGTATAAAGAACTCTGAATCGAGATAGAACACTACAAAAAACATAACAATATAGTTTGATTTGCAATGAAAAAAAAGGCGAGTTCAATGCATTTCTATCATTAAATAGATCATTATTATTGTTTTTTTTTTAACGGAACCGAAATAGGAATACGATTAAAATCGATTTTCGGTTGACAAGCTCGGTTCTACAACATATAGCCATATAGTTATAGCATATTGTAGAGTGGTAATGATCACTCTTGGACGTCAACTATCACAAAGACACAGCCATCTCCCTAATGAAACAATAAATAGCCTAGTTGACCAATTACGTGTAGTTTTTGTTGGACTCCTGCCCAATTGTTAACTTACAGTGGCATGATAATACTATAGTTGTAGAATGTAGACATCGCAGTAATATTTCGTCTATTAACGAGAGCGTATGGGTATGGGGCCAATTCTAAAGCGCGGTTTTCAACTCTAAAACTCGTGCCGAAAAGGGTATAAAATTTTCATGATGTATTTATTATGTAACACTTTCTCATCTCTCACTTGTATTATATCACTTCTGAATGCCTGAATACTGTGTATTTTTTACAGCGTATTCACGTTTTCCGTTTTTCTTACTTAATTTACCCCTTATCGCTTCGAACAGGTAGGTTTTTACTGGTGGTAGGACCTCTTGTGAGTCCACACGGGTAGGTACCACCGCCCCGCCTATTTCTGCCGTGAAGCAGTAATGCGTTTCGGTTTGAAGGGTAGGGTAGCCGTTGTAACTATACTGAGACCTTAGAACGAGTGGGTATGTGGATAGGTGGAAGGCCATAGAAGATCGAAAAAAGGAATAAATACTAATATAAACTAGTACTGGTGGTAGGACCTCTTGTGAGTCCACACAGGTAGGTACCACCACCCTGCCTATTTCTGCTGTGAAGCAGTAATGCGTTTCGGTTTGAAGAGTGGGGCAGCTGTTGTAACTAGCTGTTGTAGTAGAACTTATATCTCAAGGTGTGTGGCGCATTTACGTTGTAGATGTCTATGGGCTCCAGTAACCACTTAACACCAGGTGGGCTGTGAGCTCGTCCACACATTTAAGCAATAAAATAAAAAAAATAAAAAAAGGGTCTTTTGTAAATGCACCGGTTTCTATAGTCTTGCCTGTTTCTGTGGCGAAGTAATCAGTCCGAGGGGTGAAATGCTGTTTGATTTAAGTGACCTTTTGCATAATATGCGACATTTATTTTTGTAATTCGATGTTTTTAATTGAACGTCAATTAAGTTTAAATGGCTGAAGAACCTTTTTTTATTACGATTTTTTTGCTCCTGGTTTTAAACTTGGCTCTCTTGTAGAGTTAAAACAAATATCGCTTAAACCAAATAGAGATTCAGCCCTCAAGCTACATCCGTCCTTTCAATGCAATTGACATCCAACCCAATTTCTTAGGAGGACCACCACCGTGATTTCCTCTGCAGTCATATCATATATTTTTTTGCTTAGGTGGGTGGACGAGCTTACAGCCCACCTGGTGTTAAGTGGCTACTGGAGCCCATAGACATCTACGACGTAAATGCGTCACCCACCATGAGATATCAGTTCTAAGATCTCAGTATAGTTACAATGGCTGCTCCGCCAGGCAGCAGTAAATAGGCAAGGTGGTGGTACCTACCCGTGCGGACTCACAAGAGGTCGTACCACCAATAAAATAAAGTAAAGTAACTTATACAAAGCTTTTACTATGTTAGTATACATACAAATTAACATTATTTTAATTTTCAGACGACTTTGGGCTCGACGTGAAACGAAAAGAAGAATGAAAAGAATAAATGAACAAAAGAATCAACAAAGACGAATTTAATACAGATTTCGACAGAAGATTTGAAAAACAGCACGTTACGACAGAAATCGTAAAATAATCTAATGTTTCATTCAACTCGGTCCATCCGATAAATGATAACAAATAATGCAATTTATTTGATTTAATTATTCCAATTATCTGGTTTTATTTTTAATGAAGTATTAAATTGTTAGTTATTGTAATAAAAAGTTTATTTTAATAAGATGTACTAACAAAGCTATCAATCACCAATTGGTTTATAATTTTGCACGGAGATTGAACTCCTCTTGAACGAAAACATTATAGTGAAAAATTATCATATACTAGCTGACCCGGCAGACTTCGTAGTGCCTCAATCGATAAATAGAAGACCTAAACTTTTGTATAAAATAAACTTAAAACAAACAAAAAGAATCCGTCCGACGGGGGACACATCAAAGGGAAAACAAAATTATTTTTATTTAATTCCGAGCATTTTCATATTTATCTACCATTTAAACCTTCCCTGGACTTCCACAAATAATTCAAGACCAAAATTGGCCAAATCGGTCCAGCCGTTCTCGAGTTTTAGCGAGACTAACGAACAGCAATTCATTTATATATATATATATATAGATTTGTGCTTTGTATTGGACCCGTCCTGAAACAAAGATGTCGCTAACACGCACCGGACTTAGCAAATCCCGAATGAAATATAATTAATATTAATTTCACGTAATATATTACGATTTCTGTTTTAATGTAAAACTTAATTATAATTCAACTTATTAATTATCATAGCTATTGATCTCTTTACGAATAAATAAGAGCCTTATTTATAATTGTATGCCATATTAAGGTGTAATTTTTTGTTTCATTTACGTAAATAAGGATATCGATTGTCACTTTATAACTTTTTCACTTAGCACAATTTTCGACGTGCCCTAAGAACCAGCTTAGTTAAGGGTTAGTTTGTCTTATCTTCATTGCTTACTCCGCGCAATGAAAAATAAACAAACATATTTACTCATCACTATACTACCGGCGTTTTATTGTAATCTATTTTTTCTATATTCTATATTTTCTATTATTAGGAAATTATTTGTTAAAAAATACAGATTATTGCACTAAAATTGTAATTTGAGAATTGAATTCAAACATGAGCAGCGAACGCTTGGGGGGGTCCGAAAAAGGAACTACTTTTTTTAAGGAATTTTTCGACCTGGTAACTAAGACCTTTAAGTCAAGTCTTATTTTAATTTATATTCTTATTATTATGAAAAATGATAATATGGAGTGAAATGAAATGAAGATGATTAATTTGAGACATTAATCAACTGGGATGAAATTAAATAAAATGAGATGAGATGGTATGGGATGAAATATAATCTCAGTATAACTAACGGTGGTCATTTACTGAGATTTTTCAGTGGACTTTTTGGAGAATCCCGAGAAGTTACGTCCAGTGGCTTTGTTTCCTTTTTCCACATTTGTGCACTTTCACAGATATTAAACAGTTAATAAACCTCCGTATTACACATTTAAACCTGAAGAAGCACTAAGTAGACAAAATAAAAAAAACACACCTTCACTCCTCGCGTTCCCGCCAAAAAGTCCAAAAAGGAACTACATTTTTAAACTTTCACAGAGAAACGCGAGACAAAGGGCACCGGAGCCATACTGCTTTAATCTTATTTGCGTAAACATTTATGAATTTTTATTTGTATTCTTAACAATTTATAAAAAGAGAAAGCAACCGAATTAATGGTAATATATTTATCTTAGGGCACGCTCCGTGTACATATCATTTTCAAAACGCTTCATTTTTACACCTTTATATAGAAATACACGATTTTCTATAAACTTAAGAAAATTTTCATTTTTCGTTTTATTTTTTGTTTTCTTTTAATTTAAAACCAAAAACTCGAGGTGCCTTACTATATAAATTTTAAATCATTATCTTGTTGGTTTTTTATTAATATAATTAATCGTTAATTTAAGTAATCAGTCACAAAAATGTTTTAATTTTAGTTATTCACATTTATATTCCTAATTTAAAGTGCGTATTTGAAAATATTTTACGCATATTAATATTTACAATTAATTTTAATTATATTAACTTTCAGTAACTACTTCTAGACACGGTCCAATTTAGTAAATTTCATTGTTAAATTTAACAAACAAATTAACGACTATTGTAATTATTTAGTAAACTTTTTAACTCAAGTATAAATGAAGCAAAACGAATTAATACTATAGAATTCTCATGACAACATTACAATGCTTTAAACATAAATACATCTTTTTTTTTAAAATCTTCAACTAAGTTACTAGAAATTAAGAAATTTATATTATACACACCTCACTGTCTCTCTCTAATTATTAGAGAGAGACAGTGAATCAATAATTCTAGAATGTCATCTGTGCAGTACAACAGCAGAGTTAAAACCAATACTTCCGTGAATTAAACAGAGACAACACTAATTGATTCTTTCTAGAAGTTTTAATACCTACTTATTGCCGCCAATTACACGCATATTTTCCATCATATTTGTGCTTTATTGACATTGTCACATCGACGATGGCTTAAGAGATTTAACTAATCTATAAATTAAAGAATCTGAGTCAGTTAGATTTCAAGTCCTTTGTTTCTCCTCTTAAGAAGGAATCTACATGTGTCTACGCACTTTTAATAGATTTAAATAGTACTATTAAAATATTTTTTCTTGCATTTATCAATGTAATCGTTAAAGTTATAGTGATTTTAGTTTTATAAATTAATTAAGTATCGAACGATAGTTTTAGATTGAAATTTACTAACAAAACGAATTATCAGGCGATTCATTTTTTTTTTCTTACCTTTGATGATAGCAGAGGCTATTTCAGCTTCACCCTAACGTGTAGGTGAGCTCACGAGGCCAAACCGGAGTGTTGCTAACACAAAAGCACCGTTAATGGATCAGGAGGATCCGTAATGATGTGCTTTGGGCGACGTTTACGGTTTACCATTCGATCTACTGGGTCGGGTATGTAGTTTCCAGCACCACGATAAGAGGGTTCTCATGTCGTGCCGCCTTCTCAAAGTGGCGCAGCGATGCCGACTGTAGATACTTACTGACAGAGTCGAGCTCCAGGTCATCGTGGAGATCCACGTTCGGCGATTCAAGACGACAACTGCTGCATAGCAATGACATAAATTACAGCAGGAATCAAATTAACATGCGATATTTCAGGTCAAATCTTGCGATTTAGTTTTAAATGTTAAAGAAATAATTCGATATTTAATATTGATGTTTCTCAGGAAGTTATCGTTTGGGAAACATAGTTATAAAAAAACGTGTGGCACTCGGGAACTGTCGCGGTAAAGCTATTGCATAGAATTTTTTATCAACTTATGCAATTATAATTAGACAATAATAATTTAATATCAAAACAATAATAAAACAAGACCACGCTATATTAAACATTAATAAAAGCAAAACCTTAACTGTCCCCTTCACACTCATAAGCTAGACCGCACGCGAGAGGGAGAGGGGCAGACTTTTCATGATGCGCATGCAGTGTGACGTCACGCCACGCGCTTATTCACAAACACTACACAAGCGCAACGTGTGAATGTGTTAAACGCGAGTTACATGGTAGGCGGAGGGGGGTGTTAGGTTTTTTTCGTTACGGAATTTCATGATTCGGTCGCCGCGCTCAAGGCCCGCGATAAAAGCTATGCAATAGCTTTAAAAAAGTTCAAATGTTAAAAATCCCACGAAGCGATCGTCTTCCCTCTGAAGACAGCCTCAAAAAAAACCGTAATGTTTGTGACTTACTAAATACCATCAGCCTGCATTTCTGCTGTATTTATTCAGTCCAAAAACGACGTTATTGAAAATATTATAAAGATAGTTTTGCTTTGCACTTTTCTTAAATGATTAGTGCATATATTTCTTATGTTAAGAACATTTCACATTAGTTCAATCTAAAACTGTCGGTATAAACATTACGTATACTGTGATAAATTTCTTGGAGTTCCAAAGAATCGCCTTTGAATCTTCGATTGATTTATCGTCATTTTTAGCTTCAACTATGAATTTATACCCAAAAAACCTATTTTTAATTAAGATTAATGATGTAAGTTTTTTTTTTTTCACTTTTCGTAAGTACTCTTTTTTGTAACTACTATTTTTAAACGTACGTACGGACAATGTAATACTTAATGATATGAATAAACGAAATCAACAATGAAANATCGCCTTTGAATCTTCGATTGATTTATCGTCATTTTTAGCTTCAACTATGAATTTATACCCAAAAAACCTATTTTTAATTAAGATTAATGATGTAAGTTTTTTTTTTTTCACTTTTCGTAAGTACTCTTTTTTGTAACTACTATTTTTAAACGTACGTACGGACAATGTAATACTTAATGATATGAATAAACGAAATCAACAATGAAAAAGTGTTTTTTTTTAATAAGGATTACCTTTTTTTTATTGCTTAGTTGAGTGGACGAGCTCACATCCCACCTGGTGTTAAGTGGTCACTGGAGCCCATAGACATCTACAACGTAAATGCGCCACCCACCCACGCTACACCATGCAACATCAAATTCACTAATGTAGGCATCTAAGCACTTTATTTACCACATGACTGTGGAGGTTAGAAATAGGGAAGACTATCTTATATTGTGAACAAGTAGAAAAAGTACCTACCTGTAAACCGCCACCCGCCTTGAGATATAAGTTCTAAGATATAGGGCCTACCACCAAAGTTAAAGGTTAAACAGCTGTTAGCTGCTTAACCCTTAACTTCTTATTCTTGCCCTAATCCCACATTATGGGGGTCAACATACCCTCTTATCAAGCCGGATAAGGATTTGGTGGCATAAGTTTTACGACCGACAATATCACAAGTACTATCGCTAAAGTCCACAACCGATATTTTTTTTAAAGTTATTTTATGCTTCTCCTATGGATCGTCTAAAATGTAGTCGCGACCAAAAGTTTTGGATGAAATAATCTGTAAAAAAAATTTTTCAATCCTTCATAAGATTTACATACTTTTTTTTTAAATTATCAATCAAATGTTAAAAAAATATCCCGCTATGACTTTAATTTGTTCCTTTTACATAATTGTTTTCCGTTACAATAACCGATTAACAAGAGGCTCATGTGAATTCGTATTACCACATATGACGTGTGATTATAGTAGTGCTCAAAATATTTTCTGGTACATGTTTGAATTTATTACAAACTAGTGTTCCCACATTAGTCGAAATTCGACTATAATTAATTAAAATTATAAGTTTGGACTATTATATTTCTCTAGTCACAGATTTGGCCAAGACTACACTATAGACAAATACTCGTAATATTAAAGATAAAGAATATTAACCTATTCTTAATTGACTACAGACTTTAAGCAATAACAAAATTTTGACAATAAACAAAGAGTATATGTGTGTGTGTCAAGTACATGGTAGTGTGTGTAATGTTTTCTTTATTGATTTAATGTATTTTTAAAGCATAATTTAAAAAAATATTAGCATTGTGCACTCCTTCTCTATATTCTCTATAAGTGTGGAAAATTTCATACTCCTCCGTCCGCGCAATTTTCGTAAAAAGGGGTACAAAGTTTCTGCTTCACGTATTAATATATAGATACATTAATAGTTATTGATTAAAAATATTTTATAGCGCCATCTATACTCCTAATATAAAAATTATTGAATGTAGGTAGGTAACGGCGTTATACTTGTCATCAGGATAACTAGATGGCACTCATCCTGTTGTTTTCAAGGCAAAAGTTTCGAGTTGTTTCAAGGGATTCTAGGGATCGCCAGAAGTCAATCTGGCACATATCCAATTCCTAAAATATCCGATTTCAATTAGTATCACCAAGTTTAACTTTGACACTAATATCATAAATTATTCTCGTACTCATAGGAGCTAATGAAAGTCTCTCTTGGATTTTGTTCCTTAGAGCTATAGGCGCCTTTTGTGCTATTTCCTTTTTTTAAAACTGGTGTCGTGTATTCTGCAACAGCGTTCGGAGTTAAGACTATAGATATTTTGGCCAAGCAACCATTGCGCCTGATGTTTATTCTTGTAGGTATTAGACCGTTACACTCACGAAAGCCTTATACGATCGCGACGGGGCAACGCAGGGCTGCCGTCGTCCGAAAGATATCTTGTCGGATCCCCCGGATTCACTCTCGGTGCTTTTAGGCCCCTCAAACACCGGTCACCGTCCTCATCAAACTCTTCAACTACGACGAAGAGTTCGACAAGCGAACTAACCCATAGACACAGCTCACTGAGTTTCTCGCCGGATCTTCTCAGTGGGTCGCGTTTCCGATCCGGTGGTAGATTCTGCGAAGCACTACTCTTGCTAGGGTCAGTGTTAACAAACTCTCTCAGGTTCAGCCTGTGAGCTCACCTACCCATCTGGGCGTAGCTGGAATAGCCTCTTAGGCTTCCATCGAATAGATAGGGAATAAATAATAAATTTGTAAAAACACCAAATATGTGACATACTGCGAAGATCCTGCTATAAACTCAGAGGGCTGATACTACGAACTCAAGCCCACATCAAACTCTTCGACGAATAAATAAATGACGTATTGATTGTACACGTTGCGGGAAAGAGATAGACGATAACCTCTCAAAACTGCAAAGGCTTAAATCACAAATCGATTTGTATACAGTTACATACAGTTAATGTATTAACAATATGCATTAATTGTAAATTAATTTATGTTTGATGAAAATCGGTGGCGATTAATGCTAACGCAATTTTGTGACCAGATCTACAACAGCACGTTACTAGTTTAATAGAGCCAAGGTCCCAGGTCCAATAAAACGTTAAAGTTATAATTTATTATGCAACACGCATTCGCTGGAATTTAATGCGGTGACTTTAGCCAGACACGGCCATAGTGATGAGCTGTAGCGGGCTTACTTGTGGTAGGGTGTCTACACCATCTAATAATCTATATATTAATACGTGAAGCAAAAACTTTGCATCCCTTTTTACGAAAATTGCGCGGACGGAGGAGTATGAAATTTTCCACACTTATACAGAATATAGAGAAGAAGTGCACAATGCTAGTATTTTTTTTAAAAGAATGCATAAAAGATACATTAAATCAATAAAGAAAACATTACACACACTTCATACCATGTATTTGACGCAAACACGCATGCATACTATTTATTGTCAAACTTTTGTTCTTGACGTCTGTGGTCGAATTGAGAATAGATTAAATATTGTTTGTCTTTGTTAATATTTTTTATTGTGTAGTCTTGGCGAAATTTGTGATTATAGAAGTATAAAATACAATCATAATAGTGTACAAACTGACAATTCCAATTAATTATAGTCGAATTTCGACTACTGCGGGACCTCTAGTAATGAAAAAAACACAACTAACAAAAACTCGATGGAGAGACTGGTAATCCAAGGCCGGGTGGAAGGCAGGAGATCATCGCCAACCCGCTGGACTGACCTAATAAATAATGCAACTGAGTCCACGATGGTCGAATGTACTCGAAACGCTTCGAACCAGAGAACCGAAGAGAACGAATAGAAGCCAGACCTGTGTGCTTAGTGTGAGTTATTTAACGTTTTCGATAGCGTAAAAGTAACCCAAGTTTTGTATGCAGTTGGAACAGCGCCCCTAGCGGCAAACGTTCCAAATCCATACAAATTTGATTTAACTTTTACGCTATCGAGAACGTTATAAAATTCGCACTAAGCGCACTGGAAGCGTCCCTATCCTGCGGACAGAATGGAAAGCAGTCGAAGTCGCCCCCAACACGTCATTTCGGATCCTCCCGATCCACTAACGGTGCTTTTAGGTACCTCAAGCACCGGTCATCGTTCTCGTCGAACCCGTCGCTTGCGACGAAGGGCTCGACGAGCATATTAACCCACAGACACAGCCAACTGAGTTTCTCGCCGGATCTTCTCCGTGGGTCGCTTTCCGATCCGGCGGTAGATTCTGCGAAGCACGGCTCTTGCTAGGGTTCGTGGTAGCAACATCCTCAGGCTTGAGCCCCGTGAGCTCACCTCCCAAGGCTCTCAGCTTAGGTAGGAAAAAAAAATCTGGAAGCGCATTGCCCGGAGGGCGGTCCTCGGGAGCATAGGTGACCTAACGGGTCCTTCTACACATACAGCGTCAGAGCAACCACGACCACTCTGACAAAAATGTCCGACTGAGAAGAACAAACACTGCCACCTTATCTCTACAGCTCTGCCATGCCCACATTGTGGACGTACTCACAGCCCACCTGATGTTAAGTGGTTACCGGAGCTTATAGACATCTACAACGTAAATGCCGCCACCCACCTTGAGATATGAGGTCTAAGGTCTCAGTATAGTTACAACGGCTGCCCCACCCTTCAAACCGAAACGCATTACTGCTTCACGGCAGAAATAGGCAGGGTGGTGGCACCCACCCGCGCGGACTCACAAGAGGTCCTACCACCAGTAATAATCACTAGCTATGCTTGGCGTTCGATGGGTTTTCACCTTGGACACTTTTTCCACTTATCCCCAATATAAGACTTAACTTCTTACCTCTACCTACCCTCCCTAGCTACAACGTTAATAGACTTGAAAAACAAAAGGTTAGTAATAAAAACGCTCGCAACATAACCTTCGCCTTATACGTAGCAACATTTCTACTACCCTTGAAGAACATATATTTCAACACGTGAAATCTTACAAAACTGTATAATTTTCGTAAGTAGTACACGCAAACGCGAAACAAAAAGATACGTTTTGGATATTCTCACAACACTGAAGAAGCATCTTTGAAATTTAATGAAATTCAAACTACATTTACTTCTGACGTTTTTTTTTTTTTTTTATTGCTTAGATGGATAGACGAGCTCACAGCCCACCTGATGTTAAATGGTTACTGAAGCCCATAGACATCTACAACGTAAATGCGCCACCCACCTCGAGATATAAGTTCTAAGGTCTCAGTATAGTTACGACGGCTACCCCACCCTTCGAACCGAAACGCATTACTGCTTCACGGCGGAAATAGGCGGGGTGGTGGTACCTACCCGTGCGGACTCCCAAGAGGTCCTACCACCAGTGATTACGTAATCATACTATTAGCATTTAAATTTGGTATACAATAAAAAAAATATGGTCAACCTGAAAAATAAATACAGACATTTTTTTAAATAATTATAGTAATTTATTCACATTAGTTCGCACAATATACAAATGTCGGCGAATATCACTTTAGCCACGGAATTATGATGACATTAAAAAAGGCATCTGCGACCCGGGAAAGTCGAAGAAAATACTTATTTTTTGGATACTTATAATAATTTTAATATATATTTTTTTTGATTTTTAGGGATGGTGATATCCAGATATTACTATGCGATATTAAAAACCTACCACCTACCCCAAACCTACATTAAACAACGTAATTTTATTTAGTTTTTTAAAATAAAACTTTCTTTTTTAAATCTTTTTCTTATCAGGTACCTATGCGTTTATGGCGATACTGTTATCCCTGTCATTTAGAAAACTTCTGACGCTTATGAATAACTCAAATCCACGTCTTCTTCTTTTTTTCAGTATGGCAATCGGCTTCCTGGGACTCCATTGTTGCCTGTGGCGAATTTAAAAATATCTCCCATTGAAATTCTATTTAATTTGGAATTAAGTTTGATGAGGTTGATTTATTTGAAATTATAATCGATTACGATTAAATCAATTGAAATTAAATTGAAAGGACCTTAGATGAGATTAAATGAAATAATGTCTCAGTTAAACGGTGGAAATTCACTAAAACTTTTGTAGTGATATTTTTGGAAAAACCCGTTCTGGAACTTTGTTACATTTTCCATAAAATTTCTGCACTTTCCAGTTCACGTCTTATATTCGCATTCAATTATCAATTGCTACATCTCTCTTTGGAACATTAGGACAGTTTTATCTGCGTAAACTCGCCCCGCAACTTAGAAATTAGGAGAAGAAAGAAAATTGGTTTTTTACTATCTACATTATACATCGCTATTACCTACGCCATCTGTGAAACACGGCTCCGTAATATGTATACCATACATACATAGGTACATAATATAATATGTTATATACATTTTTAACAGTAGAGATAACGGAGAGGACGGAGGATGATATATATTACATAAAATGCGTATTTTTTATTATTATTATCAGTTGCAATGTAAACACAAGACAATTTAAAAAAAAGTCACGTCAATAATGAATTATTTAAAAAAAAAACTTAGTTGAAGATTGTCAGTGTAATTAATTCTCTGACAAAAATAACAAAATAAAAAAGTTATGTAAATAGGATTTATCGTCCACCATTTTTATTTTATATTAATAAAAGTACATTAAAGATTGCCAGTGTAAATAATTCTCTGATAAAAGGAACAAAATTAAAAATTTAAGTACGTAAAGATTTATTGTCCACCATTATTATTTTATGTTTCTTACTTAGAAAGATCACGCATGAATTTTAAGGGACACTGCTAATTTTCTAAACCAGCGAATTCTGCAAAGTGATCGGCTTTCAATGTCAATGTCATTAACACCCAAATTGAGCTACTGTTTCCAGAAACAACGATTCGACAAGTCGACTCACGAATTCAATGTTTTCCTTAACATAAGCTACAATACTCAGTTATTATAATTGCATCAAACATTCGTAGAAAACTTCTCAAAGTTAAGACATCTTAGGGCCTTGAGCGATAGATCTAATGAAACTTACCAAAGAGGTTGTAACATTATCGGTTTTTCCCAACAAAAAAAGTTAATACCATATTTGCTTTTAATTCTTTTCTTTTTTAAATCCATTTAATTTTATTATATTGTACACTTTATACCTACTATAATCGCACTAAATAAGTATTTGTGGTTAGCTGCCCTTAAACCAAGTTCCGAATTAAATACCAATTTTATTTATGGTTTTATTACAATAAAACGTGAAATAAAATATAAATACTATTATCTAACGGGTTAAATTATCAATGTCGAAATATCGACAGTACAATACAACCAAAAATCGTGGTAAGAAGTGTACAGTCGCAAAAATTTAAAATATGTATTTAAATAAAAATGAATTGCTGTTCGTTAGTGTCGCTAAAACTCGAGAACGGCTGGACCGATTTGGCTAATTTTGGTCTTGAATTATTCGTAAAAGTCGAATTCGAAGGTTTAAAAGGTAAAATAAGATAAGTAAGATGAATATGAAAATGCTCGAAATTAAATTTTGTTTTCCCTTTGATGTGTCCCTCGATGGACGGATTCCTTTTTTTGTTTTAAGTTTATTTTATACAATACTTTAGGTATTTTATTTATCGATTGAGGCACTACGAAGTCTGCCGGGTCAGCTAGTTTCGTAATAAGTTATTGGAAAGTTTCAGTCTAGTTTCAATGATATATTGGACTAAGCCATTGAATTTATGGCAAAAAACGCGTTAATGCCACCTAGATATCCTTCATCTCTTTTCCTCTGGTCCTCCAGCCTCCGTCCGCTGTCACCATCGATGCCCAAGCCGAGCCGCTCGATTAATCTCTCTCCTTTATCCCCGTGCAATTCTATGAACTGCTCCCTCCGTTTCTTGGCTACGTCCGGGTCGAATTTCCAGACCGCCTTGTCGTGGATAACCGGATAGCCGATTAGATTTGTCCGGACGAAACTACCTATCAGACCGGTCTGCGCAGTGCCCGGCTGAAGAAGGCCGTATAGAAAAATCTGGAATTTAATATTAATTTCGTTATTAATAATTTTTTTTTGGTATACTTTGATCAAGGAACTGGTGGTGTAAGCTGATGTTGCCAGATGTAATAATCACCACAACATATATGTATAGGGCAATGACATACTACCTTCAAATATGAGCTCAAAATTTGAAATGTATTGGAACCACTATATTATTATGAAAATTCTAAACCGTCGTCTAAGTTTCCATATCGAGGGGTAAAGAGCTAACTAGCTCTGGCTTAAGCGAGATTTCATTTAATACGCGACGTTTTTCTCGGTAATTAAAGATCTGTTTTATTTGGTATTAGTATCGACAATTCTATGTTTTTAATTTAACTTAACTTAAGTTTACCCCATTCGAATAGTTGAAGAAGTTTTTTGTTATGACATTATTTCCAAATTTTAAACTTTAAATGACTCTCCGGTAAAGTTACAAAAATTTCACTTTTTTTTGCTTAGATGTGTGGACGAGCTCACAGCCCACTTGAAGTAGTTACTGGAGCCCATAGACATCTACAAAGTAAATGCGCCACCCACCTTAAGATATGAGTTCTAAGGTCTCAAGTATAGTTACAATGGCTGCCCCACCCTTCAAACCGAGACGCATTACTGCTTCACGGCAGTAATAAGCAGGGTGGTGGTACCTACCCGTGCGGACTCACAAGAGGTCCTACAACCAGTAATTACGCAAAATAATAATTTTGCGAGTTTAATTTTTATTTCACGATGTTATTCCTTCACCGTGGAAGTCAATCGTGAACATTTGTTAAGTACGTATTTCATTAGAAAATTTGGTACCCGCCTGAGATTCGAACACCGATGCATCGCTCAACACGAATGCACCAGAGATCTTAATCCTTTAGGCCACGACGACTTCAAAACTTAAACTAAATAGTCTTTCACACATCGATATCAATATTTATTGAATAAAAGAAATGATAATTGTATTCATTCCTTAAATATCAAATTGAAAAACTATTTTTTTTTTCCCTTGTAGTCGTCCGTGAGTCAGAATACAGTCCATAAACTTTTTTTTATTATGTGACAAAAACAAATGGGATATTATATCACACGACCAGTTTATTTTTGCGTAAATTAACGAACAAGCTCACGGCTCATCTGATGTTGAGCGGCTTCTACGAATCCTGAAGTAAGTATGTTATCAAATTTATCCTACCTACGTAAATTATACGCACCAGAAATACGGTATTACCAATCCTTGAGGACATTTTCTCTTGGACGAATGTGATGTGAACTATATGACCTGTTTAATTTATTCCAAGACTAGTTTGAACCGCATACGGAAAACTAAGGTAACTATTTTTTATTATTAATTTTTAATAATTTATTTTATAAAAATTAAACTAAGTATTTTCTAAAATAAACATCTATCAATTAAAGTTACAAAACATTATAATATTTCTTTAACGATTTGTGAAAGACCCGTATTTAGCGGAAAGCAATTATCCGGTTTTACAAGTCTATATAACTAGTATCGTCATTAAATTTAATTGCTAAATAAGTTGAATATTGCATGAAGAAAGCAATATTCGATACGAGCCGTATGCCATCTTAATGACAGTTTGGACCACTACACTTTTCATTTACAAACTTCATTAAACTTTAATAGTCACAACACGAATTGAAAGGACTGTAAGGAAAATAATTAAAAAATACCTAAAAAAAATAAGAAAACAAAAATCATACTCACAATCACAAAAAAACTCTTCATTATTTTTGAAAATGCGTCAGTATAAAAAAAAAGCATACTAAACACGGTCCGTTAGCTTTTTAAAAAAAAAAAACTTCTCTCCAACGCTGGTAACACTATTGTAATATTTTAAAGTTAACCTAATGGAACGGTCGCATGACACGCCACGACTGACTCAGGTTGTACACTGCAACTTTTGCGTTACAAAAAAAAAATAGTTCAGTTACTTCATACTTTGATATTACGTCACTTACATAGGGCTGTACTCTGGGTTATCGATTATGGATTTTCGATTATTAGAATTATACATTGCTACCGATAAAGTTCAATCTGTTATATGAATGTAATAAACCATTGTCTCAATGCAAATGAGGCCACGACTTCATATCTCAGGCACTGCATTGCGGTCATAGCAGTAAGTTCCAGATATCGCCCAAGACAACATTGGCCTTAAAGCGATAACTTCACGCCAATTTGTTGATCATTCTTTAAATATCTTACACAAACATTTTTAAACAAAACGAGATTAGTTAATCCTACGTCTAAGTGATGCTTCTAGAAACACAAAAAGTTTTATAATTGGTGAAACAAAACACACAAGACAGGGGGAATTGTGCTTTGATTAGCAGCCGTATATCATCGTGACATCAGCTACCTTTAAGCACATAGTACAATATAGCTTGTTACTTCATTGGAATTATCAGAAAATTTCTGAGTCCGAGCGGGTAGATATCACCACCCCGCCTATTTCTGCCGTTCACGGCAGTAATGCGTTTCGGTTTGAAGGGTAGGGCAGGAGTTGTAACTATACTGCTTCAGCAGTAATGCGTTTCGGTTTGAAGGATAGGGCAAGAGTTGTAACTATACTTGAGACCCTAGAACTTATATCTCAAAATGGGTGGCGCATTTACGTTGTAGATGTCTATGGGCTCCAGTAACCACTGAACACAAGGTGGACTGCGAGCTCGTCCACCTATCTAAGTAATAAATTTTAAAAAATAAAAACACAAAAAGTTTTAGTATTGATGAAACAAAACGCAAGACAGTGGGAATTGTGCTGTGATTAACAGTGGTATATCATCGTGACATCAGCTACCTTTAAGCAGATCGTAAAGTATAGCTTTTTACTTCATTGGAATTATCAGAAAAAGACAACATCGTACTAAGTAGCAACCGATAGCCCTTAAAACCAAATAGAAACGTCCAATATGTAGCGGTTTAGTTATATTGTTGTGGTTGTTTTCCCCGATACTGTTGATGTCCATGGGTGACAGGGACCGTTTATATTTAGGCACACCTAATTACCTAATTAGAGTCGCACAAACGTCGTATACTCATTTAGAAAAGAATAAAGAAAAAATCGATACATTATCACCTATTCGAAATTCCACTCCTAATATTTCCCATCACTAAAACACCGATGTCTACCAGTTTCGTTGATCGCGTCTCATAAATAATATAGGATAATTATTCGCAATTTTTAAATAATAACTTTAACCTCGCGTTGTTACGTAAAAGTTCTTTTGTGTTCTTTTTTTTTTGTACATTTGAATTGGTAAGGTGTTTGTGTAATACATTTTGCTAGAGCTTGCTTCGTATCTTGTAAGAATATAATATATGCATACCGGTAATATAATGAGTAAAAAGATTTGACTAGCTCAGTAGATTTTATTATTTATCCAGACGATACATCTCCCCGAGTTAGTGACACGATGGATATAAGAAAACTGGACCTATTAAACCTAATTCCCCAATTTTGAAGCCGCTAATAAAAATAATAATAATACTGATGTTAGAAAGTTGCAAGTTCGCATTGGATACCACTGCGTGCCCATTTTTGTTGCGAAATAAATATAAATACCACTATATAGCAAGTGAGCCTAGAACTCGTCAGCCCACCTCTCTACCTCTTGAAAAGGGAAACAAAACGTGATGGATAAACCAAACGCCTTTAGTGCATATGTAAAACACTTAATATTTATTTTAATATTTAAAAGAAATAAATAAGGCGTTGGAATTTGTGTATACCAAATTAGTTTATACATTTATAAAGACTAAGATTTTATAACATATTCCATTTTACTAACTTGAAACACAATTATCATAAGGGACTATATATACACGAAATCCATAAACTCAAACAGCAGTTCAATACTTTTTACATTTAAAACAGCCGCCATTTTTTTCAAACAGGACGCCTATTGGTTAGTGCTGTTTTAGCGACATTTCAACACGTCAAACGCGAGGCGCGCTAAAATCAATAATTTTGACAAAGGCACGACACGGATCTGTTTTAATCAAATCTAAACATTAATCCAATAATATTGTAAAAATGATGCAAGAATATGAAGACGACTTTTTATTTGAAGAGGATAAAATGTAAGTAATGTTATTTTAAATATGTCACGAACTACCGTAATATAAAATAATGTTTAGAGATTTTATTTATTGAAAACTCGAATAGTAGGTATACGACGCACGTAAAGTGCAAAATGTTTTAAAATTTTTACATATATGAAATAGATATTTACTGTGTAATCATTAGTCTAGCTTAGTCTTTTATTTGCCTTGATCATTATCATAACGTAAATTAATGATTGACTTTACAAGAAAACTATGAATTTTTCACATTAATTACCAGTATCTTTTTAGTCACAGTAATAGCATTTATTCCTCGAATATTTCAGGACCAATCCTACTTAAAGATTTCGAATCATATGCACTATACTACACTTATTCGTTAGTGAATTTTTTCCAACTATTTTCTTAGGGCTGTTTTAAATGCTTTGCTTTTTTTTTTTTTTTTCAAAGCGTACCATCTTCGCTACAGGTATTTTTCAGTGATTACCGCGAAAATCACAACCATAGATATGATCAAATCGTATCAACCTCAATGTAACATAAGTCACAAATTTCTTAATTTCATTATAAGCAATGAGGCAGAATGCTTGTAGCAAAAGTTCCAGATCATAATTGGGCATATTCTCATGACCCACAAGTATGAATATTGGTTTTATTCAAGCAAAATAATAATATTTTCGAGTTTGTTTTTAACTCGAGTGCACAAAACTCCTTCGAAAGATTAAACCGGAAAATGATGCGTACACAATTTCCCAAAATTAGGGAAAAATCTGCAGAGCTCTTCAACTTCGTTTTTTTTTTTTTTCAAAAATTGTAAAAAGCTTACAGAATCAACATAAAAAGGTTTCATTGTTTCGTGTCATATTCACTTGTCCTTGCATAAAGTTTTGTTTATCAGTGTTTTCCTGTGCCGTTTCAGCTTATCTTATGTTTGAGTTCGTCCGTTATCGATGTGGCAGCAAAACGAACTGTATTTCGATCCAAGGATTTACCCGCTGTTGCACGACACCATGGCGCGGTGTACGTTCGAAGATCGAATGTAATTTTTTTTTTATTTGTTTTTTTTTTTGACACTTTCATTGATCTCTCTGTTTTTTTTTCACCCGACCCTGACTACCATACTTTAAAGTCTTAATATTCTTTTTCGTGTCGTGTCAATGAAGAAAGTGATGAATAATAATCAATGGAACGTTATCACAATACCATGAACACAATATGTTACGTAAATATGCGAATTTGAAAGCAGCAATTATATAATAATAGCAAATGAAACCATTAAAAAATGCTGTAAAGCATTAACGCGTCTTTTTTGCGTCTAAGATTTGAGTTCTTGAATATCTTATGTTGTGTTTCTTGCAAATTTTATTAATTCATAGATAAATTAACTTCTCTATTGTATGAAGAGAATCGAGTGAATTCATACGTAACGGATTATAACTGCAAATCAACTCTCATATAAGTAAAACAATATTGATTCTATATTCATTTTAATGTTTATAATAAGCAATTATTTCATATTTTTTCTCACGTCAGAATATCGAGTGAATGTGAAATGGATAATAATTTGTTGCTGGCGATAGATGAAAAGTAAGTATTTTTATTTGGTATATTTAAAAAAAAAAACATTCATATATTTTTCATGTTTTTTTTTCTTAATTCAGTGCTCCTACACATACTGAAGGAACTCAAAACAACGTGACACATCCATATAAGTAAGTAGTTATGGACAAAATCCCCAATCATTGCTGTGTACCACACAAGGGATCAATAAGTCAATGAAAATAACAGGTCATTTATTTTCCTGCACTATTTTAAAAAGTACTTAATTAAAAAAAAGTTTATTAAGCTCTAGTAGGGTTGTACAGTAAAATTTAAAAAAAAGCAACCCTCTGTAATCTGTATTTTTAATACGTCAATATATACGCGTTTTTTTTAAATCGGCAAATGGATTGCCGCTAAACGCCATGCAAACCGACACTGTTGGAAACTGCGAGGTTTCCTACCCCTTGAAACCCAAACTCGTGATTAATTTGCTGTAAAAATAGGCAAGTAGATAGAATATAGGCATTACAAGGAGAGTGTGAAATGTGAGGAGAGAATGAGATGCAACTATAGTCCGGCCGCTATAAGAATGCAGTCCTGACAGATTGTGTTAGAGCGGATGACATAACTTTGAAGTGACGTTGATTTTTTCTTTTTATTGTTTATTTTCTTAACTCTGGTAAATTCTACGTAATAGATTGCAAGCCAACAGAGCTCTTCTGTTTATTTAGAGTAACAAAATACGTAATGCCATCAATTATATTTTTGAAAAAAAAAAACAAGATTAAAGATCTTCGATCCGATGTTAGATGCACTTACAGAGCAGCTGGCCTTGAACTATTAGGTCTCCTCTGGAGGCGCCCGGGCAGCTGTTAACAAACCTTTCCCTCCTTCAGTTTAGCCCTTTTAACCCTTTAGTTCGCCAAATTATCTTCAAAAGGCACACCAAGCAATCGCTCGCTAAATAAAAAATACATGTGTGCAATTCACACGTGGTAGAAGTGAAACCTTCCAAAATTAAAATACAATTATCCTAAACGTCTTAAGTATATGTAAAATTTTGTCATTAGTAAATAATTGTAAGGTAGCGCCCTCTGTGAATTGATATTTTAATTTCACGTATAATCCTAAATTAAAATTCACTACAAGAGCTTTCATACACACGTTAGTATTAAAAAATCGCACAGATGGCGCTGTATTAAATAGTATGTATATTTCTGTCTCATTCTTTGCTGGCTTCATCCTACACATTTTTGTATTTGTGTCTCTTACCTGTCGTTTTTTCCGTTGCATCCGGTTTGAAATCACAACGATTCTAAAGAAGTTTTCACTTCAAAAACCAATTGCTAGATTTTATAATATTTTTTATACAGAGAAGACCCAGAGCCTTCAGAAACGACAGATTGCGTTTACAACGAGTCAAGACGCGAGAGGTATATGGTGCAGCATCAGGATTTAATGTGAGCCGAAATTGAGAAAGATCTAATTCGCTCGTTCACTATTTGATAGCTAAATTTTCCTGGTGTAGTCGTGTAAGCACAAAGCCAGCACCGGTTTTTTAAAAGAAATCATCCGCATGATCGCTTGGCTGTATAGCGGAGTTGATGAAGTCACCGTGAAATGAACGACAAATTCAGTGGCCTAATCCTCCACAGTGAAACCGTAAAGACGAATCTACGTTTTGCAAAGATTACTCTTATATTCATGAATTTTCTTCAAGCCAAATGTATTTGGAGTATCCATTTTGAATAATTTAAAAATTAGGCATCTGCTTTAAGATTAAGAATCACCACGATCCGTATGAAGCCGCAATGTTGCGCAACGGTTTTCGTCGTATCGTCGAAGTAAAATGATATCGTTATCAGTGATTAAGTTGGTTACCGCTTTGAACATCACAAGAGTCGGGAAAACCCCCCTCTTGTCCCTGGCACAAGGGCAGTTAGAAAAGCGCTTTCGGCCTCAAGCTCCGTCGTCTTCTGCGCATATGGAGTGGCAACTTCTGCGATGAAAGCACTTCTTAGCCCCAAAATGCTACGTAATCTAATTAATTCCTCACCTTCCAAGCTTGTTGTTACTGTAGAAAGTAGATCTGTATGTGTATGTGTAATGCTCGCTATCTAAATAAAAATGTAAATAAATAACAAAGAAGTTTTATTCCCTTAGTTACCACAGTTGCTCATTTACATTTATACCTATTCTAAAAAGTGATGTGCCCTTTGTTTTATTGTGCATATTAATTTACTAATAACGACAAATACTTATAAATAATACCTACTTATAAAAATTATTGATGTATCAATATTTCGTAGTTAGCTGTAAGGGTGTGAGTGTACTGGGCATATCATGCTATCTCTTTGGCAAGGCCGTTTTGAGTTGGCAATGACGTCATTAGTTACTTCGCCCGCTAGAAGTGAAACGTTTTCGATTTATTCATATCCTTTATTTATTTATATTAGATATTATGTGGTCTTTAATAATAAAGAGACTACACGAGAAACTATTTCATAAATATAATACATAGCTCATGACCATTTGAAGCTCATGGATTGGGCTAGTAATATTTGCATAGCGTAGGTATTTACATCTCTACAAAAAAAAAATTGTGCCGATAAGTATACTTCATACATACACGTGAAGAAGTTGCCAACACAACTAAAATCAATCACTGAGCAATACGAGATTAGTTCAAAATGTTTTATTCAATTTTATTCGAGAAGTTTTCAGTGAATTTACAATTTCTATTATTGCTTAATACGATTGAAGGATCGAACCTGGAGTTAAGCGGTGACCGGAACTCAAAGACATCACCCAGGCATTGCCTGGCAATTGACAATCTGTTCTTTAGCTAAGAAGTGCGCAAGAAGACAAGCTCTTTTTTTCCTACCTATGCTGATAGCTGAGGCTATTTCAGCTTCTCCTTGACCTGTAGGTGAGCTCACGGGGCTCAAACCGGAGTGTTGCTAACACTGGCCCTAGCAAGAGCAGTGCTTCGCAGAATCTACCACCGGATCGGAAACGCGACCCAATGAGAAAATCCGGCGAGAAGACAAACTCAAAGAAACCTTTGCCTATACTCTAATTTAGCTTCAGTAACAATTCCTTCGAGCGTGTAACCGTTAAACATTTTTAGGGGTATGATCGTGACGTCTGGTAGCGTCGTGCTGAGTAAAGATGAAAAGAACTTGATAGGTATCAGCATCGGTGGTGGAGCTCCATTGTGTCCATGCCTTTACATCGTACAGGTATGGTATAAGCCAGAGACCGTACCAGTGATGTGGTAACCTTTAAATAAGTTAGAATGTAAAGTTTTTCTTTTTCTTACCTATGCTGATAGCCTTGAGAGGCTATTTCAGCTTCAACCTAACGTGTAGGTGAGCTCACGAGACTCAAACCGGAGTGTTGCTAACACTGGCCCTAGGAAGAGCAGTGCTTAGCAGAATCTACCACCGGATCGGAAACGCGACCCGACTGAGAAGATCCGGCGAGAAACTCAGTGGGCTGTCTGTGTCTATGGGTCAATTCGGTCGTCGAGCCCTTCGTCGCAGGCGACGGGTTCGACGAGGATGGTGACCGGCATTAATGCTTATTGATCTCGTCGAGTAGCAAGATCATGAACTTGTATCTTTTGTGTGTTTTTGAGATATTCGACAACACTCCAGCATCCAAGGAAGGCACCCTGCAGAGCGGTGACGAGCTGGTCGGTGTCAATGGGCAGTCCGTAAAAGGAAAAACCAAAGTTGAGGTCGCGAAAATGATACAGTCGGCCAAGGTGAGACGTTCCTTTATTCGCTCAGGACTTTAGGATAAAATACGTTTATATTTCTTTTTTTATATATTACTAGCGACCCGCCCTCGCTTCGCTTCGGAAACATTAAAACACACATGAAAGCAAAAAAAAAAATAAAAAAAAAAAATGTTCATCAGGGACAATGTCGGCTTCTAATGGAAAAAGAATTTTTCAAATCGGTCCAGTAGTTTCGGACCCTATTCGAAACAAACAAACAAACAAACAAATCTTTCCTCTTTATAATATTAGTATAGATTGCCCTAATAGTAAGACGAGCGTACGGCCCACCTGACGGTGAGTGGTTACCGTCGCCCATGGACATCAACAATGACAGGGGCAGAGCCAAGCCGCTGCCTACCGTTGAGTACTCTTCATAAGCCTCGTTTGAAGAAGGATATGTCACAGCTCTCGTGATATTACTAATGCGAATGCCGCTACTCATCCTGACGCTTGAGGTCTGAGCCTCAACTATATTACAAATACTTTTTTTTTAATTTAATCTTTATTACTACATGATGTTATTCTTTCATCATTCAGTCATTCGTGAACATTTGTTAAGTGCGTGCTTAATTAGAAAAATAGGTACCTCTACAAAGATTAAGTTTCACTGAGATGCTGCTTATTAAAAACCATACCAGAAAATTCAGACTAATATGATTCTATCACTGCTCAGTGAGACAGTAAAAGAAAATAAACAATTCCAGGATGAAGTAACAATAAACTATAACAAACTCCACGCCGATCCCAAACAAGGGAAAAGTCTAGATATAATCATGAAGAAGATGAAACACAGATTAGTAGAGAACATGTCTTCGGGGGCCGCTGATGCCCTTGGATTATCGAGGGCTATACTGTGCAATGACACGCTGGTAGCGAAACTGGACGAGCTGAGGGAAACCGAGAATACATACAAGAGACTCGTGGAGCATTCTAAGAGGCATGGAATTTATATTTGCAGTTCATATTCACTTTTGTTCTAGTGCTCGTGATATTAACGGAATGGTTGATATTGCCACCCACTTTGAGTCATCATGTTGGAATCTCAAATGTCTCAAATGTAGCCAAAGCCGCTATTCCACCCCTAAGACTTTAACGGCATTGGTTACAGTGTTGCTTTAAGAAATCTTGCCTTGAAACTTATTCTTTGAGTCTGGTTTAAAAGTTTAGCAAAACAACACATTCCAAACGCTTGATGCAAATAGAACAGGCTTCCATTATGCAAGCCTTATTAAAGCTTCAGAGCACTTTGCATGCGTAATTTAGTGGGGGATCTTTCAAATATCGTAACTCTTTGGGCCCTTTTCAGAATGTTAAAGTCGTACTTTGATTTACTGCAAACTTACAAAGCTGTCGGGGATATATTCTCGGCGATCGGAGTGAGAGAGCCTCAGGCTAGAGCTTCCGAGGCTTTCTCGAAGTTCGGTCAATATCATAGACTGCTCGAACGAGACGGCATTAAAATGTTGAAAACTCTAAAGCCGGTATGTTGAACTATATCTAATGTGCCACACATTGCATATTTAGGTACTGAAACCTGCGAAGGAATTATTGTTGTTTGTCTCGCACACTTTTTTCAATAATCACCATCATTGAATGTTTTATCGTATAAAAGCTTTAGACTTTTAGGCTTAAAAAGTTTTAGACCAATTTAATATTCACAAATTGGTGATATTTAACTGGGGATATTTAACTTTTCTCTATTATTGGCACCCATGTCTCTTCTCATTGGTCTCGTGAAAGGGATCTTAAGATTCTAATTCCAATGCCAACAATCCTGTATCGGTCAATATGTATGTAGCCAATACAGATAGATGCAACTACCCTGTTTCTGCTGTAATACAGTGATCTTAAGAGTTTGGAAGATGAGACAGTACTTATAAGTAACTTATCTATTGCTTAACTACACCAGACACACATACGATCGTTTTGCAGGAAATAAATTGTTTTAGGATTATTTAATTTAATTAAAAAACTTAATAAATGAAAAGGGCTTACGCAGTATTTACACTCAATAGATAGACCAAAAAATTATTTATGGTGTAAAATTCAGATCCTGTCTGACATGGGCACTTACTTGAACAAAGCTATACCGGACACCAAATTGACGATAAGGAAATACGCGGACACGAAATTCGAGTACTTGTCCTACTGTCTGAAGGTTNCATTTAATTTAATTAAAAAACTTAATAAATGAAAAGGGCTTACGCAGTATTTACACTCAATAGATAGACCAAAAAATTATTTATGGTGTAAAATTCAGATCCTGTCTGACATGGGCACTTACTTGAACAAAGCTATACCGGACACCAAATTGACGATAAGGAAATACGCGGACACGAAATTCGAGTACTTGTCCTACTGTCTGAAGGTTAAAGAGATGGATGACGAGGAATACGGGTATAACGCTCTGCAGGAGCCTCTGTACCGAGTGGAGACCGGGAATTATGAATATAGGTAAACGCGAATGTCCATCATCATCATCATTCTCTTACCCTTCTCCCAGGTACCATGTTTTCTCCTTCCATACTCCTCTATCATATACAATTTCTTCGCTCACTCCCCTCTTACACATATCGTCTTTCACGCAATCGATCCATTTTTAAATGCGAATGTCCATCATGGATGTATGTATACAGAGGTGGCTTTGCCTTTGGTGCAGAGTGTGGGTGTTAGAGAGTGCTGACTTTGGCACTTTCAGTAACAGGTCCAATCAAAGGGCCAAATCCAAGTTTCATCTGTACTTGTTCCATTTTGACCACGTGCTTACTAGAGGGCGCTAAGGTAATAGTCTCTTGGTATGTAAGCAAATATTGTGCTTATGAAAGAAATACTCATATATATGCATAAATAAGATAGAATATCATGTGTTTAGAATGTACATACGTATACCATATTCCACGCTTCACAAGTATTGGTGGTACCTTGTGAGCCCGCACGGCTAGGCACCACCGTCCTGCCTATTTCTGGCGTGAAGCAGTAATGTGTTCCTGTACTAAAATTGGGGCAGCTGTTATGCTATAGAGCCTTGGGGGTGAGCGCGGGGTTGGGCGTACCCTGTTTGGAGGACCAATGACTTGTGGCCATATTCATTCGTTGGGGAGGACTATGGAAGAGGCCTACACCCAGCAGTGGAGAGATACAGGCTGATGATGTACTATAGAACTGAGACTTGGAACTCATATCTCAAGTTTAGGCTTAAACATCAGGTGGACCATATGCTTATTCTCCTATCTAAGCAATAAATTTAGATAATAATATGTATATGGGATCGTAAGGCGAAAACTAGTGGAATTTAATTTTAACACCAAAATCTTTTATTTAAAATTAATTAACAGCACTCGTATCATCATCATGACCAGTCAATAATTGACATTGACATTCATGTTCTTTTTAAAAAAAAACTAGTGTGCCAGTGTGAACTAATTAAAAACTGTAAAAATAAGTTGTAAATTATAGCTTAACAATACCAATCTACCCACATGTACATATATATTATATTTATACGCACCCTCCATGCGCTTCGACAAATTATCAGGTCAGACTGTCACCAGTGATCTTAGTTCAGAGTTTTTTAACTCGATCGCGTAAAAGTTTGTTTGTACGCAGTTTGTTTTACAATTACTGGTGGTAGGACTTCTTGTGTGTCCGCACGGGAAGGTACCACCACCCTGCCTATTTCTGCCGTGAAGCAGTAATGCGTTTCGGTTTGAAGGCTGTTGTAACTATACTTGAGACCTTAAAACTTATATCTCGAGGTGGGTGGCGCATTTAACTTATAGATGTCTATGGGTTCCAGTAACCACTTAACACCAAGTGGGCTGTGAGCTTGTCCATCCATCTAAGCAATAAAAAAAACTTATTTTTTTTATTCGGAGTTGTTAGCGTTCTCGATCTCGTAATAGTTAACCCAAATTTGTATGGAACAGCAACCCTAGCGGCAAACGGAGGAAATCTGTTCCAACTTACATACAAATTTGAGTTAGCTTTTACGCGATCGAGATGTAAAAAAACTCTGAACTAAGAACACTGTCACACTGGTCCTACCGCCAGTAAGTACGCAAGCCTCTCTCGCTCTGTTACGTGCACAATTGCAGGTTGATATTGCGTTGTCGCCAAGACGCCAGAACAAGATTTGCCAGACTCAGATCGGACGTTCTGGTAAAGCTGGAGCTTCTAGAGAATAAGAAAGCGCAGGACGTCGCCCATCAACTCAAAAAGTTCATTCAGGGACTGGCCGTTTACCACAAGTAAGTCTCCGTGAATAAGGCTGTGGAGATATTACGGTATCGTTCGTTGAAGACATCCGGTTTTACTGAAATTTGGGATACTCCAATATAGAAACAAAATATAGGCCATTATTGAAAGAGTTTACCTAAAAACCTTTTACAGCGAAACCTTAGAGCATTTAATGGAGAATTCTACATTGTTCCCAGTCGAAGTTGACCTCTCGCAGAACTGTTTTCAGTATAAATCGGCAGGTCAAATTAGTGAGGTAAGTGTTTTTAATCCACTTAAAAATGGAGCAGCTTATCCTTCTAGTTGAACCAATTTTAATAGACCTTTTTATTTATTTGAAGACTGTTTCTACTCATAAGGTCCCATTTAAGTATATTCATTAATGCATATTCAATTAACTTCGACTATTCTAATGATGTTCGCATTTTATTTCTTTGAAATCGGCTTAGTACAGCTGAGTAGTTAGCTGAAGTGGCAATGGACCGGCCATATTAGCCGGAGGACCTTTTTTTCTCCTACCTATGCTGATAGCCTTGAGAGGCTATGTTAGCTTCGCCTTAACGTGTAGGTGATCTCATGGGGCTCAAACCGGAAATGTTGCTAAGACTGGCCCTAGCAAGTGCAGTGCTTCACAGAATCTACCACCGGATCGGAAACGCGACCCACTGAGAAGATCCGGCGAGAAACTCAGTGGGCTGTGTCTGAGGGTTAATTTACTCGTCGAGCCCTTCGTCGCAAGCGACGGGTTCGACGAGGACGGTAACTGGTGCTTGAGGTACCTAAAAGCACCGTTAATAGATCGGAAGGATCCATAATGACGTGTTTAGGGCGACGTCGACTGTTTACACGGAGGACCAATAACCGTTGGAGTAAACGTGTTCTTGGGTGGAAACGAATTGGTAGACGTAGTGCAGGGTGACTGGTAAGAGCTGGATACTAGAAGCCGAGGATCGTGCTTAATGACCGGCAATTGGAGAGGCCTGTGTCCAGCAGTGGACAGCTATATGCCGATGATGATGATGTTAATGAGGAGTAGGTTTTTTTATTAATAATTCGTATTGCTGTTAAGCTCTTACTGTCTTCCTTGAACTGTAGTTTAATGCTAACCGCGCGGGTAGTCTGTTAATTATTACTGATATGTAACTAACACGGATGTCAGTCTGGTAATGTGATCTAAACCGCACTTGCCTTAGCTATTTAAAAATAAATCGCAAAGCTCGAAGGAACATATTCATTAACCCACTGAGTTTCTCATCGAATCTTCTCAGTGGGTTGCGTTTCCGATCTGGTGGTAGATTTAGCGAAGCACTGCTCTCGCTAGGGTTAGTGTTAGCAAATTGTCCCCGGTTGAACCCGTGAGCTCACCTACCAGCGAAAAGGTAGAAACACATTTTTAATTTAAATTGAAAAAAATCTAGGACGTCCAAGATGAAGATATAGAATACGCAAAAGAAATACAAGAGTACCACGATTTGTCTGTTAACGACACGAGAGAGGCGAAGTTGATGAAGAAACGTCAGACGGACGACAATGAGCACAATGACGCTACCGAACAGCTTCTCCCGGGTATCGACACCGTTGACATTGACAGATCCGAGAATAATGACGTTTCGGACAACTTGACACTCCTGACAGAGCTAGGGCTGGCGGACGCGGGAGCCAATGACGAATTCGGGAGCTTCCAAAACGGACTGATGGACGATTTCATGCCGAAGAGCAGCAGCGACGTCGATGACGTATTCGATAAGCTATTGAACGATTTGAGTATCGGAAAATAAATAGATTGAATAAAGAGAGCTTTTTTTTTAATTATGTAAACAGAGCAGTCATTATTTTACTTGGTATTTAGGGTCTGCTGATACCTGTTGATGTTAATGCCGTCGTCTAACCCAAAGCATTGTTAGAAGTGCCAATTTTAATGCGTAAGTGGGATTATGCATTCAAATTGGCAAACCGATCTTTTTTTTTGCTTCGATAGTTGGACGAGCTCACAGCCCACCTGGTGCTAAGTGGTCAGTGGAGCCCATAGACATCTACAACGTAAATGCGCCACCCACCTTGAGATATAAGTTCTAAGGTCTCAGTATAGTTATAACGGCTGCCCCGCCCTTCCGAACCGAAACGCATTACTGCTTCACGGCAGAAATAGGCAGGGTGGTGGTACCTACCCGTACGGACTTACTCACAAGAAGTTCTACCACCAGTAATAATATAAGAATATGTCGAACCCCCTTATACGAGAGCTGCGGAAAAATGAGGTGCCCATATTCATCTTCAGGCCGAGGCCAAGCATTTGAAGTCTCACAGGTGAGTCGTACAAGATCGTTTTTTTAACATCCCTTCATGACGTCACGATATTTTGTGAATTTACTTTCGTCTAGCAAAATGTACATCAAATAAAACTCATTTTAAGTTATTGTTCATTTTATTATAAAAAAAATTACAATAAATATTTTAGCAAGATCTTGAAGGTACCTAATTTTATGGCAGGTTTATCGAGTTCAATCCAATTTGACTCTAAGGTACTTCGTCTCACAAACGTCAAATAACGCGATAACTGACAATGAGCCACGGCATTTCATTTGCGAAAACTACTTTAATTCATGGCCATAAAGCTTCAATTTCATTGGTTGATCAAAATACAAATGAATATGCAATTTCGAAAAGGGCATATGTCGCATATTTTGTCAAATACGTTTTTTCATATACATGTAGTTTTGAGGCTTACCTACACCCATTTTATAATAATTTCAGTAATTTTCAATTGCTAATTAACACTAAAATATATCTCAAAAGTTAATATTTTAAATTTACACTGCTTTAGAAAATAATCAGTTTTTTTTCATTTCCTGAACATTTTACATTTTCAGAGATGTGCCCTTTTCGTAATTGCATATTCAAATGCAATGCATTACAGATGAAGTATTATTACCTAATGTTACATCAAAACTCGAAGATAGTTCGGATAACTTTGTATCCGATATGGAGGGTAGAAGTAAGGAGTGCCATCTTGTATAGGGGACAAGATGAAAAACTGTTCACCTGTAAACAGCAAGCTATTTTTGAAACACACCGAAATAGCGCTAGTATCGGAAGTGTAAATTATATGAATATAGCAAGTCTTTAAACAGAGTGAAGTGTGCTAGATTTGAAAATTTAATATTTTTCGTGTATCATATAGATAAATAAAAGCTCTAAACTTTTGTATAAATCAAACTTCAAACAAACAAAAAGAATACGATCGACGGGGGACACATCAAAGAAAAAACAAAATTGTTATTTTTATTTAATTCCGCGCATTTTCATATTTATCTACCTTTTAAACCTTCTCTGGACTTCCACAAATAATTCAAGACCAAAATTAGCCAAATCGGTCCAGCCGTTCTCGAGTTTTAGCGAGACTAACGAACAGCAATTCATTTTTATATATATAGATATATAGAAGATTTAAAAACCTCAACAAATTTTCCTATTTACGTGGAAAGTGTCTTATTCCTTCGTAATTTAGTATTGTACTCTAATATTTTATGGCGCTGTTTTTAACATCTATCCACTTGCTACAACGGCGCCACCTTGATTGGCTCCCTTTCAGAGAGATGGTCCTCCTTAATTCTACTCTCCGTAGTAAACGATTTGTTAACCGAATCTCTAGTCTTTATGGTCGATAAATCTATGGCTTAAGTACGTTTTTAGGCATCGCCAAATGTTAGTCACAGACGAGTGCCTTTTAATCTAGATATAACGCTGCTATTGCTACTGAAGTAATTATATTTCATAAACTTTATATATATCGTCGTTTCTTCTCAAAGGCCAAGGGACATCTCCGTCGAAAGCCATTACCAAATCTTTGCCCGTAAGACTTTGAATTTTTCCCAATATCGCTTTAGCTTTTTCCAAATGATTGGGGGCGTGATGCAAGCGGTCTTGAATTCTAGGGATTACGTTCAAAAAATCTAATTGCTTTAGTTTATACAAATCTATGTTTTCAACTAAGCTCTTTATGGCCGCTGACGTTTGATCGCTAAGCGTTTGCAGTTTGATCGTGGCCTGGTCGCCGATAGTCTGAAGTGTCGTCGCGGCAGTGTCTGTCAAAGTGTGGAGTTTGGTGCCAGCTTCTTCTGTAAGCTTCTTAACGTCAATCGTCGCGAATGACAGATGGAGGAGGGTTATCTGCGGATTAAATGTACCATTCAGTTAATCACATAGGAATATAGTGACCCACTGAGAAGATCCGGCGAGAAACTCAGTGAATTAATTCGCTCTTCGTGTGCGACGAAGATGGCAACTGATGCTTGAATAGCCTAAAAGTACTAGGGTATCCGATGAGACATGTTTCGGGCGATAACAATTTTTGTGTTGCCCCGTCGCTTCGATGTGATATGAGAAATATGTGATAGCAGTAACTAATTACCCGTTTCGCATCTGTAAAAGTTTATAGGTGTGGGAAAATGAAATAAAATCGCTAGACGTTCTCAGACTATTCGAAAATTCACTGAAGTCTCTAACCACAATTTCACTGAGCATTTATTTAATCCCACCTCATTTTCCAGGAGCATTAAATTCCATGATTTTTTTTCCAAACAAAAACTGCTTGTGTTTATCTACAAAATCCAATCTAAATATTTCACTGAGTTAAACATTTTTTATTCTTTACACTACCTACAAGTCTCTCAAGCCCAAACATCAAACGAAATATGAAAAACTAACTTTGAAATTCATACGATATTGTAGAATTTCATTCTTTAAAATAACTTTAAAAGCAACTCACCAGTATGAGTCCCCTCATAGTGCCAGACATTGTCACAGGCAGGTTACTGAGCTAATGTCCCCACGCGTACACGATATATGCTACGGATTGCAGCATGACTTAAATTTAGGAGGCGCCTTATTCTGTTCACTAGAAATTTTATTAATAACACACAGTAAAAACTGCGTTAGTGAACATAGGCATAACTTTTTCCCAAAATTTTCATAATAATGCGATGGGATGTTCACGAATGCCATCAGCAATTTACATGGAATAGGCAATACTGACAGCACTAATATATACCAATATCAAGTGGACATAGTGACTCAAATCGGCCCAAAATAAATATAGTAAGAAATTGGTTTTTTTTTAATGCTTAGATGGGTGGACGAGCTCACAGCCCACCTGGTGTTAAGTGGTTACTGGAGCCCATAAACATCTACAACGTAAATGCCCCACCCACCTTGACATATTAGTTCTAAGGTCTCAAATCAGAGCAGAGCAGGAGCAGAGTTCATCCATATTATCTGGAACCACTGCGTTCATCGACAATGCGTTTCAAAAGATCTTTTCTGCCACTTACCATCCGGCTTTGGAATGAACTCCCCTCCACGGTGTTTTCCGAGCGCTATGACATGTCCTTCTTCAAACGAGGCTTGCGGAGAGTACTTATCGGTAGGCAGCGGCTTGGCTCTGCCCCTGGCATTGCTGACGTCCATGAGCGACGGTGACCACTTACCATCAAGTGGGCCGTATGCTCGTCTGCCTAAAATGGCAATAAAAAAAAAGTATAGTTACAACCGCTGCCCCACCGTTCAAACCGAAATTCATTACTGCTTCACGGCAGAAATAGGCAAGGTGGTGGTACCTACCCGTGCGGACTCACAAGAGGTCCTACCACCAGTCTTTGACAGTTTATCAATAAGTATAAAGGTCCCTCGTGAGTTCTGACCTCATGGCTTTCCGTGTATTAACTCGATAATACCCTAAAAAGAGCTATTCGAATTTAAAAAAAGAAATAGGATTGTTTTTCGATAATCGTACTCCAGAATACACCCGCGAGGGGAAAGTATGCTCATTGCGATTCAAAAAATTCAACTCGCAAATCGATAACGCTTCCTGAATCACAAACACGGACGACACAATGATTTATGGCATTCTGTTATAAAATATTGTGTAATTAATGTTGTGTAAAACATTACGTATTTATTAAAACACGAATAATAATATATTTTTAATCGACTTCAAGAAGGATGAGGTTCGACCTTCGTGTTTTGGTCCGTTATTAAATTTTGTGATTTAATAATAATAATAATTGCATTTATTTACTCCACACAAACACATCAAAATTCTAATTCTAAACAATATTACAATATACTATACTAACACTGTGGAGATAAAAAGGATAGCTGAAACTATCGCTGTTATTCTGCCGCTGCCTGTAATCTTAATCTATCAACTTAAATCTAATAATAGCTAAATTTAAAATTATGTGGCGTAATCTACAGAATACCTACCTGCGCACTTTGCTGCTTAAGTACAATTTGAAAGGGTTTAATCCTTGTGAGAGTCTACTTATCAAAGACGGAGGCAAGTTATTCCAGATTTTGGGTGCGGCAGAGGAGAAACCACCCCTGTAGCTTTATCTATATATTAATACGTGAAGCATAAACTTGTTAAGTTTCATTGCTTTTTGTTTGTTTGTTTTAAGTGAACGAGGTCTCACCCCATCTAGTGTTGATTGGTAATCACTACCAATACGACTTTAACGCTTAGGTATATTCATGTATCCTATCAAAAATAAATACGCACTCTCTTCTTCCACAATAACTCTTTTCCCGATTCAAAATAATGCCAGTTACCCGCTTACAACCAGCATCGGCGTCCAGTCTGGACAGATAATAGCGTTACTAATTCCCCAACTACCTACCTTCGTTTCTATATGTAACATAAGTATGCACATTAATAAAATACATAATATAATATATATGTGCATAATGGTTTGGTCCATCTTGATAGACCACTCTAGATATTGTTAAAACCTAGACCTACAGCATACCTACTGAAGGTATCTTTTCAGAATTTCTGTAAATAAAACGTTTGTCTAGAAATTTATTTTAGCGAAAAGACCGCCTATTGAATAAATATACCTGGTCGTTGACAGTTTTTTAATGCTAATTATGTTTTGGCGTGCAATAAAGTATATTCTCTCTCTCTTCTTTCCACTCCTGGTGTTACGGCGTATTATATAATAGATACCACGACAGAGCAAAAAAAAATTAAATTAATACGCGTGCAACTTGGTGTACGTGAATGAAGTGAAACTTCTTTTTTGCTCTTGTAATAGGGAATGCTGAGTATAAGAGATGCGACATCTTCAACATTTATACTTTAAATATTTTAAATTATGGATAGAAAAATATTTTTTTTGTTTAAATAGTTCATTAAAATATTGGACGCTACTCGTTGCTATCTACTACGCGCGTGCGTTCGAGTGCCACGCATTCATTCTCACTGTCTCTTTCTAGTATTTAGTCTACATTCTTCTTTTTAGTCTACTTTCTGTCGTTTTACTGGTGGTAGTTGTGAGCTGGAGTAACTTGCTTTGAGCTTGGAGTAGCTTGCTTGGAGCTTGGAGTAGCTTGCTTGAAGCTTGGAGTAGCTTGCTTGGAGCTTGGAGTAGCTTGTTTGGAGCTTGGAGTAGCTCTTGTGAGTTCGCGCGGGTAGGTACCACCACCCCGCCTATTTCTGCCGTGAGGCAGTCATGCGTTTCGGTTTGAAGGGTGGGGCAGCCGTTGTAACAATACTGAGACCTTAGATATTATATCTCAAGGTAGTTGGCGCATTTACCTTGTAGATGTCTATGGGCTCCAGTAACCACTTAACACCAGGTGGGCCGTGAGCTCGTCCACCCATCTAAGCAATAAAAAAAGTATGGTAGCGTTAAACGTTTAACGCAACCTTGTTGGAAGCCGCATTAGAAGTCTCACTTCAATAAACCTGTCACAAGAATCAGTGGCCGATGCTGGAATCGAAAGCACGACCGCGCAATAGTCGGGGGTGCTAATTATTACACCATCGACTCAGTCAAAAGCAGTTAATTTCATAAGCAAAAAATATAGTACACGCTGATAATATAGGTTTGATGGTTTTAGGAGTTTGATGGTCACATCCTCCGACTTTGAGAGACGAGGGTGTAGTTTCGATTCAATATCCATTTCCTATCGTAACATCGATGCATGTACCTAGAATGATAATCGCCTTATCGTTGCCGCCGCTGACTACTCCCCAAATCCTGATCATGCAGGAGCCAGTCACCGTCGACGCCCTAGACACGTCCTTACGGATACATCAGATCCAATAACCTTTGCATTAGATGCCTTCAGCTCTAATACTAGGGGCAGGCTTAGGGACCCGGTAACCGTACTCGTCGAACTCGACAAAGAGGTCGACGTGCAACCTAACCCATGCATCAGCCCGCTGAGTTTCTCGACGGATCTTCTCAGCGGGTCGCGATTCCGATCCGGTAGTAGATTCATTCGCGAAACAATTGCTCGAGTTGTTAGGTCTCCTTCGGAGGCGCTCGGGCAGTTGTTAGCAAATCCCGCCCCTCTTGGCTGAGCCTTTGCTCGCCCACCTGTCCTGGTGAAACTGGAAAGGCCTTCGGGCCACCAGTAAACTTTCAAACATAAAAAAAAAAAAGTACCTAGAATAACTCGAATCTAACATCGAGCATCAATCTAAAGCAGCGGTCGGGGAACTTTTTTAATCATTACCCCAAAATATTTTTGTGTAAGTTGATATTACCCCGTGGCGAAGAACAAAAAAAACGAAATCACTTCTTTTTAGCATCTTTCATATTATAAGCCCCCGTGATAGTTTTGAAAAGAAAACAATAACTAAAAATTTAATTTAAACATCATTTATTCAATTTATCAATGTAATACCTAGTAATACAAAACGGTTTCACTTTAATATATACTTTTTACTCACAAAAGTTTCATTGTAGGCAGCGGCTTGGCTCGGTAGGCAGCGGCTTGGCTCTGCCCCTAGCATTGCTGAAGTCCATGGGCGACGGTAACCACTCACCATCAGGTGGGCCGTATGCTCGTCTGCCTACAAGGGCAATAAAAAAAAATTTACCCCCCAAAATATCATTTTACCCCATTTGGGGTAATTTACCCCGGTTCCCCGACCGCTGATCTATAGCATATTAATGAGCGATGTGATACAATCCTTAATAAAAATCAAAACCTTTTTTTATATTTTTTATTTTCTTTTTAATATAAGGCGTTTACAATTTTAAAAAAAGAACCGTATTACACTTATGAAATTATGTTACATGCAAAGAAAATAAATCTCAAAATAAATCTATTAGCTTTTTATTTAACCCAAAAAAATAATTCAATTATTTTCCTCAGAAAAATAATAATTACGACTATTTTGTAATTAAAATAAAAAATGAAAATTACAAATTCGCTAAATATTATGTCACACTATAATACATAATTATTTTCATACATACATACATACATATCACATAATTAGAAGCACAAACGGCAGAAGAGCGACACACCAGCGACATTAATACATCTAAAACAAGGCCACAATAATGATTAATAAATACAACAATTAACGGAATACTGTCTAAAATAATTCCATAATTTTAAAACTCAACTTCTAAAATCATTCAATTATTTTATTAATGTTAATAATTAGAATATGAAATTGCTATACAGCTACTGTACTATTTAATTGAACTAATTGGATTACCTATTGGGTCAAATTTGGGTGATTATTTTATGTAAAGTTATTAATTAACTGTTATAGTATCATTGTGAATATTATTTTTTACTGGTGGTAGGACCTCTTATGAGTCCGCACGGGTAGGTAACACCACCCTGCCTATTTCTGCCGTGAAGCAGTAATGCGTTTCGGTTTGAAGGGTGGGGCCGCCGTTGTATTGTAACTATACTTGAGGCCTTAGAACTTATATCTCAAGGTGGGTGGCGCGCATTTACGTTGTAGATGTCTATGGGCTCCAGTAACCACTTAACACCAGGTGGGCTGTGAGCTCGTCCACCAATATAAAAAAAAAGGATAAATATTAATGAGCCTATATCCCTCCCAATGAAACGCGGTCATAGTCGAGCACAGATATCGCAAATTTCATATAAGAGACTGTTATGCGATTTCACATAATTTGAATTGTGCGTTGTCTAATGATCGATTCATCATTTCTGTGTACTCCTGAACAAACTTTTTTCTTGCTAAATTGATACTATACGACAATTTTTAGAACATTCATTGAAAATACCTAACGTATCATTACAATTAACACACTCATTGAATTTGAGTTAATTAATCGGTACTATTATTAAAGATTATTATTATTAAGAATTCTTTATGAATTTGCTTGAACATCTGTTAAACATTACTAGATCAATCTTGAATCGTATGTTAATCATACTAAGACTAATCTTTTATGTCATATTTGTACTTTGCTCACAATATATTGTATTTTAATCCAATTAATTCACTCACTTGATCAGTCACTTCTACATTTTCTTCTTGCTTATAATCACATATTTTTTCGGGGTGAGTATTCTAATTGAAAGACAAATATTTTTGATATTTCCGTTTAAAGCATTTTAACAGATCTTATTACGTTAGTCAAGTTAACAACGTCGATATTATATACACGAAAATTCAAAGTTACATGACCGTGTCGTAAAATGTGAAGTCTTGACCGATTAAAGTTCTGAGTTTATTACGATTATTATTGTATTATCGACCATAATATTCCATAGTGTTATGAAAAATTACACAAAGGAATGGTTTGCTTATTGCCAAACGTATATTACAAATCATGGCAGAGCTTATTATTACCCAAGCGAAGTTCTGACAAAATGCCGATATTGAAATTACCATAGACCTGTCATTCTTAGTGCCTGATCGATTTCTAAACGTCGATGTAGGTCGTCGCCCATCTGCCGATGCCTCTTATATCTGGCCGAAGCTTTTCTCGGAAGCTCGATTTTCGGCACCGATATTGCGGACAAGCTTTGACTGAGCTTCCGTATCAAGTTTTGTATGGGATTGAGGGATACGATAAGCGGTGCAGTACTGGATTGTGAAAGCTCCGATGAAAGCTCCGGCGAAGTACAGCGGGGCGCCGCGGCCGCGTCCTATGTGGCCCACGACTGCAGCTGAGCAAGCTCATCGTCGTCCTCTGGAAATTTAACACTTTTTATTTATTAAAACATTTTAAACTATTGCATAGCTTTTATCGCGGGTATTGAGCGCGGCGACCGAATCAAGAAATTCCGTAACGAAAATAAAACCTAACACCCCCACTCCGCCTACCATGTAGCTCGCGTTCAACACATTCACACGTTACGCTTGTGTAGTGTTTGTGAATAAGCGCGCGGCGTGACGTCACACTGCATGCGCATCAAAGTCTGCCCATCTCTCTCTCGCGCGATCTAGCTTATGAGTGTGAAAGGGACACGGTGACGGAATAGCATCGTGTAATAAAAATGAAACGCATTAAAAATTATAATTTGCGTATCTTTGCTGGTGGTAGGACCTCTTGTGAGTCCGCGCGGGTGGGTACCAGCACCCTGCCCATTTCTGCCATAAAGCAGCAATGCGTTTAAAAAAATTTTTTTTCATTGCTTAGATGGACAGACGAGCTCACAGCCCACCTGGTGTTAGTGGTTACTGGAGTCCATAGACATCCACATCGTAAATGCGCCACACACCTTGAATATAAGTTCTAAGGTCTCAAGTATAGTTACAACGGCTGCCCCGCCCTTCAAACCGAATTACTGCTCGCTCGAGTAGATACCACCGCCCTGCCTATTTCTGCCGTGAAGCAGTGCCACGTTTCGGTAAACACAAGTCTTGTGTTCAAAAACAAACTCACGCCTCAAGGTGGGTGGTGGCATTGACGCTGTTAATGCTATGCACTCCAGTAAACATTTATCAGCAGGTAAGCCGTGAGCTCTATCCAAGAACCCAACAATAAAATAAACTAGCTCAGAGCCCGGTGACTTCTTTTTTATTGCTTACCTGGGTAAACTAGATCACGGCCCACCTGATGTTAAGTGTTTACCGAATCCCATAGACAAATATGACGTAAATGACACCACCCACCTAGAGACACGAGTCTTACATGAGTACAAAAGCTTGATCTACCCTTCCAACCGAAGCGCATTACTGCTTCACGGCAGAAATAGGCAGGGCGGTGGTACGTACTCGAGCAGACTCACAAGACTTCTTAACACCAGTAATTAAGCAAATTATAATTTGGCAGGCTTGATTTATTTGAGTCTCCTCATGACACAAAAGAACAGATCGTACCTGTTTGTTTCGACTTGCTCGGTTTGGGTTTGTCGTGTACCAGTTCCGAGGCCGGGACATCGGGCAGCGTGTCCGTCGGCACATTGATGCCCAGCATCTCCTTGTCCAGATCCTCCTGTTAAAAAAAAACCACATTACTTTCATATAAAACATTTCCATATATTTTTTTTTCCCTACCTAAGCTGGTAGCCTTGAGAGGCTATATCAGCGGAACCTTAACTAGTAGGTGAGCTCACGGGGCTCAAACCTGACGACGTTGCTAACACGAACCCTAGCAAGAGCCGTGCTTCGCAGAATCTACCACCGGATCGGAAACGCGACCCACTGAGAAGATCTGGCAAGAAACTCAGTGGGCTGTCTAAGGGTTAAAACATGTGGTAGTCATTGCTTCAAGAAAATATTTTTTATTTTTTATTTCTTTATTGCTTAGATGGGTGGACGAGCACACAGCCCATCTGGTGTTAAGTGGTTACTGGATCCCATAGACATCTACAACGTATATGCGCCACCCACCTTGAGATATAAGGTCTCAGTATAGTTACAACGGCTGCCCCAGTCTTCTAACCGAAACGCATTACTGCTTCACGGTAGAAATAGGCAAGGCGGTGGTACCTACCCGTCCGGACTTACAAGAGGTCCTACCACCAGCACTTCTCGTTTTGGGTCAAGAGACCTCAAAAGTACTTTAACTTGAAGAGAATAGGTACTACTACTCCAAATTTAATATTTCAATGCATATGAATATTTAACATGATAGCTTTATGATATTTACTTTAGGGTTGTCAATATCACTAGAATTGATTACGATGGTTTGTGCAGAATTATCAAACCAAACATTTGAATGAATAAATAGCTCAACACTACATCAGTAGGTGGAACTATCTATATCCAAGTAAATATAACACAGTGTTTAATTAAGTTGTAATACTTAATATGTAAGTAAAGACTAATTTTTTTATTTTTTTATTATATATCTGACGTAAATTGTCGATTTGCCTTGTGATGGCAACACTGATATATAGAAGTAATTTAATTATGACTCTACCATGCACATTACATACCTGTTCTAATTCTTCAAGTTCCTTCTCGAGTTCATCTTCATCTATATCATTAGGGAAGGCCACATTGTTACTGATCGCCTCGGTGATCTCACGAGAGATATCGTGTTGTTCAGCAATATCATCCATGATATCGTGTACTTTGTCCACATCGCTGTGATACACAAGAACACACATTGTTTTATTATTTTATATAGTGAATTATAAGCATGTGTTGAGTAACATATCAGTTCATTATGTATGTGTTTTAATAGTCTCTGCACTTAGTAATCATTTTTGTGAAAAGGAGAATGAATACCCTCATACCCTCATTATTACACTACACAATATATTAATGGTTTTTTTTTCTACGTCATGAACATATTTATTGTCGTGGCAGTCTTTTTTTTTTAATTACGATTTTTTTTTTATAAATAAAACTACTATCGATACAGTAAAGGAAAAAATAATCAGTCTTATTTGCCACTCAAATTATGGCTACAAGCCATTCTGTCTATTTCTGATACAAAACAATCATATGCTTAGGTTGTAATTGGGAAAACCACTAATTTATGACCTCTATTTTTACCTCAATATATTTAGCTGTCAGTTATTTAACAAGTAGGGTTATTCTGTTATCTATACTAATATTATAAAGAGGAAAGATTTGTTTGTTTGTTTGTATTGAATAGGCTCCGAAAGTACTGAATCGATTTGAAAAATTAATTCACTGTTTGAAAGCTACACTATTCCCGCGTGACATTCTTTTTTTGAAAAAAATTAGAGATCCTTACTAAAACTCCAATAATATAATCCAAGGTGTCAAAAATTACCTAAAATATTCTTTACATCACGTGCCCTGCGAAAACTATTCATGATAGAATAAAATAATGTAGTACGACTTGGTAGAACAAATTATCATTTACAAAAAGTGCCACGACAGCATATGTCAACTATTATAGTTATGCCGCAAAAAGTGTTCTTGTATTTAAAAAAATAAAACAACGTCAAATATCATTGAAATTTTTGTTAAAGACCCGAGCGGAGCCAGTGCGGGCCCCTTGTCAATTATCAATAGATTCAATACATACATGTCTTTGTGTGCGAGCTTCATGGCATTAGCTGCCTCGCGCATAGTGTTCAATACTTGGGCATTGGTATTGGCACCTTCTAGCGCTTCCCTTTGGGCCTCAATCTGAGTGAGGGTCCCATCTATTTGAGTAAGTTGCTTCTCGTATCTCTTCTTCCGCTTGAGAGCTGCAATGGCAGCTGAAATGACAAGAGAAAGCCACATCAGAACTGACAGAATTATCTTGTATAATGCACAACATGTAATTTTAGTTCTGTCTGACCTTGATGGAGCATACACATTAGTTTTTTCATACATATTCATATGTACATTTATTAGAGTATTGTTGTACTAAAATTAATACACAAAGCCCACTGAGTTTCTCTCCGGATCTTTTCAGTGGGTCGCGTTTCCGATCAGGTGGAAGAGCCGTGCTCCTCAGATTCTGAGGCTCTTGCTAGGGTTCGTGTATCCAACGTCATTAGGTTAGGTAGGAAAAAAAACACACACACACACAAAGAGTTTGTTAGAAGTTTAAATACATGCGGAAGGAGCACATTTGACAGAAATTCTCTCCTCCTCCTTCAGTCGATCTTTCATTGCTGAGCATCGTGACGCGCCCGCTTCTGACCTTTTTTTGTAATTTGTAGCCACTTATGTTAGTCAGTGGCACAGTGAAGTGCGTGGCTCAGTCTTGGGTCCAGACACTTCAATTAATCTTTTAGAACTGAATTGTTATTGACTGTTGTTAGTAGCTTATGTGTAATAGATAGTGTACCGGTGTAGTCTTTACTGAAATTGTTCAGTAGCAGGTCAATTACCAAGCCATACAGTACAAACAACACAAAGTAATATTATTCTATAAGGTTTCGAAAAATCTCCCTGATGGATTTATCCTTGACAAACAACGAATCAAGGGGAATATAGATTTAAGGGCAACCTATTAAGCATATGTTAGTTTTTTTAATTTTATACGTATTAAGATACTTCTATAAACAAAACTATTTCTTTTGCTTAGTTTTAAGATAACGTTTTTTTTTCTTTGTTTGCATTCAAGATCGAGCTGAATTATTTCTAGTTATTTTTGGCTGGCATAGAAGTCTCTGGTTTAATATAATTTACTTAGCATTGAATGTGGTGTGGTGGTGGTATTACAAGTTTATTATCAATACAAAACTAACAAACTAATTGAATGTTTATTCATCACCCACAAGTTTTCTAGACATAAGCCTCTGGAAGGTTTACTATAGTGAACAAACCTGCCCTCCACGCATCTAGATTCCTGTAACCTTCAACAGGTTGTCGGTCATCCTTGCAGAAAGCCTACATTGCACCGGAGGGCACTTCTTATTTAGATTTGTTACAAATAGAGATATTTCATATACATTAAAGTTATGTAAATAATCTCTGCTCTTATCCATTTTGTTGCTATGTTAAGCAATGTCAATATAATAATATCATGTTGAAGTCTGATGTTCTACAGTTTTATAAGTACCAGTACTTAATCTAAGTGAATATAAGAAATAACAGGTGTATTAGATAATTAGACAAAGATTCTTCTACTACCAATAGAATATTAAGTAGTGGCTGTAATCTAGTAACTCATCATCATACAAGATTTTGTACCTTACAATTTATAACCAGGCAACTAGGATTTACAAACTTATTCACATAGTCCTTTATATATTCATATAAGCACAACTATCACAGATTCCCAATATAATTAGTCATTACACTTTCCAAACAATACACAGCCATTTTAAGTAGTTGTGCATCATTAATAATATTCATTCGACACTCAATTTGGAATACAAAAAAATCTGTAACATTTCTTTATTGACTAGGTGTCCGCACAATGCGGCAGCTGTGGATGATTGCGTTTTACAAAGAGTAAGGATAAACTAAATAAATTTAAAACAAGGTCACTAAATTGATGATGGGACAGATGACAACAAAAACACTCTCACACACGTACCTCTTTTGTTCTTAGTGCCATGTTTCCTGGCTGTCTGTACTTCTAAATCGATCTTCTTTTCCAAAAACTCTTGCTTCTTGATCAGCAATTCTTCAGTTTCACGGAGTTTTTGGATAGCTTCATGCGTAGTGGGCCCCTTCTCTTCTTTTTTGCCACCGAATATTTTCCCGAGAAAACTCATTTTGGAAACCACTTATTCTTTTCTAGGCCTAAATCAGCGCTTTCGTAACACAATCATGAATTACGCGTAGGTACAATGCGAAATTAATTCGATGTTATTTCTTGGCGTATGCGTCATACACAGTGACAAGTTCGAAAACTTCCGTTTAACAATTTTAGCAATACAATTTGACGCAACTAATGCATATAAATTTCAATTAAAAATCACAAAAAATCTGNCCACTTATTCTTTTCTAGGCCTAAATCAGCGCTTTCGTAACACAATCATGAATTACGCGTAGGTACAATGCGAAATTAATTCGATGTTATTTCTTGGCGTATGCGTCATACACAGTGACAAGTTCGAAAACTTCCGTTTAACAATTTTAGCAATACAATTTGACGCAACTAATGCATATAAATTTCAATTAAAAATCACAAAAAATCTGAAATGTTACTTTATATGCTAACATTGGTAACAAGAATAACATTTGATTTAAATTTTGTTTTACAATATTTACGAATTTAAATTATTTTTTATAGCTATTTCTGATTGGATATAATTTAAAATAAAGTATATTTTATTCCAAAATTATCCAAAATTATTTCGTTCATTAAAATATTATTTTGAATTCAGAAACTAGAATTATTGAATCAATCAAGTCTTACAACAAACGTTACGTTTTACGTTTTACGAAGTTAATTTTAAGTTTTTACTAGTGGTAGGACCTCTTGAGTGTCTGCACGGGTAGGCACCACCACCCCGCCTATTTCTGGCGTGAGGTAGTAATGCGTTTCGGTCTGTAGGGTGGGGTAGGCGTTGTAACTATACGAGACCTTAGAACTTATATCTCAAGGTGGGTGGCGCATTTACGTTGTATATGTCTATGGGATCCAGTAACCACTTAACACCAGGTGGACTGTGAGCTCGTCCACGTCCAAAATGTAAATAAGCCATAAAAGCTATGTGATCTACATCATCTACACAACTTTGCGAAACCAATCACTTTTAGACAATAGACATAGCTTTCGGCTTGTTTTTAATTGTAAATTAATTGTATGGTTGTTGTTCCCTTTGCTTAACCAATGGACGAATCGAACAAGAACAAAAAAAAACTACAACAATGAAGTCATTCAAAAGTTAATTGACAACAAAAAATACCGTATGTGAAACTAAATTTAATTTTGAACAAAATTAAATTACCATACTGCAATTTTTTTAATATAAAACTTCAGATAACATCACAAGCATGGTACGTGTTATAACTCAGGAAACTTACGATGAAGTTGTGAAGGAAAATATGGAAGAATTCGAAATGAGTCCTCAAGAAGCTATAAATGAAGCAATTGCACAATTTGAAGCACAAGTATGTATTAAGGGGCAGTTAAGTATATATCCAACCTATGTATCACATAAGATTTTATTAAGTTGTTATACATTAAAGTCTAAAACTAAAGATTACTTCCATTAACCCGAAATTTCAAAACCACTATTTCTACACGCTATAGACTACACAAAACTATTAAATATGTATTTAAATAGTTAAATGGACAGTTTAAATGTAGTATTACAAAAGTACGTTTTCATTGACAAGCTTACATAATTCTAATTCCAATAATTCTTTCTTAATATTCATGAAGAAAATTCACTTTTACGAAAATAATCTAATTTCCTGTTTATTACTAAATTGTATTAAATTATGTACAAAATTTAAAATAGATATTTCAATTGTAGATTAAATAAACGTAATATGCAATAAAACGTAAATTTATAAGAATTTTAAAAGTAGCTTTCGTTAAAGTAATTAACTGTGCAAAGAGAAAATTATGTAAGTTAGCAATTAAGGAAGCAATTTTGTAACGTTAAATGTACTAATAAGCCTGGCAATACATAAAGGAACTGAAAAATCACCACTTTTTACCTTTAAATAAACCTCTTTCTGGAACCATTCGTTTTTGAACAGCAACAGCTTATGGTAGAGCAAAAAACATGACTCTGTCCAAAACCACAAAATAAAACCGGGTTGTGCACAGAAATATTAAATATATAAATATTTTACTGTTGACCCAAGAGCTAATTGGTCCTTGCAACCTAGCTTTGTTTTGTTAGAATTGCATCTTCATAAAATGTGAATTAATTGCAACAGTATATCTTTATGTTTTTCTCTCTAAAATGTCAGAAGTTTTGATATTCAATACTTCAGTATACTGCTATAAACATACATGTATTGATAAATATATATTGTTGGTCTATTTCAGGGTGTAGACCTCTCCAATATTATCAAAGACCTGTTTTTAAGCTCTGAAGAAGATCATTTGGTCACCACAACAGTTTCAAAGCTAAAGGAACTTAACAGCAGAGATTACGATTGTGAAGAATTGTTTAAATATTTGGATGTTTTGAAGGTATTGCCTCTATCTATCCACACTGGCTTATTTAGTTAGTTAATAACTAGTGGAATCTCATCAAGCTCTGCTGTGATGACTATGAAACTTATCAACTTGAGACTACTCACAAATCACCTTTCATATGTTAATATATACCTCTTTTTCCTTAGTCATTCCACCACTAGAGAGAGTCATGATAATATATGATTTGTCTCCATTTACTTGTGTCCTGGACTAGCTCAACACATGGTTCACACACAGCAATAAGCAACAAAATGGATTTTAATGTTTATCTCAGAATGTTACAATTTGATTTATCCAGGTAGTAAACTAAATATTTATCAGAGCCATGAATGTTACAAACATAATATTTTTTTACTTCAGACAGAATGCACTAAAGATATAGCCAGAAGAGTAAGAGCCGGTAAAGATGGTGCTTATAAAGTTTTAATAGATTTACTACAGAGCAAGCAAGAGGTTTTCGCTCAAGAACTAAGTGATAAAGATGCTAAATTTATAATTAATGTACTAAACACATTGATAGCATTAATGGACACGCAACCAGATTTGCTTGACGCAAAAGGCATTGACTTGATAAAAACGTAAGTAATCATTTAATTATATTATCATTAATAAAAACGAAATATCAGATTTGTTCAAAGTAGACACCACATATTTATTCTACCTTATTATCATAATATTTAACATAATTATATACATAAGGCCACATGCCTTAAGACAGGCATTTTTATATAATGCCTGTTCTATTATACTTTCATACTGAAAAGTTTATTATTTTGCTAACTAAGAAAAATGGTATGTCAATGTGCAGAATTAGACTATTGTAGCATCATTAAGTAGTCATGTTAGTTCTCCAGAGTGGGAGTTTATTAATTAATGTACATTGGGTAGATATTTCCTTATAAATTTGCATCTATCTGCAATGTTTTGACCCGATCATGACTGCATTGCCCAATATAAGTGAGCACACGAGGCATCTCATTCTTTGGATGTATACCACAAATGCTTGTACACTAAAAAACGAATCCTACTAGTCAATAATCTATATTAAATTTAGAAAACATTTAGATTATCTTAATGGAAAATACTTTATCATAAGTATTCATCATTCTCATTCCTATTATTTATTTATTGCTTAAATGGTTGGACGAGCTCACAGCCCACTTAGTGTTAAGTGGTTACTGGATTATAGACATCTACAACGTAAATGCGCCACCCATCTTGAGATATAAGTTCTAAGGTCTCAGTATAGTTGCAACGACTGCCCCACCCTTCAAACCGAAACGCATTACTGCGTCACGGCTGAAATAGGGGGGATAATGGTACCTTCCCGCGCGGACTCACAAGAGGTCCTACTACCAGTAATAATTTTGCGGGTTTGATTTTTACTTTGATAGTTTTATTTTTATTCTATAATATTGTGTTCCAGAATTTTAGATAATGTAGAGAATGATGACATTCTTGTAGGAACATTGAAATGGGCGTCCACTTGTTGTATCAAACACGAAATGAACAGACAGCGGTTGTTCGCTAAAAACATCACAGAAAACCTAAAATTACTTATAAAGGTCGCCGGCAATGAAAAGGTAAGAGATTTTCATGTAAAAACTTGTTTCACTTCAGGAGAGCCTTTTTTTTCTTACCTAAGCTGATAGCCTTGTGAGGCTATTTCAGCGTAACCTTAACTAGTAGGTGAGCTCACGGGGCTCAAACCTGACGACGTTGCTAACACTAGCCCTAGCAAGAGCAGTGCTTCGCAGAATCTACCACCGGATCGGAAACGCGACCCACTGAGATCCGGCGAGAAACTCAGTGGGCTGTGTCTGCGGGTTAAATTACTCGTCGAGCCCTTCGTCGCAAGCGACGGGTTCGGCGAGGACGGTGACCGGTGCTTGCGGTACCTAAAAGCACCGTTAGTGGATCGGGAGGATCCGAGATGACGTGCTTGGGGCGACGTCGACTGCTTTCCGTTCTTTCCGCAGGATCGGGAATGAGGAGAGACTCCAGTCCAGCTGTCATTAAGTATTTGTATTTTTTTATCTTCTATCTCTATATATAAAAATGAATTGCTGTTCGTTAGTCTCGCTAAAACTCTAGAACGGCTGGACCGATTTGGCTAATTTTGGTCTTGAATTATTTGTGGAAGTCCAGAGAAGGTTTTAAAGGTAAATAAATATGAAAATGCTCAGAATTAAATAAAAATAACAATTTTGTTTTTGCTTTGATGTCCCTCCCGTCGGACGGATTCCTTTTGTTTGTATTAAGTTTATTTTATACAAAAGTTTAGGTCTTTTATTTATCGATTGAGGCACTACGAAGTCTGTCGGGTCAGCTAGTTAATTAATAAATTTGTTATTCACTTTTTATCCGATCTTATATATGTAATTGTGGCGGTAGCCATCACAGAGCACAAGATATTTGACAGATGCCTGAATCTCGCTTACGACATTTTCAAGATAAGCTCGCATATATACAAGTTCCGAACAACAACATTCGGACCGTCGGTCTACCGAGCAATATCACCCGCTCGATGGAAGATCTTCCTTTCGTCGTTCAGCTCCCCAAATGATTATGGGTACCGTTCCATGAAACAACACCATACATAAAAACAATTCAATTCTAGTATGTGCCGTTTAATATGCTAGCTATGTTAGCTTTATCATTGTTAGATAGATACCTAGTCAGGTCATAAGTATTGTCACACAGTAAAAACTTTTCTTTTAGAATGCTGGCCACAAAAAAGTTTATTGAATTCGAATTTCGAATTGTTCATGAAAATAAAAATGTATACTTTTAGAATTTTACTCATTTTTAAATATGGAGTGGACGCTTAAAGAAGACCGTGTTGCAGTTATTGCGTTGCATCGTTGCGGTTACGCGCCAATTCAAATTTTTAACATACTGAAAAATTTGAATATAACCAAAAGATTCGTTTATCGTACCATCAAACGATACAATGAAGACTCTAGTGTAGATGACAGGTCAAGAAGTGGTCGCCCTCGGTCTGTTAGGACTCCAGCAGTGATAAAAGCTGTGAAGGCGCGAATTCAAAGAAATCCCAAACGTAAGCAGAAACTGTTGGCCCTTCAGATGGGGTTAAGCAGAACCACGGTGAAAAGGGTGTTAAATGAAGACTTAGGGCTTCGGGCATATCGAAGAAAAACAGGACATCGTTTGAATGCTCGTCTAATGGACCTGAGACTGAAGAGATGCCGCGCTTTGTTGAAGCGGTACGCGGGAAAAAAATATCGGGAAATTCTTTTTTCGGATGAAAAAATTTTTACCGTAGAAGAGAGCTACAACAAACAAAATGATAAGGTGTACGCACACAGTAGTGAAGAAGCGAGCAACCGTATTCCGCGTGTCCAACGAGGTCATTTTCCATCCTCGCTCATGGTATGGTTGGGAGTTTCTTATTGGGGCTTAACAGAGGTACATTTTTGTGAGAAAGGTGTAAAAACGAATGCAGTTGTGTATCAAAATACAGTCCTGACGAACCTTGTGGAACCTGTTTCTCATACCATGTTCAATAACAGGCACTGGGTATTCCAACAAGATTCGGCGCCAGCTCATAGAGCGAAGAGCACACAAGACTGGCTGGCGGCGCGTGAAATCGACTTCATCCGGCACGAAGACTGGCCCTCCTCCAGTCCAGATTTGAATCCGTTAGATTACAAGATATGGCAACACTTGGAGGAAAAGGCGTGCTCAAAGCCTCATCCCAATTTGGAGTCACTCAAGACATCCTTGATTAAGGCAGCCGCCGATATTGACATGGACCTCGTTCGTGCTGCGATAGACGACTGGCCGCGCAGATTGAAGGCCTGTATTCAAAATCACGGAGGTCATTTTGAATAAACTTTAGTGTCATAAGAATCTATGTTTTGTTAAGTTCATTTTGGTATATGAATGGTTACATAATGAATAAACTTGTTTTAATTATTTTACATTAAACATGTGACAGAATTTATGACCTGACTAGGTAGATTATAATAAATTATCATTGCTGTTGAATTGTAGGACTTACTTTTTGGAATATGAATGTGTGAGTTTATTTTGATACGCCATTTTTCTAATCAAGTCTTATATGGATGTGTCTGGAGTGTTTTAATTAGGCTAACCTGCAGTTCTCAGTTTGTAACTATTTCGCAACAAGAATGGGTAGAATGGTCGTACTAAAACATGTTTAAAAAGCGCCGTAACAACAAAATTCGGTAGGAAAACACTGTAATTACTTCATAACCACGTCAATGACTGGTGGTAGGACTTCTTGTGAGTCCGCGCGGGTAAGTACCACCGCCCCGCCTATTTCCGCCGTGAAGCAGTAATGCGTTTCGGTTTGAAGGACGGAGCAGCCGTTGTAACTATACTGAGGCCTTAGAACTTATATCTCAAGGTGGGTGGCGCATTTAACTTATAGATGTGTTTACGCATCAACTCCACTTTCGCAAAGTCGGGAAAGACGCAGGCAGCGCGCCGAGGGAGGGGGCGGCAAACCGACGGAACGGCGAGCTCCGCAACGCATAGAAAATATGCAACCACCTTCACTTCTGAACGGATCAACAGCTACAAGACGCGCAATATTATTTACAATATTACTTCATATTAAACCAAAAATAATTTAATAGTATTTTGTAATTTAACGGCAGACTTCACAAACCACCTAAAAGAAATCACAAAGGAAATACAGCCTGAAAAATTCACAATCAAGAACAGATGTCTATGGGCTTCAGTAACCGCTTAACACCAGGTAGTCTGTGAGCTCGTCCACTCATCTAAGCGCTAAATAAAAATAAAAACTTCTTTCAGCTCCTGAGCGAAACTCTTCAATTAATCCGAAAGCTGACTTTAGACGATGACGTTAGAGTTGAATTCGGTAAAGCACACGATCACGCCAAGGAACTGGGGGCACAGATGCTGGAGCCTCTCACTAATCTGTTAAAAGGTATCACTTTGTCTGAACTTGTATCTTTTGTATCTTTGTTGATTTATAAAAAAATATGTTGAGAGGTTAAAGGCTATTTGGTTTAAGCAACGTTTTTGCAACTATACAAGAAAGTCATTTAAAATAAATTAAAAACACGTGTGGCACTCAGGCACTGCCGCGGTAAAGCTATTGCATGGCATTTTTTATCAACTTATGCAATTATAATTAGACAATAATAATTTAATATTAAAATAAAACAATAATAAAATGAGATCACGCTATATTTATAAACATTAACAAAAGCAAAACATTAACTATCCCCTTCACACTCATAAGCTAGACCGCGCGAGAGAGAGATGGGCAGACTTATCATGATGCGCATGCAGTGTGACGTCACGCCGCGCGCTTATTCACAAACACTACACAAGCGCAACGTGTGAATGTGGTGAACGCGAGCTACATGGTAGGCGGAGTGGGGTGTTAGATTTTATTTCCGCTACGGAATTTCTTGATTCGGTCGCCGCGCTCAAGGCCCGCTATAAGACCTATGGAATAGTTTAAAAATTACAACAAAAAAACTTATATATATATTTTTTATTTTTTTATTGCTTAGATTGGTGGACGAGCTCACAGCCCACCTGGTGTTAAGTGGTTACTGGAGCCCATAGACATCCACAACATAAATGCGCCACCCACCTCGAGATATAAGTTCTAAGGTCTCAGTATAGTTACAACGGCTACCCCACCCTTCGAACCGAAACGCATTACTGCTTCACGGCGGAAATAGGCGGGGTGGTGGCTAAAACGAAATAAAACGCACCTTTTTTATTTATTTTTTATTGCATAGATGGGCGGACGAACAACACGTCCTATCACCAGTAAATTAATCACAAAAATATACAGCCTTTCACCTTTCGGTATGTTAACGAGGTATTATCGTTCAGAGAAGACGAAGCCTCCGCTGGCGCCGGAGCTGATGCTGACGATGGCGAGCCTGCTGGTGCGGCACGAGCTGTGCAAGCTGGTGGCGGACTGCGGGCCCGGCGTGCTGTTCTCAGTGCTGGCCGACAACTACGAGAGCGCCGCCGTCGTCCAGCAGGCCTGCAAGCTGTGAGTCCGTCGCATATAACTCACAACACCAGGTGGGCTGTGAGCTCGTCCACCCATATACGCAATAAAAACTGGTACTGGTGGTAGGACCTCTTGTGAGTCCGCACGGGTAGGTACCACCATCCTGCCTTTTTCTGCCGTAAAGCAGTAATGCGTTTCGGTTTGAAGGGTGAGGCAGCCGTTGTGACTATACTGAGACCTTAGAACTTATATCTCAAGGTGTGTGGCGCATTTACGTAGTAGATGTCTATGGGCTCCAGTAACCACTTAACACCAGGTGGGCTGTGAGATCGTCCACACGTCTAAGCGATAAATAAAAAAACAAATTTTCACTCCTGGTATTGCTGACGTCCATGAGCGACGGTAATCACTCGCTATCAGGTGGGCCATAAGCTCGTCTGCCTACAAGGGTAATAAAAAATATATACGTGTAAGCTTACACATTGCAGCTTTGGCCAGTTTTTTTTCCTACCTAAGCTGATAGCCTTGAGAGGCTACTTCAGCGTAACCTTAACTAGTAGGTGAGCTCACGGGGCTCAAACCTGACGACGTTGCTGACACGAACCCTAGCAAGAGCCGTGCTTCGCAGACTCTACCACCGGATCGGAAACGCGACCCACTGAGAAAATCCGGCGAGAAACTCAGTGGACTGTGTCTATGGGTTAATTTACTCATGGAATCTTCCTTAATCTCCATAACCCAGCACTACAAGCTTAGAAACCGCTCAATTTCTCAGCTGATTGAAAATGCGACCTCAGAAACAAGCATCGTTCATCATCTATATGTATAGTTTTATTCTTCACTGTTATTTCATTTTCCAATAGAGACCTCTCCTGGATCAGTTCCGCTCTCAATTTCTCCGTAACCAGAGATCGTTTACGTAGTAGACTCATACTGTCGTTCAGATCTCGGACTTCTTCGATCAAACTGAAAAGGGAACCTTCTCTGCAATTCTCAACTGTTGGTCTGTTGTTCTTTGTGTTCAACCTCGTCTGCGCGACTTGGATCCTCTGGGCGACCTTCATAGTTTCCTCGTGCAGCGTCTCTAGAATATTTTCCGTTTCGCCGATCTTTTGTATCGTCAATCTCAGTTGGTTTTCCAATTCGGTTTTCACTTGTTGGGTTCTGGCGATGCGCTCGGCGATCGCCCTGTTCACTTTCAGATCTTGGCTCCTTAAATCTCGTGCTGTGTTCAATATGGTAGCTTCAACTCTCTTTCTGAGCTGCTGTGACGAATCTAGTGCGGCTTTAAACTGATCTAGTGCGTTAACAGTGTGTCCCTCCCAAGATGGGACGTCGGATTGTCCTTCGCAGAGTCTAGTGGCTCCTGGCGAATATTTCACGTTTACCGATTTCGTTTCTAACTCGGAATTAGCGGTTACGTATTTAAACGCCAAGTGCTTATTACTCCAATCCCTCTCCAGAGAATGTTTGGCTGCTAAATTAACTTTCATCTGATTTTCTATGTCTCTAATCATGTCGCCGTGCAAACGTTTAACGTTTTCAATAAGAGCTGATTCGGTGAATAGTTCCTCTTGAGGCGGATCGTAGATAAGGTCCGATTGCATTCTGTTACGTCTAACATCCAAACATTCTTCCGTCACGTATTCCGGAATCTTTAATACGTCCATAGCGTTTTTGAGCTGTTGCCTCTGCTCTTCCAATACGTCTGATTCGGCGTCAATGTCCCTTATAGCTCTCTCTAGCTCGGCCTGCCAGTAGTTGATGTGTCTGGCTCTCTGTTTCAACTGGTCGGTTGTGTCCGCGAAGTCGTTACAAGATGTATTGTTGATTTTGATGATGCAATTTTTTGTTATGGATGTTTCATCGTCAGTTGTTCTGATGATGTCGCCTTTGAGGATTCGCTCGTTGTGTTCATGCCAATTCCGCATCGCACCGAGACCATAGTTCTTATCGCCATACGAAAGTAAATCTCCATTTTCGGCTGAAGTCATTTTGCTTTGATTTTTTTTTAAATTCAATTTAGTATACGTGTGATTGGTGTGGGCAGCGCTAAGGCCTTTTAGTGTTTATCGATTTAACGGTGTCTTTGTCGTCATGGGATGTTTAATCAATGTCAAACGATGGTTAGAACCAATCAATGTCGCATTAAATCGATATCAATTGCCGTGTACTAAACGCAATTAGAGCTGAGACATAGAAGTAAAGTTGTTTTACAAATAAATTTCCCATTAATTTTTGTATTACGCAATTCGAAAATAATATAGATGGGAATCAATTGAGAACCAGCACATTCAAAGGTGCATACTTATCTTGACGTAGTTGCAAATGGTCTTTTTTTGTATTGCCTTGCAACAAAAACAACCATTTGTATGGCCCTAAAAAATTTTTTGTAGGTACTAAATCGATGAAAAAATAAAATACATTCTATCAATTTGGATTCCGATTGAAACACTTTCAAGAATGTACTTTATGGATCTGAAATCTGTAAGCTTTAAATAAAGTATTGAATGTTACAGTCGAAAAATGTTAAAATGTTAATAAGTTAAGAAGAATAATGAAGCTTTTCGGCTCTATCGCTTTTGGTAATACATTCCCAGTGTTAATTAAGAGGATACTTGCTAATACTGATAATGTGAAATTAGTTATTGCGACCTCTTTCCTCACCAACTGTCCCCTACAAAAACACACACTTCTTCTTCTCAGTCGTGTCACTCTTGACAGAGTGGTCGTGATCGTCATGTAGTGTTGGAAGGGGCAGACTTAATGCGTCTCACGATGTCGCGCCATCTCTCCCTGCTCGAGGCCATTCTACTGCACTCATTTAGGGGACCTCCCACTGCAGTTTTAATTTGGTCGGTCCACCGCATTGGTGGCCTCCCGCGCGGTCTTGTACCATCAACGCTTACCTGTACAACGAGGCGTTCTATGGACCGGCCATCTCGTCGCGTATACAATATCAAAACACACACAAGCGTATACAATATCAATGTTTGCCTTTGACAAACTTTGTTAGCCCATTGAGTTTCTCGCCGGATCGCGTTTCCGATCCGGTAGTAGATTCTGCGAAGCACTGCTCTCGCTAGTGCCAGTGTTAGCAAATTCGATCAGGTTGAGCCCGTAAGCTCACCTACCCGTACGGGCTTGGCTTTTTATTTATTTATTTTTTATTGCATAGATGGTTGACCACATGTAGGCACACGGCCCACCTGGTGTTAGGTGGTTACTCCAGTAAATGCCACCACCCACCTTGATATATGAGTTCTAATTCTAAGGTCTCAGTATAGTTACGACTACCCCGCCCTTCGAACCGAAACGCATTACTGCTTCACGGCAGAAATAGGCAGGGTAGGGACCCTGTCGGACTCACGAGAGATTCTATCACCAGTCAGTTTTTTTATTCAATGAATATCGCCTTTTGTGTTTGTTTTTGAAACATATTTAATGATGTATGTATGTTTTTTTTTTAGAATAACAGCCTTAGCCGGTCACGACGACGTGAAAAGAGATTTGGTCCGAAGTGGTATAGCTCCGGTGTTAGTCACGTTGCTGTCTAGACACGCGGTCAGTAATCATCTTATTTACTTCCAGGCTTGTTTACGTTTTTTTTTTTGAAGTGAAACTTCTAACGCTACTTCCGACAAAGTTGCGTTAAACGTTTAACGCTACCATGAAATAGAAAGAGACAGAGCCAGAGTGAACAGGTGGTACTCGAACGCACGCGCGTAGTATACCTGTTACAGGCCAGTGCGAGTGTTAGCGACCAGTAGCGGCCAATATTTTAATGAAGTACTTAAAAAAATACATATATTCAATTTTCTATCTATAAACTTAAATATTTATATCATATAAATGTTGAAGATGTCGCGTCTCTTATACACAGCATTCCTTATTACAAGAGCAATCTGATTTAAGGATGAGAAATGAAAAAAACCACAATACTACACATCGAAACAGAAGTTTCACTTCATTCACGGCCGTCTGGTGTAGTGGTAAGTGACATGGTCACTACACAAGGGGGTCGCGGGTTCGAATCCCGCCAAGGGAAGATATTTGTGTGATAAATATAAGTGTCTTTTCCAGGGTTATGGATGGCTATTAAATATATGTATGTGTATAATAAAAATCTTACATTTATATCCGTTATCTGGTACCTGTAACACAAGTTCTTTACGAACTTATCACGGGACCAGTTAACGTGGCGTGATTGTTAGTAAATATTTATTTATCATTTATTTATTTATTATTCACGTGCAGCAAAAATTTTTTTTTAAGCCTGAATGATAAAAGCGAGCGTAGAAGTAAAAAAATGTAAACTTGAAATCGTTCGTCAAACTCGCGGTTCATAATCAATTATTCATAAATATGTGGAAAAACGAAAAAAAAAAACCAGTATTTTTCCATTTAGTTGATTTAATTTTGCAGATAAATAACCGGTCCTATTAATTAAGGCTATCTTTCGATTCTATTCTCATTTCTAATGACATCGTGCGAGACCAGGCGAAGAGTGGAGAAATATCGCATCGCTCTGTCACTCTCGCACGTCGTACCGTAACGGCGGCAAGGTGGTGACGTCATACAATCATCGACACACACTGATGAGGCTCGTGTCTTAAGAAAAAAAATCGTTCGGAAGATATTTTTTTTTAGATATGTAGACGAGCTCGCAGCCCACCTGATGTTAAGTGGTTACTGGAGCCCAAAGACATCTACGACGTAAATGCGCTACCCACCTTGAAATATAAGCTCTAAGGTCTCAGTATAGTACAACGGCTGCCCCACCCTTCAAACCGAAACGCATAACTGCTTTACGGCAGAAATAGGCAGGGTGGTGGTACCTACCCGCGCGGACTCACAAAAGGTCCTATCACCAGTAAAGATGTTTTATGTGTGTCACAGAACAACGCGACCGCTTGTGCCTTGATACTGAGGTCCGTGGCGGCGCTGACGCTGCGCGAGCCGGCGCACAGCGAGCACTTCCTGGCCAGCGGAGCGCCCGAGGCCATCGTGCACTGCATGAAGCTACACCCGCGCAACGCCGCCGTGCAGGTAGCCGCCCGTAGCCACTAATAGTCGCTGATAGCCACTGGTAGCTGCTGGTAGTCGCTGGTAGCCACTGGTAGCTGCTAGTAGTCGCTGGGAGCCACTGGTAGCTGCTGGTAGCCACTGGTAGTCGCTGGTATCCACTGGTAGCTGCTGGTAGTCGCTTGTAGTCGCTGGTAGCCACTGGTATCCACTGGTAGATGCTGGTAGTCGCTGGTAGTCGCTTGTAGTCGCTGGTAGCCACTGGTAGCTGCTGGTAGTCGCTTGTAGTCGCTGGTAGCTACTGGTAGTTGCTGGTAGTCGCTTGTAGTTGCTGGTAGCCGCTGGTAGTCACTGGTAGCCGCTGGTAGTCGCTGGTAGCTGCTGGTAGTCGCTTATAGCCGCTGGTAGCTGCTGGTAGTCGCTGGTAGTTATTGGTAGCCACTGGTAGTCGCTGGTAGCCGCTGATAGTCACTGGTAGTCCCTAGTAGCCGGGGGTAGTCGCTGGTAGTCATTGGTAGTCGCTAGTAGCCGGTGGTAGTCGCTGGTACTCACTGGTAGAACTCTAGTAGCGAGCAACATAATCTCCAACCACGTTACCGAGATGAAATTGCATATAGAGGTATATATATATATATATATATATATATATATATATATATATACAGTAGGCAGCGGCTTGGCTGTGGCCCTGGCATTGCTGAAGTCCATGGGCGACGGCAACCATTCACGATCAGGTGGGCCGTATGCTTGTCTGCTTACAAATTAAACTATTTGCAATAAAAATAAAAAACTATTTTATTTTTATTGCAGATGGGTGGACGAGCTCACAGCCCACCTGGTGTTAAGTGGTTACTGGAGTCCATAGACATCTACAACGTAAATACGCCACCCACCTTGAGACATAAGTTCTGAAGTCTCAAGTATAATTAGAACAGCTGCCCCGTCCTACCACCAGTAATTACGCAAATTACAATTTTGCGGGTTTGATTTTTATTACACGATGTTGTTCCTTCACCGTGGAAGTCAATCGTGAACATTTGTTGAGTACGTAGATCATTAGAAAAATTGGTACCCGCCTGCGGGATTCGCACACCGGTGCATCGCTCAACACGTCTGCACCGGATGTCTTATCCTTTAGGCCACGATAGCTTCCATAACCATAGCTCTGACGGTATTCTGCAAAAACGGGATTGAATAACTTGAAGGGGTTTCAAGTGGGTGCAGGCCGCGTGAGCGAACACTACGCTTGCATACGTCATGATTCGCGTTCCCGCCCCAAAAAAGATGTTCAGAACCTACATATACCAAAATAGGTTTAAGAAAACTATTAAAGAACATCTGTGCAATAAAGCTGACTATAAAGTCAACGATTATCTAGAAGATTGCACAAAGTGGGAATGAGTTGCTCGCTCCGGGCATTTCAATATTCCAATAAATAATTGTTATGTTATAATACTCATTGTAAAAATTTATATAAAAAAAAAACTAATATTAAAAAAAAGTCATGCCCGCTGAGTTTCTTGCCAATTCTTCTCAGGACGGAGGCTAGTTCTTGTGAATTGGCGGTAGTTCTTTTGACGTTCAACAAGTATGTACTTTCATTTGTCTTCTATCTTCTATATATATAAAAATGAATTGCTGTTCGTTAGTCTCGCTAAAACTCGAGAACGGCTGGACCGATTTGGCTAATTTTGGTGTTCAATTATTTGTGGAAGTCCAGAGAAGGTTTAAAACGTAGATAAATATGAAAATGTACGGAATTAAATAAAAATAACAATTTTGTTTTCCCTTTGATGTGTCCCCCGTCGGACGGATTCCTTTTGTTTGTTTTAAGTTTATTTTATACAAAAGTTTAGGTATTTTATTTATCGATTGAGGCACTACGAAGTCTGCCGGGTCGGCTAGTGTTGAATTTTTTTTTTTTGATTTGATTTGACTTGATTTAAGTCGAGAGAAATTTCAATTTTAGTTTTTCGTTTTCAGAAGAACGCGTGCTGGGCGATACGGAACATCGTGGCGCGGTGTCGCGAGCAAAACGTGAAGTTCCTCGAACTGGGGGCCGAAGCCCTACTGAACTCGTCCCACGAGCTCTTCGGAAACGAATTCGGGTTCGACATCAGGTCCGCGCTACGGGACCTCGGCTGTGACGTCACACTCGACGAGCAGTGGCACGGCAAGGGAGTGCAGATAGAGAAATAACGAGTGAAATGTATAACACAAAAATGGAATTGTTTTTTTTTTATGGAAAATATTTAATTTGACAGCGAGAGGGTAGTAGGGAAAAAATTTTAAAATAATACATTTGCGTTTTAGGTATCACTGTCAATTTGTTGATAACGTGCCTAGTCTGATATTCTATTCTAAAATATATTAATAAAAAAAGTAATTGTTAACGTTAATAATAACGTGCGTGGCATCCTTAATACTCACTAAAACGTATATACGAACTCAAAACTAATTAAATTTTATAAATTACCGTAATTATTTACCCTGTTTCTGCCACGTTAAGGTTTGGGGTGTGTCACAGATTATACAACACAATTGAGGTTTCTTCATCTCAAAATGGCGGACTGTATTCACGCAACAGAATTGTGAGGTCATGTAAGCAAAGGAAACGCTTATAAGCAATCGAAGTTAAACTTCTTTAGAAAAAGAGGGAGTAAATATTTTTGTCATTAACCACATGTTAGTTTTGAAATTTTTCAATTTACTCATCGCGTCTAAAGAAGTTCAACTTCAACAATTGCTAATAAATGTCTATGGAAAGCACGTTTTCATTTTTATATTTTATTAATAAAAAATAATTTATTTGTACAAAATAAAATCAACATTATTTGTTTTTTTTTAATCCATTATTTACATTATACAACGGTAACCAACGGGCCTTAGAATTAACATATTTTTGATATATCACATTTATTTAAAACGCTTTGTTTAAATGACGGGCTCTTTTTAAAAAATAGAATAGGCGGTAGTCTTGTATTTGTGTCCGCATTGGGATAGGTGAGGATTAACTTAACGGTTGGAATATTTTATATATTTGATAATCAAAGATCTTGTTTCTTATGTGTAACGGAACACAGGGGAGAATATTGGGAACTTAAGTGCGTTTTGGAAATATACGACGAAGGGAAAATCTTCCACCGAGCGGGTGATATTGCTCGGTAGACCGACGGTCCGAATTTCCGAATGTTGTTCGGAACTTGTATATATGCGAGCTTATCTTGAAAATGTCGTAAGCGAGATTCAGGCATCTGTCAAATATCTTGCGTTGTATGATGGCTACCCGCCACATGCGTTTGAGACATTCGACCTCATGGCGCGCGATTATCTACCGATACGACTGGCTTTCTATTTTACGAATAGAAAGTTTGTTTGTTCGTTTAGATACATTTGTAAAATCGTTAAATGAACAATAAAAGTTTTTTTTTAAACAAACTTAATTGCATATAAGATTAGACTAAATAATTTTCATGATAAGTGTTAAAAAAATCGTCACTAAAGGTATTATAACGAAAAATTGTCACTAAAGGTACTAATAACAAAAAATTGTCACTAAAGGTACTAATAACAAAAAATTGTCACTAAAGGTACTAATAACAAAAATAAATGACACTAAAGGTACTAAATAACAGCATTCAATATTTTTGAAATTGTTTAGTGTAAACCTGGGACCCCTGAACCACAGTTCAGGATCTCCTCAGCTGCCGCGCCCTCTGCACGAACGCGTCGTGGTTCCATTCTTTATATTTCATGACGTGTTTCCCGTTCATGATGGTGTGGACCATTATCTTGTCGTTGTACTCCAGATTGGACAGTAGCTGGAAATCGATTTAAAATTCTCGATTAGCAGCACGAACTCTATAGCCCAGTTTTGTTGTTGTAGTGAATTAATAGAGGAACGCCATATCTATTGAGACATGAGGTCGGTTTTTTTTATAGCCTAGGTGGACGAGCTCACGGGTTACCTGGTGTTAAGTGGTTACCGGAGCCCATAGACATCTACAACGTAAATACCGCCACCCACTTTCAGATATGAGTTGCGTATTATGTTGCGTGGTATTATCTAATAACTAGTTGTCACTGAACTCACTTTGGGCGTCAACAGGAAATACTGGGAGTTCTCACATTCACTCGTCACTTGAACCAGGAGTTGAAACATCTTGCGTTCATTGATCTCGTCCATGCCTTGATTTATTTCGTCCACGCATCTGTTATAAAACATAAACAATGATTAAAATAATCCATGTCGAGATTTATATTCAAGATTCTAAATCGAAAAAAAAAACACTAAAGGACTTATTTGATTACTCTTTGATGAAACTTACTGGTGGTAGGACCTCTTGTGAGTCCGCGAGGGTAAGTACCACCACCCTGCCTGTTTCTGCCGTCAAGCAGTAATGCGTTTCGGTTTGAAGGGTGGGGCACCGGTTGTAACTATACTGACACTTATATCGCAAGCTGGGTGGCGTATTTACATTGCAGATGCCTATGGGCCAGTAACCAATTAACACCAGGTGGGCGGTGGTACCTACTCGTGCGGACTCACAAGACATCCTACCATCACACTAATTACGCAAATTATAATTTAGCGGGTTTTATTTTTACTACACGATGTTATTCCTTCACCGTGGAAGTCAATCATGAGCATTTGACCTACCTGAAGGGCACTGTGAAGAGCCTCTGCAGGGCCATGAGGTACAGCGCGATGGAGAGCGCGCGCTCCCCCCCGGAGTGCCTCTTGCGGCAGAGCGGCTGCAACTCCTCAGATTCCCGGAACCTCACCAGCACGACCACGCCGTACTTATCGTAGTCCTCCTGGAAACCCCCCCACATTATACACCCACATGTTTTTATATCGAAAAATGAGAGGCAAAATAAATAAATTAAAATTCAAGTCGAGGTCGAGACAATGGCGCGATTGGTTTGCTCGTAAAGTTTTATTTACTGATACGTTTTTTTAAGCTATTGCATAGCTTTGAGCGCGGCGACCGAATCAAGAAATTCCGTAACGAAAATAAAACCTAACACCCACACTCCGCCTACCATGTAGCTCGCGTTCAACACATTCCACACGTTGCGCTTGTGTAGTGTTTGTGAATAAGCGCGCGGCGTCACGTCCCACTGCATGCGCATCAAAGTCTGCCCATCTCTTTCTCGCGCGGCCTAGCTTATGAGTGTGAAAGGGGACAGTGTTTTGAATTTAGATGTTTGGGACTGGAAAAAGGATAAGTTTTAGGACTCACTCTGTATTTCGTTGATGCACTATTCAATTTTTCTCACTGGCGAGAGTTATATGTGCTGATTGATCAACAAATCACAATTTTATTGTTTTTGCACCGGCACCATGTTTTAGTTTTTTTTACACACTTCGTGCCATTTTCATACGCGCGTAGTTTTTCTCGTAGTGTCAGCAGATGGCGTGGATAGGGGATTGAGGAAGGAATAAGGAAAAGGAAGTCCCAACAGACAGTTAATGTTTTGCTTTTGTGAATGTTTATAAATATAGCTTGGTCTTATTTTATTATTGTTTCAATATAAAATTATTAATGTCTAATTCTAATTGCATAAGTTGATAAAAAATGATATGCAATAGTTTTACCGCGGCAGTCCCCGAGTGCCACACGTGTTTATTTTACACTCACTGCCAGCAATGAAACATAAAGTAGAGAGAGGATAATTTTTGATTAGCAAATATTTACCAAAACACACAGCCATTCAATTCTAACACTACTACAACTACAATACATAAACAACCGGTTGAAAGTGTGAGGGGACTTTTTGGTGGGAACGCGAGGAGTGAAGTTGTGTGATTTATTTTATTTTGTCTATTTAGTGTTTCTTAAGGTTTGAATGTGTAATAACGGTGATTTATTAACTGTTTAGTATCTGTGAAAGCGCACAAATGTGGGAAAATGAAACAAAGCCGCTGAACGTATCTTCTCGAGATCCTCCAAAAAGTCCACTGAAAAAGTCTCCGTAAATGATCACCATTCGATTGAGATTATATTTCATCCCATATCATCTCATTTCATGCCATGCCATGTTTCATATTAATCAACTTCATTTCATTTCACTTCATACTTATTCGTTTATATAAAAAAGAGATAGTGCAGTTTTCATTAAAATTAAAATTTGACCTAAAGGACTTAGTTACCAGGTCATAAAATCCTTTTTTTTTTAAGTTTGAGGGTACTCACGTCGCTGTTCCCTTTGTCGAGTCTCACTTCGCCGGCGCAGTTCAGCAACGCGAACATCTCGCCGAAACGTTTGTCGATCTCCTGGAGAAGTTTCTCGACGGTCGGCAGCCATTGCGTGCTGGGAACATTGAATTCGCACTTTGTATTACATTAAAGGGCGAAAAGGTCACGGCTCCACAGATGCTATTATATACATATATATGTAGAGTAAGTATCGCCGCGAATAAAATAAAACTTTCACTGTTCCAAAATCTTTTTTTTTTTTTTTTTTTCCTACCTAAGCTGATAGCCCTAGCGGCTATTTCAGCGTAACCCTAACTTTAGTAGGTGAACTCACGGGGCTCAAACCTGACGATGTTGCTAACACGAACCCTAGCAAGAGTCGTGCTTCGCAGAATCTACCACCGGATCGGAAACGCGACCCACTGAGAAGATCCGGCGAGAAACTCAGTGGGCTGTGTCTGAGAGTTAATTTACTCGTCGAGCCCTTCGTCGCAAGCGACGGGTTCGACGAGAACGGTGACCGGTGCTTGAAGTACCTAAAAGCACCGTTAGTGGATCGGGAGGATCCGAGATGACGTGTTTTGGGCGACGTCGACTGCTTTCCATTCTGTCCGCAGGATCGGGAATGTAGTTACCGGCGGCCACGATGAGAGGGTTCTCGTGTCGTGCCGCTTTATCGAAGTGGCGCATGGACGCCGACTGCAGATACTTACTGATGGACTCTAAGTCCAGGTCGTCATGGAGGTCGACATTCCTGACGAACCACGGGGCTCCGACGGCTATCCTGCAAAAACGGGATTGAATGATTTGGAAGGACAAAATCTTCTATTATAATAATAATTTAAATAGTAGCACAATGTACCAAGGGAGAAAAGTAGGACATTTCCTCCCGCGTGTAAAATGAGATGTCCTACTTTTTTCCCGCGGTCCCCCCCCCCCCATACTCATAAAAAAACAATTTGACTGTTTTTTTTAAATAAACTACTATTAATTGAATAAGAACTGTCTGATGAACTCATCTTTGTTTAATATTTCACTATTAAGTTTTATTGCCTTTTGTTTATTTCACTTTTACACTAAACACAATATTGCAAATTACCCAAACACAACAATGGCGGAGGATTTTAGGTGCGTGAGAGCAGACGTAGACACTAACGCGCATGCGCACTTGTCAGTACCCAGGGAGGAAAAGTTACACTTTCTTCCCTGTACAGCGGGTGGAAAACCGAACTTTCGGCGTAGGTAGGAGAAAAATTAATTAACACTTTTATTATGTACGCCTTGCTCATTTTTTAACCGTCTTTGCAATTTTCCTTTTGTCTGTTATTCTCTTCTCCCTTTCTTACCGTTTTCTCTCACTCACATCTTAACGCTCCGTTCCACACTATTTTCATAGATTCCGTTCTTACCAATCCTACATATATATCTTTTTTTATTCCTTAGTTGTGTGGAGCTCACAGCCCACCTGGTGTTGTAGTGGTTACTGGAGCCCATAGACATCTACAACGTAAATGCGCCACACACCTTAAGATATAAGTTCTAAGGTCTCAGTATAGTTACAACGACTGCCCCACCCTCCAAACCGAAACGCATTACTGCTTCACGGCAGAAATAGGCGGGGTGGTGCCGTGCGGACTTACAAGAGGTCCTACCACCAGTAATTACTAGTGGTCGGAGTAGGTAGATTGATTTAAGGTCGTTGACGTCAAACGTAGAGGATAATATGGACATGCCTGCAAAATACCGGAACTCATATTTATTGTGTTATTTGTTCCGGAATTTTGAAATTAGCATGAATCTGTGTTTAAGTTGAAAAACGTGTTAATAATATTAATCTACGCTACCGGTGCTAGCTAATGGTGAAAGAAATCAGTATTTTATTTTATACAAAAACACCTTGGAATAGTTACACCGTATTTGGTCCCTTTCTGTTGAATTAGAAATGACGTTTGTCAGTGTGAGACAAAACTTAGACAGGGCTTTTTGTTACTTTATCTCATAAATATAGAAATTGTATTTGATGAGGAGTAAAAATTTTTTTTTTTTCAATTTAAAAATATAATCATTATGGATAAAAAGGCATTTCCATATAATATTTTGACGCAAGTATATAAAATCAATCTACCTATTCCGACCATTGGTAATTGTGCAAGTTATAATTTTGCGGGTTTGATTTTTATTACACAATGTTATTCCTTCACCGTGGAAGTCAATCGTGAACATTTGTTGAGTACGTATTTCATAAACGCCTGAATGTCTGATACCTTACAGAAGAGAGCCGTTCGGATTGTCGATAATCCCATTCTCACGAATCGTTTGCAGCCTCTGGGTCTGCGGAGGGACTTCGGTTCCCTCTATATTTTGTACCGTATGTTCCATGGGGAGTGCTCTGAGGAATTGTTCGAGATGATACCAACGTCTCGTTTTTACCATCGCACCGCCCGCCACCGGAGTAGAGTTCATCCATACTACCTGGAGCCACTGCGGTCATCCACAGTGCGTTTCCAGAGATCTTTTTTGCCCCGTACCATCCGGCTATGGAATGAGCTCCCCTCCACGGTGTTTCCCGAGCGCTATGACTTGTCCTTCTTCAAACGAGGCTTGTGGAGAGTATTAAGCGGTAGGCAGCGGCTTGGCTCTGCCCCTGGCATTGCTGAAGTCCATGGGCGACGGTAACCATTCACCATCAGGTGGGCCGTATGCTAGTCTGCCTACAAAGGCAATAAAAAAAAACCTATTTCATAAACGCCTAAATGTCTGATACCTGAGCGTGTCCATCCGCCGCAGCAAGGTCTGGTTCTGTCGGTCAACACTCTTGTTCTCAGCTTGGAGCGCCTCTATCGCTTTCTCGCAGTCCTCGTAATCCTTTATCACCTAAAAATGTAAATACCAGCATTAGACGACGGTGTCTTGTGATTCAAGCAACTAACCCACAGACACAGCGCACTGAGTTTCTCGCCGGTTCTTCCCAGTGGTTCGCGTTTTTGATCCACAAGTAGATTCTGCGAAGCACTGCTCTTGCTAGGGCCAGTGTTAGTAACACTCCCGGTTTGAGCCCCGTGAGCTCACCTACACGTCAAGGAAGAGCTGAAATAACCTCTCAAGGCTATTGTGCAGCAGCAGGTTCGTTCCTCGTCGTATTAGTGATTTTGAAATGAAAAATGGCCGTTTTTATAATAGTAATCCACTTTAATCTTCCTTTGATACATTACATAAAATTTTATAGGTTAATCGCACTGTGTCGTTGAAAAGTTTTTCTTGAATAATAATTATACATACTTAAAATGGAATCGAAATGAATGAAACAAAAAAGTTACGTCGGTAGATGGCGCATTCGATAAACTTAAAATGATGGAATTAAGCAGTCTGTTCCAGTTGACCAATAGATGGCGTAAACAGCTATCAACATTGGTTAAAAAAAAGGCTACCAGCGAATAAATAGGGGATTTTTTTTATACACACATACGCATTGCAACGTACAATGTGCATTTTAAATATATTGTTACGCCGGTAAGAGTAACGCCGTCTATCGCCGAATAGTCGAAAGAATATCGAAGGCATTAGTAGCATCTAGAACGCTCGAGAAGCACAACGCCATCTATTTTCAAATAGCAGAAACTACTACTAGAGATGTGTGGAATATTCTCGATAATTCTAGGGATGTCGTATAGACTATAAAAGCGTTGCAGAGTTGGCACACAGTCAGTCACTTAGTCGGATCGGAACTACTCGAAGCGATACGGCGAATGGATCACCTGAAGTGAATTGAGAATTTTAAGGTGTTTGTTGAGTGCTTTAAGTATTGAATATAGTGTTAACTTGTAATTCGGTAGAATTTTATTTATCCGGAATCCCAGCGCGTAACAATATCAGTCTGCAATCCGACGGGTCACTGACCAGTCCTGCTGCGACAGGTCAGTGACCAGTCCTGCAGTGACGTGGTCCACTCACGTTGCCGGTCTCCTTGTCCATACAGTCGACGCTGGTCTGCAGCTCGTAGCAGCGCTCGGCCAGCGCGTCCAGCTCGTCGGGCAGGTCGCGGAACAGCGCCGCGAGGGGGTCGGCGGGGTCGGCGGGGTCCGCGGCGCCGCAGCGAGCCCGCACCTGAGACAGCTTGGCGGCCGCTCTCGACTGGGCTTCGGCATGCTGCGTCTGGACCAACTCCAAGGATCTCTGCGGATCAACATCAACGACTTACGCTTCATCATCATCATCATCATCATCTGTCTGTCTACTGTCCGCTGAACATAGGCCTCTCCAACTGATCTCCAGTGTGGTCGGTCCGTTGGAACCTGCATCCAACGTGACCCAACAATTTTCACCAGGTCGTCGGTCCATCTGGTAGGTGGCCATCCCACACTGCGCTTACGCTTAGTTATTTTCATTTTATAAAACACTAGCTGACCCGGTAGACTTCGTAGTTCCTCAATCGATAAATAAAAGACCTAAACTTTTGTATAAAATAAACTTAAAACAAACAAAAGGAATCCGTTTGACGGGGGAAACACAACTGCTATTTTTATTTAATTCCGAACATTTTCATATTTATCTACCTTTTAAACCTTCTCTGGACTTCCACAAATAATTAGACCAAAATTAGCCAAATCGGTCCAGCCGTTCTCGAGTTTTAGCGAGACTAACGAACAGCAATTCATTTTTATATATATAGATAGAAGATAGATAGATAGATAGATAGACAAATTACAAACATCACAACGATTGACTTGCAATTGGTTTTCGTCGCAAACGACGTCACTCATATAAATTTTCATTCATGCCAGTTATAAGATTTTATTTGTACTTTTGTGTACATTGCCTGCTGCAGTGTGGACATAATATATTAATTTCTTAAACATTGTCACGTTTCACCAAATTACCTAACATCTAACATGAAAGAAGCAACGGCCTGGCTATGCATTAATTAGCACTGCATACATCCGTGCATGATGACGGCTGCTTAAGGAAACAATAATAACATTAACTACCTTGGCTTCGTCCAGTTCGGTTCTCAGATCGATCAATTCTGATTCCCGTTTCACGATCTCATCGCGTATTATCTCCAGTTTAACCTGTAAATGAAAATCATGTATTACTCCTATGAAACTATCATATGTTCCATCTCATTCTCGCACAGACAATCGTATAGGTGATAGGATATTTGATAGGTTTTACTGGTGGTAGGACCTCTTGTGGGTCCGCAGGGGTCGGTACCACCGCCCTGCCTATTTCTACCTTGAAGGGTGGGGCAGCACTGCTCTTGCTAGGGCCAGTCTCAGTAATGTCGTCAGGTTTGAGCCCCGTGAACTCACCTACTCGTTAAGGTTACGCTGAAATAGCCTCTCAAGGCTATGTATCAGCTAAGGTAGTTTTTTTTTTTAAAAGTGAGTAGGAGGGTGCGGGGTGTTGGGGGGCGCGGTCGCACCTTGAGCAGCGCGGGCGCGGCGGCGGCGGCGTGCAGACGGCGCAGCGCCCCCGCGCCCCCCGCGTGCAGGCGGCTCTGCGCGGCGGCGGCGCGGGCCCGCAGTGCGGCGGCGCGGCTCGACTCGGCGGCGACGTCGAAGGACTCCTCGTTCTCGATGCCCTCCACTTTCCTCGCCTGAACTCTTATTTGGCACGATATCTCTGCGATCTGCAACGTTAATAGTTTAATTGTTAATGAACCGCTCACAGTATATTGTGTATCTGTACGGTTTGTACATACTGAATACGTTGACACACCGTGCGTTATCATTGTGGTGTCAAATTATTTTATTATATTCTTAGCGCAGTGCACTTAGCAACATGCACTCGTTAACACGTTACCATCTGTGCTTAACCAACATAATGAAGGTGCCCAAACAACATACTTACTCTTTGGAACTCTACAAACTTCCCCTTGAACCCCAACAGTATTGTTAGCTAAAATATCGAAATTTATAACCTTATTTACTGATTGATTGACTTAATATTTCATTTCAAACACTCGAGCGATGAACTTCGTTTGTTTCTTGTCTGGCGTCTAATATTGAAATCGTTTTTTTTTATCAAATATTTTAATGAGCCTTTCACTTTTACGTCAGTGTAGAGCCAATTCTCCACATCGAATAATATTTTTCAACTTTTTAGTTAAAACTAAATATTATTTAGATACTACATATTTAACTTACTATTTAAATAGTAAATAATAAAGCTAGTTTTTTGAACGAATTATTAAGCCTTCGTAAAGTGGGTTAATTTTTTTTTTTTTTATAATTGCATCACACCTTACCTTTGATGCATTGTCTTTAATAACTTTCAATTCATTATTTAGTTGGCCCTGCCTTTGTTCCAGCTCCGAGATGTGATCTCCCAGACTCTTGATGGCGGCCAATTGGCTTTCCGAGGTCGCATTTAATGTTTTCAATCTAAAAAAAATTACAGAAACCACTAAAATAATCGGATATTTCAATCTCTATTATATTATCTATACACGGCTCCCTAATGCTAAGTGCTAATCATCACTTGTGAATATTATATCCAGGGGCACAGTGAAGGATTATTTTTCTTAGATGGGTGGACGAGCTCACAGCCCACCTGGTGTTAAGTGGTTACTGGAGCCCATAGACATCTACAACGTAAATGTGCCACACATCTTGAGATATAAGTTCTAAGGTTTCAAGTATAACTACAACGGCTGCCCCGCCCTCCAAACCGAAACGCATTACTGCTTCACGGCAGAAATAGGCAGGGTGATGGTACCTACCCGCGCGGACTCACAAGAGGTCCTATCATCAGTAATAAGAAGTGTCAAAAGGGACTTTGTAATTGGAAGAGAGTAAGTTAAAGGTTACGTTGAAATGGTCTCTTAAGGCCATCAGATTAGATAGGAAAATAAAGAAGGCTATATATGTTGTGCACTGACTGTAGCGCGCAGGTGCGGATGAGGTCGGCGTCGCGCGCGTTGGCGAGCAGGCGCGGCGGCCGCACCTCGCCCACCGTGCTGGCGCGCGCGCCGCTGTACTGCGACACGCGCACGCTGAACCGGTGCCGCGCTGCAACACACACATATATATATATATCGACGCTTGTAAGGCAAACGTGGCTAAGCGACAATGCGTGAACTTTACAGTAGACTAATTTAAAGTTGAAAAACCTGAAAAAAAAAGGGTGCGTGTACTTATGTACGCGCTTAAGAAGTTATACTTTATTTTTATTAAATTTATTTCTTTTTTCTTTTATTTAAATTTTAATCAATTTAAAAAAAAATCGATTAAACAACATCCTCGAACACGCATATTGGACATCCCTTTTCTTGACATCGCATAAATTCGGTAATTCTCGGTACGGTTCGGAAAGTTCACCTGCGGCTATATTCAGACTCGCCAAGTTACGTCGGTCGTATTGTAATGAGCGATTTAGTGGGCAACTTCATTCTGTTAATTTTGTGTCACGGTGCGCGCGCATCGTAAAATTTCACTCTCATCAATTTTTCATAACGTGCCTAAAGTATAACTTAAAAAAAAAAAAATTTTAACGAATCTAGCTGTAGAATTGAGATGATTTTAATAGACCTACAAATATATATTTTTTGCGCATCGAATATGGTTATTACCTATCATTTATGTACAAAGCAGTTATTGTCGCTTAATCACGTTTGCCTTTCAAGCGTCAATATATATACTAATATTATAAAGAGGAAAGATTTATTTGTTTGTTTGTATTGAATAGACTCCGAAACTACTGAACCGATTTGAAAAATTCTTTCACTGTTTGGAAGCTACACTATTCCCGAGTGACATAGGCTATAATCTTTTTTGAAAAATATTAGGGATCCTTACTAAAACTCTAATAATGTAACCCAAGGTGTAAAAAAATTACCTCAAATATTCTTTACATCGCGCGCCCTGCGAAAACTATTGATGATAGAATAAAATAATGTACTACGAATTTGTAGAACACATTATTATTTACAAAAATTGTCGCAATAGCATAATATATCTAACTATTATAGTTATGTCGCAACAGATGTTCTTTTATTTAAAAAAATAAAACAATGTCAAATATCGTTGAAATTTCTGTTAAAGACCCGAGCGGAGTCGGAGCGGGCCGCTAGTATATATATATATATATATACAGTTAGAAATCACGATATATATAGCGTGGGGTGTTTTCAGGATACTATCAAAATAACCCTTCTACTCATATCTGTTCATAAAATATTTATAACTACTGATACCATGCACACCACGCTTTTTTTTACAATAAAATCATTTTTTCTTACACTACATATTTTTAATTAAAATTTATTAAAATTTATTTTCTATTTTTTAGTTGGATTTTCTGTAAAAGCGTATTTTGTTAGTTTTTTTAACCTATTATTTATTTTTCATTTTTGAAATTATACTTCTTTAGGCGCGTTATGAAAAATTGATGAGAGTGAAATTTTACGATGCGCGCGCACCGTGACACAAAATTAACAGAATGAAGTTGCCCACTAAATCGCTCATTACAATACGACCGACGTAACTTGGCGAGTCTGAATATAGCCCCAGGTGAACTTTCCGAACCGTACCGAGAATTACCGAATTTATGCGATGTCAAGAAAAGGGATGTCCAATATGCGTGTTTGAGGATGTTATTTAGTCGATTTTTTTTCAAATTGATTAAAATTTAAATAAAAAAAAAAAGAAATAATAAAAATAAAGTATAACTTCTTACGCGCGTACATAAGTACACGCACCCATTTTATGTTGAATTTCAATTTTTATTTTTAAATATTGAATTGTCATCGGTCCATAATAGGTATACCAAACTTCGAGTTAATCCGACGTTTTGAAAAATCTCAAAATGATATTCAAAGATTCCGTTACATACAAACATACATACGTCTGAATCTAATAAAAGCGTATTAAAAAAAAAACTCACTTGTAAAGAACAGCGTGACGTGGTCCGGCACGTTCTCGCTGTGGTGGTACGTGTGGTCGTTCCCGATAGGGATCCTGTGCACGTGGTACTGCTCGCACAGGTACCGCAGCACCGGGCCCGGCGCCGCGACACCCTCCACCAGCGTCCTCTGGAACCCGAGGTAGCTGAAACGCAAGCACTCACTACAGAATGCGAACCAAAACTTTCAGAGGGACGTTCAATATCCTCCGAGGTTTTATTGTTTAGATGGGTGGACGAGCTCATAGCCTAACTGATGTTAAGTGGTCACTGGAGCCCATAGACATTTTTTTGGTCACCCGGCGGCCTTTCCAGTTTCACCAGGACAGGTGGGCGAGCAAAAGCTCAGCCAGGAGGAGTAGGATTTGCTAACAGCTACCCGAGCGCCTCCGAAGGAGACCTAACAACTCAAGAGCAACTGCTACGCGAATGAATCTACTACCGGATCGGAATCGCGAAACGTAAATGTGCCACCCACCTTGAGATGAGTTCTAAGGTCTTAGTTTAGTTAGAACTTATATCTCAATGTGGGTAGCGCATTTACCTTGTACAATGTCTATGGGCTCCAACACCCACTTAACACCAGATGGGCTGTAAGCTCGTCCACACATGTAGGCAATAAAAAAAAGGACTGGTCCTTAGCCGTACCTGAGTTCCCTGATGTCGTGGTGGGGCGCGCTGAAGTCCCCGGCGCGGCTGCAGAGGGCGCTGACGGCGCGCAGCTGCAGCTCCTCGCGGACCCTCTGCAGGAAGAGGTTCATGTCGCGGCTGGACTGGAACGTGAAGGCGACCAGGTCCTTGCTGGAGACCGTCGACTCGAGGTAGCGGGCGGTCTCCGGATGCGTGAATTTCAACTGACGGAAAACGATTTTGTTATTCCCTTGTAAGCATACGAGCATACGGCCCACCTGGTTTTAAGTGGTTACTGGAGGCCATATACAGCTACAACGTAAATGCGCTACCCACCTCGAGATATAAGTTCTAAGGTCTATAGTTACAACGGCTGCCCCACCCTTCAAACCGAAACGCATTACTGCTTCACGGCAGAAATAGGCAGGGTGGTGGTACCTAACAGTGCGGACTCACAAGAGGTCCTACCACAAGTAAATTTCAGTCCAGTATTTGGAGAAGTATTTCCATTACCTCGAGCATCATGGGCCCGTAGACCTGGTCATGGAACAAGTCCTTGTTCTCGTTGAGCCACTCCAGCGCCTTGTAGGTGTCCTCGCTGTATTCCTTCAAAGTCTCTAAGCGCTTCGTTTCAACATCTTCTAGCTTCCTTAATCTGAAATTCAGAATAACGGTTAAAGACAAAAGTACAGAATGCTTAAAAAATCTACCCTAACATGAATATATCGTCGTTGTCAAACCAAAATCTGCTATGTAAACTTTTTGAGGTTTTTACTTTTTGACCTTTTCGTATAGTTTACCAGCTCTATCTACCGTATCAATAAATAATAGTTTAAAAAAACTAAAAAAACACGCTGTATATAAAATTCAACTAAAAGCGTGGGGTGCACGGTGTTATTAGTTATAAATATTTTTCTGACAGATATGAGTAGAAGAATTATTATTTTAATAATATCATAAACAGCACCCCACGCTTTTTTAAAAATAAAATATATTTTACACTATTTTCAATTTAAATTTATTTTCTATTTTTTAGTTGAATTTTATATAAAGCGTGTTTATTAGTTATTTTAAACTATTATTTATTTTTAATTTTTTAGTTAAATTTTCTATAAAAGCGTATTTTTAAAACTATTAAGTATTTTAACATCAATTCCTGCCTTATCGACTATAAATAAAAATTATATAAATTGGCAAAAATCTTATTTTGCAAATTGAATAATGGAATAATCTTATCAAATTAGTGTATTGTTATCGGTACCTCGATAAATCTACAAAGTTTGACTGAAATCTGCCCGTTTAAAGTGGGTCAAAATTGCGTCTAAAGGAGTCTAAAGTCTAGTTACAAACATACAAACATACATACACGTGAAGCTAATATAAAGCGTGTAAAAAAAACTGTTATGTGTCTATAGCTTTAATATTTATCTATAGCTTTCATTTGCTATAGTTCTTAAAAATTCACCTTCATATAAAAGTTTATACATAAATGTTTTTAATCGTTAATTCAAAATAGGTAGAGTTTTTGCACATAGCAGATTTTTGGTTTTACAGCGACGATATAGCGTTATACAGAAAGGAACCCTAAGGTACTAGGTGTAGAATGCATTGTGAGCCCGACACCTCGCTCATTTCTGCCGCGTTCCGGTTTGATAGATGGAAGAACTTTTATAGGATACATCTGACACTTAGACCTTGTGTCAGGGGAGGGGATGAGGTTGTGATATCTTTGTGATAGCCGCTAGCACCATGTAGGTCCTGAGATCATTTACCGGAACAGATAAGGTTGTTACGCGCTGGTGTTCGGGATAAATAAATTTTCCACCAAAGTACAATTTAAAACTGTATTCAACACTTAGACTAATCCTTAAAAAACAAATTCGCTTCTTCCGCTTCGCTTCAGGTGATCCGTTCGCTGTTTCGCTTCGAGTAGTTCCGGTTACTGACTTACTACGTCTTTTTTTTCCTACCTAAGCTGATAGCCTTGAGAGGCTATATCAGCGTCGCCTTAACTAGTAGGTGAGCTCACGGGGCTCAAACCTGACGACGTTGCTAACACGAACCCTAGCAAGAGCCATTCTTCGCAGAATCTACCACCGGATCGGAAACGCGACCCACTGAGAAACTGAGAGGGCTGTGTCTGAGGGTTAATTTACTCGTCGAGCCCTTCGTCGCAAGCGACGGGTTCGACGAGAATGGTGACCGGTGCTTGAGGTACCTAAAGCACCATTAGTGGATCGGGAGGGTCCGAGATGACGTGTTTGTGACGACGTCGACTNAAAAAAAAAAAAAAAAAAAAAAAAAAAAAAAAAAAAAAAAAAAAAAAAAAAAAAAAAAAGGATCGGGAATGTAGTTACCGGCGGCCACGATGAAAGGGTTCTCGTGTCGTGCTTCTTTATCGAAGTGGTGACTGCGTGCCATCTCTACAAGGCTTTTACAGTCGATACGACATCCCCATAATCGTCGAGAACATTCCTCACTAGTCGAGTACTTGCGTTGTGTTTCCGCTATTTAACGATAGATGGCGTTGTACTCCTCGAACGTTCTAGGTGCTACTAGATCCTTCGATATCCGTTCGGCTACTCGGCGATAGATGGCGCTACTCTTACCGGCGTAACAATATTATGAACACATTTCATTATCGTTTTGTTGTTATTATGTAAACAGGTCAGCCAGGCCCCGTCTCGCGGCGGTCGGCCCTTGGAAACTCCAGTGCAAACTAAATAAGCTTACTTGTTTTTCAATATCCTAAGGTTGGGTAGAGTCTGCTGTTCATATTCCATCTCCTTCCTGGCTTTGCTTCTCTGAATGCTGTGGATTTGTGATTGTATTTCGCTTATACGTTCCCTCAGCGCTCTTGCTCTCTCATTTGCTATTTTCTCTGAAAGATGTCAATGCCCGGATAAGTTGCTTTTGTAAAAACTTCAGAGAAGCCATAATTACCATTGTTTTTATGGTTTACTTTGGCGTTTTTTTACTGTAGTTATATGGACAGTTCACAAGTTAGTTATTATTAATTATTATTATTATTTAGTTTTTAGATGAATAACACACCTTACTCATATGTGACCAAAACTGAACTGCAACAGTATTTGAAACGTCGGAAACGTTTGGTAACGGCAAACGTTCCAACTCCATACAAATTTGAGTTAGCTATCTAAAACATTAAAAATCTAGCACTACGCACACTGAGTTCCTCAACCTCCCTTCGTTCATAAGGTTGAAACCTTAGGTGTGATAGATAACAGCTGCCACATTGTGAAAACTGTATCAAATAGCATACAAAAGAATTTTCTTACGAACTTTTGTTTTTAATTTTTCTCCAAGTTTAATATCTTAAAGATAAGAGAAAAAAAAGGAATGTGGTTTGTGCTGATTCAGTGACTTTCTCGCCTCAGTTCTAGACCATGGACCATGTGTCTAGTGAACTCACCGTCGCCGAATTTCTCAATGAGGCTAGTTCTGTCGTTCTTCAGTTTGTCGAGTTTCGTTCTGGCCTCGACCAACTCTCTCTCTCTATTCCTGTGCCTCTGCAGCTTCTCCTCAAAAGCGCGGTCCACCTCCTTGATCTGTCTATCGTAGTCCTGGATGCCGTTTAGCAGCTCTTTCACTTTATCCGCTAGCTCATTTATTTTTCTACTCTGTTAACATAAATTAAAATATTGAACAAATTATTTTGGATTCATATGAATGATGATAAATTACTCACGCTATCAGATATTTTGGAGTCGTCGTGGCCTAATGGATAAGACGTCCGGTGCATTCGTGTTGAGCGATGCACCGGTGTTCGAATCTCAGGCGGGTACTAATTTTTTTAATGAAATACGTATTCGACAAATGTTCACGATTGACTTTCACGGTGAAGGAATAACATCGTGTAATAAAAATCAAACCGCACGGGTAGCTACCAACGCCCTGCCTATTTCTGCCGTGAAGCAGTAATGCGTTTCGGTTTGAAGCGCGGGGCAACCGTTGAAACTATATTGAAACCTTATAACTTATATCTCAAGGTGTGTGGCGCATTTACATTGTAGACGTCTATGGACTCCAGTAACCACTTAACACCAGGTGGGCTGTGCACTCATCCACCCCTCTAAGCAATATAAAAAAAAAGATCTAATCGTAAACTGAATCTTTGTAAACTTAGCAAGTTATTTATCTAAATTGCTATTTTATTTCTTGTAAGAGTAGATTTTACTATAAAACCATTTCTATTATTTGAATTTTAAATGGAATAGTGGCAATATGACATCACTTTCAACAACAGTATTATAATATATGATTAACACAATAAGTCAAAAAAAGAGACAAAATCGCATTTTTTTTTTTATTGCTAGATGGGTGGACGAGCTCACAGCCCACCTGATGTTAAGTAGTTACTGGAGCCCATAGACATCTACGACGTAAATACGCCACTCACCTTGAGATATAAGTTCTAAGGTCTCAAGTATTGTTACAACGGCTGCTCCACCCTTCAAACCGAAATGCATTACTGTTTCACGGCTGAGATAGGCAGAGCGGTGGTACCTACCCGCGCGGACTCACAAGAGGTCCTACCACCAGTAATATGTAAAAAAGAGCATTTAACTCACCCCTGTTGCTCTTTCCTGTTCCAATTTGATTTTTTCTTCTCTCAATCTCTGTACAGCCATTTCCAATGGCTGCTTCTTCTTGTGACTAGCCTTGACTATTTTCAGAGCCTCCGCCATGCGAGTCTCGGTCTGCGCCGCTCTGGCACTTAACAGTTTATATTGAAGCCACAGTTTCTTCTTTTCACATATACTAATTTTCTTTTCATACTCGTTTCGATGTCGCATAGCTTCTATTTTCTTTTTTAAGCTAAAACGTTATAAGAGAAGCGTTTACTGGAGGCCAAACATATTGATAATGTTAATGCCAGCTCTATACTGGGGGTATGAGTTCTAAATCTTAGTTCTATAGTACAAAGACTCCACCCTGAAATGCTGAAATGCTGATTATTATCGTTTCTTTACCAGAGACTGAGTGCCGAGTTATATGTTAAAGTATTTAATATTTTCATACTAACGTTTCATGTAATGTCATCTGTTCCTCGATTAATTTTGTGTTAGTTTGCATTTTGTTGTCCAACTGTCTTTGTTCGGTTCTGTAATTTACCAAATTGTTCATTTGCCCTATGGCCTCCTGGTCACCGATCGTTGCTAGCGTTCTCTTGAGCAATTCCTGAGGGTTCATTTGGCAGAAATCTTGGACTCTGTTTTGCGGTAACATCTGGCATAGGTTGTCCACCTGGACGAAAGATAAGAATTGAGTTTTTTTGTGATTCTCGGTGGTAAAAATGCACTGAAATCATCATTGTTTTACGAACATAATTATAACTAGTTTTATAGTTTAATCTTGTGTTTATTATCATTATATTGTTTCTGATGATTCAAGTACTTGCACACTGAATTGTTAGTGAACATAAATAAGGTTTAAGAATAATTATCAAGACCTGCTTCAATATATATTATTTAGATCCACCTTTATTCAGCTCTTGACTTGCAAAGACTTTACTTACTTGTATTTTCAAACTAGTTACTAAATCCTGAACAGTTTTTTCTTTCACACTTCTATAGTCAATCGCCCACAAAGACTCTCCTCGCAAATTGAAAGTCCTCGTTATAATCACATTTCTTTCACCCGGTTCCTTATATAATTCTATCTCAATTTTTGCCTTTTCGCATCCAGTGCGCACATAGTCATTTATCTGTAATCATCAAACCATTTATTTCATTGGCCATCATTACAGCTAATAGCCATATAAAATGTAATTATCATGAATATTACTGGTGGTAGGACCTCTTGTGAGTCTGTATGGGTAGGTATCACCACCGCGCCTATTTCTGCCGTGAAGCAGTAATGCGTTTCGGTTTACAGGGTGGGGCAGCCGTTGTAACTACACTGAGACCTTAGGATTCATATCTTGTTAACTGTGCACACATATCATGAGATTTCTATTCTTAACAAATTTTATTTATTTACCTTTTTTGATCGGCCCGTAAGTTGGGGCTTACCGCATAGTCCAAGTATGATTGCACAGACAAACGTAGACTTCCCTGTTCCATTGGGACCAATGATCAGGTTCAGTGATGTGTTTGGGAACAGCTCTACTTCTTTATATGTACTAGAATCAAATAATGAAAGATTTGATTATCTTTTTGTAAGCTTCTTATTCAGAAATAGCCATTCATTTTTAAATGAATTAATAATATGTTCAATTTGTATACGGCACTAGTGGTGTTTCGGATAAGATAACTACATAATATCTAAATTAGAGTAGATTCTTTGGTTGATTGTTATCAGGTTATACTGGGCCGATGTCCTGATAGGTTACACAGTTTGCCAAATTTTATTCGGAAAAGCAGTTCAAAAATAATTTACGCGCCAATTTTTTTTTAACTCTCTTTCTAGTAAATCTATTTCAACAATTGCGTAGTTGTTAAGTAATAAAACTATTCGGTTTTTACTAAGATTGTGTTCTTAAGCATAAAGAGTTAATTTATTGTGATCAGTAATAAATAAAGTGGTAATACACAATTTTGACTTACAGGAAGTTTTCTAACGCAATTCTGAATATGGAGCCAGGCCTCGCTCCTATATTATTAGAAGTTTCCGACATAATAAAAATTATTAGAGGTTATTATCATTTATCACAATAAAAATACATTTTCGAGACATTTGACTAAAACTAATTGTTGTGATTGTGAAGAGTTCTTTCTTACGGCCGTTTTCCGGTTGTTGAAAGTTGAATGAAGCTATCTGGCATCTGCTATCTATGTCAAGTGTCAAGTTGAAAATTGACGTATGGCAATGTAGTTCTATTTTTCCAACTGGAAAGGCAAAAGTACCATTCCATACGGCCTAAAATTTTACTAAATAGATAAATAAAACTATTCACACAACTTCGCTTCTCGCGTTCCCGCGAAAAAGTCATTGACGTATGACATTGGCTTACATACATACATACGCCAATGTGAGCCATACATTGACATTGGCGTATTTGTTTGGCACTACGAATAAATAATTTATTCGTAGGTTTGGCAGCTTTAATTGCAATCCGACATTTTTTTAATGGTTAGGTAAAAAAAATAGCCGATACAGTTAAATATTTTTTATTCGCCGTTTGTCAATAGATGGTTGAAGCATTAAAATCTGTTTGATTTCGACAAACTTAAAACATTATGAACCAAGCTTAGTCAAATGGATCAGATAATACACTTAATTAAGTATACGAATGGAGGCTAGAAGTACGGAGGACCATCTCACTGTATTAAAAAGTGTACGCTGAAAGGAAGCCAAATAAGATGGCGCCATAGTAGCAAGTGGAAAGAATTTAAAAACAGCGGTAACTTCATTCCCAATCCTGCGGAAAGAATGGAAAATAGGTAGTCGACGTCGCCCCAAGCACGTCATTTCGGATTCTCCCGATCCACTAACGGTGCTTTTAGGTACCTCAAGCACCAGCCATCGTTCTCGTCGAACCCGTCGCTTGCGACGAAGGGCTCGACGAGTAAATGAACCCACAAACACAGCCCACTGAGTTTCTCGCCGGATTTTCTTTGTGGGTTGCGTTTCCGATCCGGTGATAGATCCTGCGAAGCACGGCTCTTGCTAGGGTTCGGTTAGCAACGTCGTCAGGTTTGAGCCCCGTGAGCTCACCTACTAGTTAAGGTTACGCTGAAATAGCCTCTCAAGGCTATCAGTTTAGGTAGGTGAAAAAAAATTAGAGTAGGATACTATAATTAAGATATATTAATAAAAATACATAGTTGAAAATTTAAATACTGCATATTTTTTAACGACACAAGCTACGTAAAATATAACATTTTTCAACCAAGCACACTTCACTCTGTTCAAAACTGCTATATTCATATCATTTCCGCTTCATACACATGCTATTTCGGTGAGTCTTCTAACAATAACTTGCTGTTGTAAACAGCAAGTTGGTACTTTTTCTACTTGTTCACGATATAAGATAGTCTTCCCTATTTCTAACCTCCACAGTCATGTGGTAAATAAAGCGCTTAGATGCCTACATTAGTGAATTTGATGTTGCATGGTGTACTTTTTGTTGTGTAAAAAGATCTGATTTTGTATCAACTAAGCGTCATTTGCGGCTACACATTTACGGCGTTACAACGGCTGCCCCACCCTTCAAATCGAAACGCATTACTGCTTCACGGCAGAAATAGGCGGGGCGGTGGTACTTACCCGTGCGGACTCACAAGAGGTCCTACCACCAGTAATTACGCAAATTATATTTTTTTGCAGGTTTGATTTTTATTACACGATGTTATTCCTTCACCATGGAAGTCAATCGTGAACAATTGTTAAGTACGTATTTCATTAGAAAAATTGGTACCCGCCTGCAGGATTCGAACACCGTTGCATCGCTAGATACGAATGCACCGGACGTCTTATCCTTTAGGCCACGACGACTTAAAGTTTAAGAATGTCAACCGATATTTTAAGAAAGTAATTACTATTCAAAAGCATTAGTGAAACCCCAGTTTTAAAACCATTTTGATTACCGGACATTCTGAATATGTTAGCCGAAAAACCAATGCAAACTATAATTCATCTAATTGTAAGTTTGCGTAGATTTATTAGCGTAGAAAGATTCATAATGACTCACGAATAATAACCTCCTAACGCGAGTAACTCTTATAAATGTCTGTTAAATCCCAAAGAATCACTTAAGTTATCTTGTAAATATCAATGAAATAATGTAGAAGGTCATATTACTAAAAATGGCGGGTATATACGTCTTATTACATTTTGAAAAAAAAAACAAAAAACATGGACCTTCACATTTTGGATTTCCCTTAACACGCTCGTGTGATTTCACCGCATTTAGGAAAGCATTCCGGATTTACCCAATTGTCTTATGTTGTTAAATAATTGAGAATGCGAGAAATAATTTTTGTAGATATTTGACCAAGTATATCACAGACAAATTGAGAAATTTCCTTGTTATATTTTTATAAACAACTAGCTGACCCGGCAGACTTCGTAGTGCCTCAATCGATAAACAAAAGTCCTAAACTTTTGTATAAAATAAACTTAAAACAAACAAAAGGAATTCGTCTGACGGGGGACACATCAAAGGAAAAACGAAATTGTTAATTTTATTTAATTCCGAGCATTTTCATATTTATCTAGCTTTTAAACCTTCTCTGGACTTCCACAAATAATTCAAGACCAAAATTAACCAAATCGGTCCAGCCTTTCTCGAGTTTTAGCGAGACTAACGAACAGCAATTTATATAGAAGAAGATTAATGTTATTTGCACAGTACGTGAGCACAGTTGGTAATTCTCCTTTGTGATAAATGTATAATGCGTTAATCCTTTCGACATGTTACCATATAAATCTGTTTTGAGAATTATTTACTGAGCGTGCGTACTGCGCTTTGCAAGTCCATCTCGGTTATAACTGCAATCTTGCATATTTCTGCAGCGTAGCAGCTCCGCATTACGGCTCGAATATACTCTTTTACTGGTGGTAGGACCTCTTTTGAGTCCGCACGGGTAGGTACCACCACCCTGCCTATCTCTGCGTGAAGCAGTAATGCGTTTCGGTTTGAAGGGTGGGGCAGCCGTTGTAACTCTACTGAGACCTTGGAACTTTTTTTTTTTTTTTTATTACTTAGATTAGATGGATGGACCAGCTCACAGCCCACCTGATGTTAAGTGTTTACTGGAGCCCATAGACGTCTACAAGGTAAATGCGCCAAGTTCTAAGGTCTCAGTATAGTCACAACGGCTGCCCCACCCTTCAAATCGAAACGCATTACTGCTTCACGGCAGAAATAGGCAGGGCGGTGGTACCTACCCGTGCGGACTTAAGAGGTCTTACCACCAGTAATTACTCAAATTATAATTTTGCGGGTTTGATTTTTATTACACGATGTTATTCCTGCACCGTTGAAGTCAATTCATGAACATTTGTTAAGTACGTATTTCATTAGAAGAATTTGTACTAAACCCACAATTGAAATTTATTCAATTTTTTAACACATATTTTTAAAGGCTTGTTTTTCAAAAACAGTTTAATTCGTCTCGTACAAGGCAAGGTAGTAAATAATATTCCGTACCTGAACATTTCGCGGCAGAGCCGTAGCAGAGGAGTCAAAGAACTCGTGTGCTTAGTTCGAGCTTTTTAACGTTATCGATCGCGTAAACGTCAACTCAATTTTGTATGGAGTTGGAACAGCGCCCCTAGCGGAAAACGCAGGCAAACTTTCCAACACCGTACAATTTTTTTTTTTCGGGCCAGTGCCTTGAGTTAACTTTTACGCGATCGAGAAGTTAAAAAACTCGCCCTAAGTACACTTAGACTTAAAACTGGTTTATCAACGCAATAAACATGTTTTTTTTTTAATTATTAGTGTTTGATATTTTTTTTAAAGACATTCTATTGTTTTTGAATTTATTGGCTTGCGTTTCCTTATATTCCTGTATTATTGTATGCATTAGTGTTAGCATTGTTGTGTTTTAAATACAATGTTTTCCTGTAATCGAGGGAGTGCCCATACTAAGAACTACTCGATGATATTTGTAATGTGTTATTTGAATATTGGAGAGCCAGAAACAAAAGGACATTGAGAGAAGTTTTCAACTTCAATGTCATTTGAAATTGGTTCGGACTGGTTTGAGAATATAGTTAAGTCCTTTTGTATCCCTCGGGAAGTTTACCCTATTGTGAGTCCGCACGGGTAGGTAAAAGACCTCTGGAAACGCACTGTGGATGACCGCAGTGGCTCCAGGTAGTGTGGATGAACTCTACTCCGGTGGCGCGCGGTGCGATGGTAAAAACGAGATGCCGGTATCATCTCGAACAATTCCTCAGAGCACAGTTGTATTGCCATGCACTGGCCCTAGCAAGAGCAGTGCTTCGCAGAATTTTTTATTTATTTCTTAGATAGGTGGACGAGCTTACAGCCCACCTGGTGTTAAGTGGTTACTGGAGCCCATAGACATCTACATTGTAAATGCGGCACCCAGCTTGAGATATAAGTTCTAAGGTCTCAGTATAGTTACAACGGCTACCCCACCCTTCAAACCGAAACGCATTACTGCTTCACGGCAGAAATAGGCGGGGTGGTGGTACCTACCCGTGCGGACTCACAAAGAGGTCCTACCACCAGTGAAAAACTACTACCGGATCGGAAACGCGACCCTCTGAAAAGATCCGGCGAGAAACTCAGGCTTAACCCTTCAAGGCTACCGGCATAAATAGGAAAAAAGGCTCTTCATAATATTTTTAACGTACTTCAAAAAGGCAACTTCGGAATTCGGCGTATAAATGAATGGGTAACGCATTTGAATATGTTTGTTTAGGATCTCAAGCTCGTCGGAAAATTTAGTGTTTGTTTTTAGTACTGATTGTTTATTTGTTGGAGGATTTCCAACGGAATTTACATTAGAACGTAAATCTATACTAATATTATAAAGCTGAAGAGTTTGTTTGTTTGTTTGAACGCGCTAATCTCAGGAACTACTGGTTGAAAAATTATTTCAGTGTCAGTTAGCTCATTTATTGAGGAAGGCTATAAAGCTATATAACATCACGCTAAGACCAATACAAGCGGAGCACAAATAAAGAATGTTTCAAAATCGGGGTATTTTCCCTTTTGAGAGCTTCCGCTGCGTGCGCTGCGGAAACGGTTAAAGTTTCGCTAAATTAATGTATGACAAAATTGTTTCTCTTTAAAAGTTCTAAAAATATTTAGGCTTTGAAAATTATAGATTTTTCTAAATTTCTCCAGGATCCCATCATCAGATTTTGATGATAACAGGGTATTTCAGGAAGTCTACCCTTTTGAAAAAAAAAAAGATTTTTTTTATCAGAATCGGTTCAAGCATACTCGAGAAATCGGTGAACATACATAGATAAAAAAATGGTGGTCCCATTGATAACTTCCTCTTTTGAAGTCGGTTAAAAAGCGTGATTTTGGTACCTTAAATAGCTCCTTAACATTCTATTATTCAAAAATATTTTCATTTTCTACGTAAATGAAGAGGCGGGTAAAATTTAGCGTTATGCCAAAGTAACTATTTCACGCTTACGAAGTCGCGGGCAAAAGCTAGTTAATAATAAACATTTACAGGCAAATATTAAATAATTAAGTACTGTATTGTTATTCTCTACTGTTCATTTTACGTACGTTTTCGTGATACCTAATTAAAAATGAAATGCATATAATAGAAGAATCTTCTTCTTTTTCTCCACCTTATCCCACTAGGTGGGGTCGGCACATCTAATTTTTCTCTCCCATTCTCTTCTATCAGCCGCCATCTCAATACTCACTCCTCTCTCTCTCTCTCTCATATCGTCATTCACACATTCCATCCATGTCTTCTCCGGTCGATCTGTTACATATATAACAGAAGAATATACCTATATAAAAAAAGCGATTTCAAGAAAATTAAATGCGCACATCAGCAATATAGTTGAAGTCAGTTAAATATGCATTATTAAGGATAATTCAAAAGCTACTAGTTAGACCTTGATAACATTTAAATTAGATCACATGAGGAATACCAGATTTAAAATAAAAACATCAAAATCGGCATTTCTAGAAAACCGCGCCACACGGAAACCCTCAAGTCGTGGCCGCCGGTAACTACATACCTACCCAATCCTGCGGACAGAATGGTAAACAATCATTTCGGATCCTCTCGATACACTATCGGTGCTTTTAGGTACCTCAAGCATCGGTCATCGTTCTCGCGGAACCCGTCGCTTGCTACGAAGGGTGTGGCGAGTAAATTAACCCACAGACACAGCTCACTGAGTTTCTCGCCTTATCTTCTCAGTGGGTCGCGCTTTCGATCCGGTAGATTTAGCGAAGCACTGCTCTTGCTGGGGCTAGTGTTAGCAACGTGACCAGGTTAGAACCTCACCTACTCGCTCGGTTACACAGGCATAGCTTCTAAGCCTTAGGCAGGAAAAAATCGATTTACCATACCATAACACACATAATAAGCCACTTTTTTTTAAATGCATCGGAGTTGGAGTGCATAATGTGGCAGATGAGCTGCAGGAAATTCGCCTCCATGGTACGGCCACATAAGCCGCAGGCCCTGAGACTACGTCGGAAATAGGTGCCTAAGCCTCTAAGTACTAAGATCCCGTGGTAGGCCAAAGAAACGCTGGTTAGATGTTGTAAGCGGAGGAGAATGACCTCATCCAGAAGGATGCTGAAGACCGCGCAAAGTGAAGTAGAAGAAAGCGGACTCTGGCACTTAGGTACTGGTGGTAGGACCTCCTGTGAGTCTGCGCGGGTAAGTACCACCGCCCTGCCTATTTCTGCCGTGAAGCAGTAATGCGTTTCGGTTTGAAAGATGGGGTAGCCGTTGTAACTATACTGAGATCTTAGAACTTATATGTCAAGGTGGTTGGCGCATTTACGTTGTAGATGTCCATGGGCTCCAATAACCACTTAACACCAGGTGGGCTGAGAGCTCGTCCACCCATCTAAGCAATAAAAAAAAAGAAGATCTGATCGTAAACTGAATCTTTGTAAGCTTTGCATGTTATTTATCTCAATTGCTATTTTATTTCTTGTAAGAGTAGATCGGGAAACGCTAAGAAGAAGAAGAATCGAAAGCTTGTAATGTCAATGAGAACAGTTAAATTTAGATCATTGAGCGAACAATGGTAATTTTAAAATACTTGGTAATCCTGAACAACAAAACACGGCAGGCGTTAAATAAAAGAGAACCAACAAAAATAAATATAAAACTTAAACATAACAAAATATAATAATGGAAGGGGCATTTGGAAGTTATATTTCAACAAACGTTGATTAGTTAATTTAGTCCTGATTATTATAGGAAACGAATCGGTAAATGTGATGGTTTTATTATAATTTTTTTCTTAATGATAATATCTGTGGGCGCACTCACGACCCACTCGGTGTTAAGTGATCACCGGAGCCTATTGTCATTAGCCACGTAAACGTGGCTAATGCATAAATGCAGCCGCTCATAATTCTCAATTTTTACAGTATAACGACTGCCCCACCTTTTTTTTTATTGCTCTTGTAGGCAGACGAGCATACGGCTCACCTAATGGTGAGTTGGTTACCATCGCCCATGGACTTCAGCAATGCCAGGGGCAGAGCCAAGCCGCTGCCTACCGCTTAATACTCTCCACAAGCCTCGTTTGAAGAAGGACATGTCATAGCACTCGGGAAACACCGTGGAGAGGAGCTCATTCCATAGGCGGATGGTACGTGGCAAAAAAGACCTCTGGAAACGCACTGTGGATGACCGCAGTGGCTCCAGGTAGTATGGATGAACTCTATTCCGGTGGTGGGCGGTGCGATGGTAAAAACGAGATGCCGGTATCATCTCAAACAATTCCTCAGAGCACCTTTTAAGCCGAAACGCATTACTGCCTCACTGCAGTAATAGGCAAGGTGGTAATATCTACCCGTGCGGGCTTACAATACAATACGCAAATATTACCAGTTGGTTGGTTTTTGTTGGATGTATGTTCAGAATGCTGTTTTTCGTTTTCCGGTAGTAATCCTTGCTACGTTTTTACGAAGCCCGCCCTGCCGTTTCCACCACACTAATGCAGCTTTGTTAAAAAACAATCCATTCTACTTCGGCAATCTGTGGTCTCCTACTAATAACTGAGAAATCCACCGCTCATATCTGCTATCATAGAATACAAGATATTTGACAGATCTCTGAATCGATCTATGAACATTTTCAAGATAACTTTGCATAAATACAATTTTTGAAAATTTTAATCGGTATCTGTGGTGTATTGTGAGGCCGAAGGACCGTAATTCTGCCGCCGTCATGTCATATATTATTAAGGACAGCAGTAATCTTGCCCGATTATCAGTAGCCTGTGGGGCCATTCTGGTTATACTTAACTGGTAGGCGAAGCTTACAGAAAGAGAGCCTGAGAGAATTTGCCGACATCTGCTGCGGTAAGAGCAGTGCTTCGCTTCATTGTAGAAATCTATTAAAAACTAGCTGACCCGGCAGACTTCTTAGTGCCTCAATCGATAAATAAAAGACCTAAACATTTGTATAAAATAAATTAAAACAAACCAAAGGAATCCGTCCGACGGGGGACACATCAAAGGAAAAACAAAATTTCTATTTTCATATTCATATTAGTGAATCGTGTCGCTATTGCTCCGCTGCGCTTTGAATTTGGTTAAATGCAACTTAAGTATTTCCCAAAGGATAACCTGCAAATGAGGATGTTTGTTTCAGTGACGCTTCAATTAATTGCATATTGGATTCATTTAAAAAATTATGTATCATTTTCCTCAATTACGATACATTATGATGTGCTTATTAAAATTAGTCATTCGTAAAGGATTCTCTTGGTCACTTGGCAGATACGCGAGGTTTTATAAACTAGAAATACTACGTCTGTTGTTGATTTCGCTCAGAACAGCAACAAAGTCCGAACCTATCGGACGTGTAGGTTTTATATTATTGGAACCTACATTGGAAAATGTTTTTAATTTGGACATTCATCGTGGCTGTTCTGGCGATCCAGACCAAAAGTGTTGTTGCACGTAAGTTTTTTTCTTTTTCTTGTTTCGTTTTCTTTAAATCCTTTGTTTTGTGTTTTGAAATAAAACCGGATTTAAAGGTGCTAAAGCATGTTATAAGTTTTTTCTCACTGACATTTAGCTACATAGCAAAATTCCGGATAAAGTTGGAAGTATTTTATGTTTGAAGAGCTGTTAATCATCCTCCATTCTCTCGCCGTTTCATTCTTAAAACAGTAATAAATTTTATGAGCTTTTCGCATTTTAAATCGAAACTTGCTTTCATATTACCCTTTAGATACAACATTGAATGTCCTTTTTAGTTCGATCAACTAAAACGCGATCCGGACAGTAAATCCTTTAAAAAATCATTGAAATATTTGCGGTTAGCAGCCGTTAGCAAATCAATGTTCGAAGCACGCAATGCACTATGAACTTTGACAGATTGTTTTGTGTATATGACGGTTTGAAGGGTAGATGACTTCTATATCTTCGATTAATGCGGACTCCCCTTATATTTGCGGCCTGATTCTTAACTTAATGCTGCCCTGACTAGCGATCAACTTAATCGCAGTCTTCAGTGTCCTTACGACTTGAAACATAAACGCGTACCTTAACATCAGAGATATAAAGTTGAATCTACTTATGACCCGACGTAATGTCATTGGATTTCAAGTCACACCCACAGTCAGCTGAGTTCTTGTTGTGGATCAAAGGGTGACCTCGTCGTTTCGTTAATCTTTGACGCTTTCGATTCTCCTTCCCGAGGTTCCAGAGCTTTGTGCACGAATGAGGTCTACGTAGTTTGCCTGACTAGTGCTTTACATTTGCACTCATAGCTTATGGTCTACCGACGTTTCTCTACATACCTAGTTCCCAGAGTGGTCCAGCTGGACCCTCAGTCAGAGACTCGATGGGGCTTACGTTGCCGTAGACTATTACGTAAAATTATTATGACGTAAAGACTATTCGTTATTGTTATTCAGTCGCAACGCAAATTAGGTAGTAGTCACGTTTTTGTGGAGTTTTGAAAATATGGTAAAGATCCTGCTGCAGTTAAATCTCTACCAGATGTGGTAAACGAGAAAAAAATCTAAGAACTTAAATATGAATTTCAATCTCCGCAATTATGTAATGCGTATTTGAAGTCTTCAATCCGTAGAGGTAGGCAGGTCGAAAGGTTTCGAAAAGTTCACGACTGTTTTTTGATTTAAAAACAAAAAAAAGAACAAGCTGCCGCCGTATCTCGTTTGAATTTGAATAAATTAAACTTGTTTACTGAAGTTCAAAATAATAAATCACATTATTATTGTATTCCAACTTTATGTTTAATAGTGTCGATTAATTATGCCCCCGGTCAAAGGGCGTTTGATTTAAATAAAATTCCGGTCTAGTAATGAAAAACGATTGTTTATTTGTATTTTTATGTATTTAATTTAAATAATTTTTAAGCGGTCGCTATAATGGTAGATTGTGTTACATTATAATTAACGTTTTATGAATTTATAAAGAGCAGTTAACCGAATAATTCATGACGCGGTACGTCTTTTAATCTCTTTTAGACGCTGTCTTAAATAGAGGTTGTTTTTTTGTCCTTGGCTGTTTGCTGGTAGCCTAAGAAGCTATTACAGCTTCGGGGTGACTGGTAGGTGAGGTCACGGGCTCAACCTGAGAGAGCTTGGTAGCACTGGTTGTGTTACCAAGAACTGAGAAGATCCGGCAAGAAACTATGTGGGTTGTGTTGTCGAAGCTGAATCTCGCGGTCTAAGCCTCGGCTAATTTCGAACAATTCAGAATAGACTACTTAGCATCCATGTTTTTATGCCGAATTAAGTTTTGTTTTTCACATTACGTTGGCCGGTTAATTGGCTTTTTTAAAAGCGCCCACAATATTCCCTATGTTCTCAAAACCAGACAGAACTTTTCTCAACAAACAAACCACCGAAAACATTTTTTTTTATACAAATTTGATTTATTACTTCCTGAGATTATTATGACCTTAGTATCTTAATTTTTTTTTTGGCATTTACATAAATTTCAATATTATTAAGACACGAATTATTAAAATACAATCCTGCACAATGTAAATTTAAATTGTATGTTGAATTATTAAAATAATTATAATAATAGATCATCTTTAAACGTTTATTTTAATAATTTAAGTACAGTGGGCAACAAAAGTACAACAGGGGTTCAAATAAAATACGTATATACGTACATAAAATATTGCTATATTTTATGTGCATCTTGTGAGTCGGCACGGGTAGGTAACACGACCCTGCCTATTTCTGCCGTGAAGCAGTAATGCGTTTCGGTTTGAAGGGTGGTGCAACCGTTGTACTGTAAAAATTGAGATCTAAGAACTCATATCTCGAGGTGGGTAACCACATAACACCAGGTGGGCCGTGAGCCCCACCCATCTAAGCAATAAAAAAAAAACAGATATAGTAGTTACGCGGAACCTCATTTCTGGCCCAGACGAAGGGGCAACATACAGCCGACGTCACTCCAAGCTGCTCATGTTGAATCCTCCCGATTCACTCTCGATGCTTGTAGGCACTCCAAGCACCAGTCACCGATCTCTTCGAACTCGTCAAAGAGTTGGACGTGCAACCTAACTCACAGACACAGCCCACTGAGCTTCTCGCCGAGTCTGCTGAGTTAACGCGGTTTCTTATGGTAGATTCAGCGTAGCACTGCTCTTGCTAGAGCTAGTGTTAGAATTTCTCTTTCTCGCAAACCGCGCGTAACTAGAGCCCGCCACTGATTAGGCAAGAAAATTAGCATTTCGTATGACAGAGACAATGCTCTACGAAGCCGAAATTGGTCGATTATCTCTTTCTAAAGTCCGATGTGCACTTCATATCGCCAGGTACTGTATGACCATTAAGTTATTTACAGTATTCGGCAATTTTAATGTTTATATTGTAATTGAAAACTCATCACATCCAAAACTCGTCAGCCTGAATTTTTATCCATCTTCTATCTATATTATATACATAAAAATGAATTGCTGTTCGTTAGTGTCGCTAAAACTCGATTTGGCTAATTTTGGTCTTGAATTATTTGTGGAAGTCCAGAGAAGGTTTAAAAGGTGAAAAAATATGAAAATGATCGGAATTATATAAAAACAAACAATTTTGTTTTTCCTTTTATGTGTCCCCGGCCGGACGGATTCCTTTTGTTTGTTTTAAATTTATTTTATACAAAAGTTTAAGTCTTTTATTTATCGATTGAGGCACCACGAAGTTTGTCGGGTCAACTAGTCGTCAATAGTTTATTCAGTTGTTCATCATCGAGTAAGTTCTTTAATGAGCGAAAGAACAAACAAAAAAACGGAAATCCTTTAAATAACACACAACTTGTTTGTTGTAGGAACTGGAAATAAAACGTGGCCATATTAAGACAGACTTCTCTGTTTTTTAAATATTACGCTGAAAGATCACCGTGACAATTTTGAAAATTTGCGAACATACTTCCCTTTATGTAAACATACATTATTTACGTAATTAATAATTAGTACTGTAGATATATACGACGAAAGGAAGATCTTCCATCGAGCGGGTGATATTGCTCGGTAGACCAGGTAGACCAATGATCCGAGTGTTGTTTTTTTTTTATCCTACCTAAGCTGATGGTCTAGAGAGACCATATCAGCGTAACCTTAACTAGTAGGAATCTACCACCGGATCGGAAACGCGACCCACTGAGAGGATCCGGCGAGAAATTCAGTGGGCTGGGTCTGCGGGTTAATTTACTCGCCGAGCCTTTCGTCGCAAGCGACAGGTTCGACGAGAACGATGACTCTGAGTGTTGTTGTTCGGAACTTGTATTGTTTTGAATCTTGAAAATGTCGTAAACGAGATTCAGGCATCTGTTAAATATCTTGCGTTGTGTGATGGCTACCGCCACAGCACACTTAATTAATACGTTAAACTTTAATTAGTCTGGATCTGTTATATAACATAACAGACGCATTCACAATTCACACATAGATGTTTGTCACAAAACTTAGCGCTGAAAAATAACGTAAGTCCCATCTGAATCTACGAATACTGATTTGTTGCTGTGTCCGCGTGAGAATCGCGTCCATAAGCAACAACAGGTCTTTTTTTCACGTTCACCAACTAAAACGTGTTTCCAAACTTCATAAATAATTTCGCATTCAAAGAATCAGAGTTAGGATATTATTTAGCGTTTTTTTAATTTCATTGATGACGCACATTACGAAATGTGATATTTAATAATTTGTTTTGNTACGAATACTGATTTGTTGCTGTGTCCGCGTGAGAATCGCGTCCATAAGCAACAACAGGTCTTTTTTTCACGTTCACCAACTAAAACGTGTTTCCAAACTTCATAAATAATTTCGCATTCAAAGAATCAGAGTTAGGATATTATTTAGCGTTTTTTTAATTTCATTGATGACGCACATTACGAAATGTGATATTTAATAATTTGTTTTGATGTTTTTCTTGTGGTACTTGAGACGACCTTACATTTATCATTATTATTATTACTATTGACTTGGCGTAGCGACCCAATCTTTCAAAGGAGCGAGACGAGCGAAGTAACCCACAGACACAGCCCACTAAGTTACTTGCCGGATCTTCTCGTTGGGTCGTGATTCCGATCCGGTGGTAGATTTACTGGTGGTAGGACCTCTTGTGAGTCCGCGCGGGTGGGTACCACCACCCTGCCTATTTCTGCCGTGAAGCCGTTGTAACAATACTTGAGACCTTAGAACTTATATCTCAAGGTGGGTGGCGCATTACGTTGTGGATGTCTATGGGCTCCAGTTACCACTTTACACCAGGTGGGCTGAGAGCTCGTCCACCGATCTAAGCAATAAAAAATAAAAAAGATTCTGCGAAACACTGCTCTTGCTAGGGCTAGTTTGCAAATTCTCTCAGGTTGAGCTCGTGAGCTCAGGTACTCGTCAGGGCGTAGCTGGAATAATAGTAAAATGTTGTCTATAATTATATTTGAAATAAATGGTTGACTAGTACTAAAGTACAAACAGTTGTCGGTATTTTTGTTCAGAAATACTAATAAAAAATTAAATTAAATAACGTCATTTTCATAGGCTTATAGCATAGCTTATAGACGTCGGGTTGATTAAGAAACTTCCATGAAACTTCACACGCTTGACAGCTGACAATAGAGCAATTTCATAATTTCGCTCTAATATCCTGCCCAATATTAATGGGGCTTAAAAAAAAAGATAAAACCAACCCCTAATTCGATTTGTTATTTAGCGTGGTTCTTACTTTTTTAAATGTACGTAGAGATTTTTGAACAACTTTCAATAAAATATTTTTATTTCATAATTCTTTTTGCTCACGATTTTAATGAACAGGAAAATTCAAAGGCATGTTTTTACATGTTTATGTTATTTGTAATATAGGTAAGTATGTATCTTGGGTGAATCAATAAAGAGGTATTCGTAGTTCATCGACTTCCGAACGTATGATTAATTCGATGACCGTGGTAGTGTTGTTTTCGCTGTAGAGTTCATGGAGTGACTGCGTCTCTGACTGAATTTCTGTTCATGGTTCATCCTCCTACCTCTCTCGGTTCGATCTTGAACTGGACTCGGACGCGTAAGGCGCAAGGCTGTTGTTTAGTGGGTCTCATAAAATCAGACCACAAAAGAAAACCAACTAAGCTTAACTAAGCGCCCCCTCGACAAGGCATATCTTGGAGAAATCGGACACCGGCTAAAAAAACTTTTTTTTTTCTTTTTCCTATCTAAACTGCTAATCTCCTCCCTAACCTAGGGGACAATGCCAGCGTAACCGCGCGAGTAGGTGAGCTCACGGAGCTCAAACCTGAGGATGTTGCTATCACTAGCACTAGCGAGAGCAGTGCTTCGCAGAATCTACCACCAGAACAGAAACGCAACCCACTGAGCAGATCCGGCGAGAAACTCAGTGGGCTATGTCTGTGGGCTAGTTTACTCGCCGAAACCTTCGTCGCAAGCGACGGGTTCGACGAGAACTAATGCTTGATGTACCTGAAAGCACCAATAGTGGTTCGGAAGGATCCGAAATGACGTGAGAAAACAATATAAAATTATATTGTTAATATCACAGAGCTATGTGGCCTTATCTTCTACAATCGAATATCTACGATCCTTTGGCGTCGTTCGTCTGCGCCAGTAATAAAAAAAAAAAAAACAACAATTAACATCACGCAGCGAATATGTTTGTGCATCACAAGACCTGTTTTTCCGGTCCGGCTAACTGAACTAGATGTTATAGTCTTGGTAAGTTCGTGCGAAACATTTAGCCTCCCATTTAATTCTCATCTTTAATTACATTAAGTTTATGTTTCATTAGAATTACTATTACGGTTTAATTTCGCGTTTTCTTTTGACGTGACAACGTCTTATAATTCGATGGAGCCGGCTGCATGCACGCAAAAACATGACTCACGCAGCGTTGTCACGTTCAACTATCGTCAGTAAACCGACTTTACAGACAACCGACTTTTATTAACGTTATGTTATTACAAGTCACATACTCGTTTACTTATTCCGAAATTTTTTTTTTACTGCTTAGATGGGTGGACGAGCTCACAGCCCACCCGGTGCTAAGTGGCTACTAGAGCCCATAGACATCTACAACGTAAATGCGCCACCCACCTTGAGATAAGTTCTAAGGTCTCAGTATAGTCACATTACATTACATTTTAGTTACATTATAGTTATATTACATTTAGCACAATACTCAAATTTCGACGAATTAAAAACCGCAATTCGTCCGTGCGACCACGAATACTGTAAAGTACTCGATAAGTCGGAAAGAATATGTTGTAATATGTAAAAAAAAAGGGAGATTAAACCGTAAATGTGGCTTTGATTGTATATACTATTGGCTTTCATTGTAGAGCACCTATATTGGCTGCCTTTTTTTGTTTACAAAAAATTGTATTGCTCGCTTCATGATCCTCCCATGATTAAGCGTCGTGCCTAATTTTTTTTGCAACTTAGAGTGGTAGTGCGTGCGTGACGTTTTCCGGTTTATAATTCAATGATATTTTATATAGTAACTAGCTGACTCGGCAGACTTCGTAGTGCCTCAATCGATAAATAAAACACCGACGGAGGACACATCAAAAGAAAAACAAAATTGTTATTTTTATTTAATTCCGAGCATTTTCATATTTATCTACCTTTTAAACCTTCTCTGGACTTCCAAAAATAATTCAAGACCAAAATTAGCCAAATCGGTCCAGCTGTTCTCGAGTTTTAGCGAGACTAACGAACAGCAATTCATTTTTATCTAAAGAGATTATTTGATTTAACAACTCTTATCATAGATAACACACATAAGTTAGTTATAGTTAAGCAACTGCCAGGAAGGTCAAGTACCTGGGCGTTACCCTGGATGCATCGATGACATTCCGCCCGCATATAAAATCAGTCCGTGACCGTGCCGCGTTTATTCTCGGTAGACTCTACCCCATGATCTGTAAGCGGAGTAAAATGTCCCTTCGGAACAAGGTGACACTTTACAAAACTTACATAAGGCCCGTCATGACTTACGCGAGTGTGGTGTTCGCTCACGCGGCCCGCACACACATAGACACCCTCCAATCCCTACAATCCCGCTTTTGCAGGTTAGCTGTCGGGGCTCCGTGGTTCGTGAGGAACGTTGACCTACACGACGACCTGGGCCTCGAATCAATTCGGAAATACATGAAGTCAGCGTCGGAACGATACTTCGATAAGGCTATGCGTCATGATAATCGCCTTATCGTTGCCGCCGCTGACTACTCCCCGAATCCTGATCATGCAGGAGCCAGTCACCGTCGACGCCCTAGACACGTCCTTACGGATCCATCAGATCCAATAACCTTTGCATTAGATGCCTTCAGCTCTAATACTAGGGGCAGGCTTAGGGACCCCGGTAACCGTACTCGTCGAACTCGACAAAGAGGTCGACGTGCAACCTAACCCATGCATCAGCCCGCTGAGTTTCTCGCCGGATCTTCTCAGCGGGTCGCGATTCCGATCCGGTAGTAGATTCATTCGCGAAGCAATTGCTCTTGAGTTGTTAGGTCTCCTTCGGAGGCGCTCGGGCAGTTGTTAGCAAATCCCGCCCCTCTTGGCTGAGCCTTTGCTCGCCCACCTGTCCGGGTGAAACTGGAAAGGCCTACGGGCCACCAGTAAACTTTCAATCATTAAAAAAAAAAAAAGTTAAGCAACTGAAGCACTCAACAAAAATGTTTGCGGGCGTCGGCCGTTAGATGGCTTAGCTTCGATTAGTTTCTCATCGCTCCTGTAGATGGCAGTAGCATATTACCTTTCCTATATTTTGTTTTTAATGAAGGATTTTGTAAATTTTCACAAACCACAAATTGATAAAATTTAATCAATTTGTCTTTATCAAATAAAGACTTGTATGATATATATATTTTTTATTTTCTGTGTTTAGTTATACAACAAATAAATGCCTTAACTTTAACAACATGTAAGTTTAGGGGCATCTGCTCCAAGATGTCGCTAGTTTCTATACAAAAAAACATTTGTCTTATAGTATCGCAGTTACAGAGTCCTGACTATTGTTCCGCGGTTTCGGCTGCGTGAATTGCGTTTTCCGGGATAGAGAGTTGCTTAAATGTCGTTCTCTAGCTTGTAAGTCTCCTGGCTGAGGCTTTGCTCGCCCACCTATCCTGGTAAAACTGGAAAGGCCTCCGGGCCAACAGTAATCTTACAATTCTAAAAAAAACCAGGTTGTTTGTAGATCTGTTAGTACGTAAAATCACGAATCAGTGAATACGCAGTCATATTTATGGAAGCAGATATTATTATACTAGGCATTCGTCGAGTTATTTCATGCTGGGTGATAAAATTTCTTGATCGACTCGTTGGTGTAGTAGTTCGCGGCTCTGATTGTGGCGCCGAGGGTCGTGGGTTCGATTCCCACATCGGGCGAACATTGATGTGATGAACAGATTTGTTTGCTCTTTGTCTGGTTGTTTATTATCTTACTAGCGACCCGCCCTCGCTTCGCTTCGAAAACATTAAATTTTATTATTAATAGCTGAGTCCCGCGACGTTGCTCGCGGTTATTGTCGTACCACGAGTGACGCCGCGGGGCGAAGCTAGTCTAAAAAAGCTTAAGTAGGCTAAGTTACTCCTTATATCATCAGCTACCTATCAGTGAAAGTCTCGTCAAAATCGGGCCAGCCGTTCCAGAGATTAGCCAGAACAAACAGACAGACAGACAGACAAAAATTGTAAAAAAATATATTTTGGTGTATGTATTGTATTCATACGCATGTAGCAAAAAGCGGTTACTTCAATATTACAAACAGACACTACATAGTTTTTTTTTTAACAAATAATTAAGTTTGTTTCCGGTGGCTTGCGGTAATTATTGTTCTATCTCGTAAATTGTTTGTGTAACAAGACTAGAATTAGACATTTGATATTGGTGACTAACCCATAGTTTTAATAGTACCCTAGGACCTACTCCTCACTATAAACGTATCTAAGTAGATTTGTCAGTCTGTGGTGGATAACACAGGGAATCCTAAATTGAGATCGAATTACCGTGCGTGACTTGTTCCCAGTTATTATTATTATTATTTTTTTATTGCTTAGATGGATGGACGAGCTCACAGCCCACCTGGTGTTAAGTAGTTACTGGAGCCCATAGACATCTACATCGTAAATGCGCCACCCACCTCGAGATATAAGTTCTAAGGTCTAGTATAGTTACAACGGCTACCCCACCCTTCGAACCGAAACGCATTACTGCTTCACGGCGGAAATAGGCGGGGTGGTGGTACCTACCCGTGCGGACTCACAAGAGGTCCTACCACCAGTGATTACGTAAATTACAATTTTGCGGGTTTGGTTTTTATTACACGATGTTATTCCTTCACCGTGGAAGTCAATCGTGAACATTTGTTGAGTACGTATTTTGTTTCGAACTGCTCTGGGGTAGACCGGTGATGTATAAAATAAAAGAGTGGACTGTAGTATTTGGTAAGTTTATAAAAAGAGTAAAACAAGATAAACAAGTAAGTGTCGCGGGCGGCGTTGCTGCACGAAGTTACGAAGCCGGTGTCCATCCGCTACCCCGCGCCGCTGTCCTCCTCCCGGCGCCCGCGCCGCGCGATCGTCGATGTCCGTGCATCGACAGACTGCCCGGGTTGAAGTATATATGGGTACTTCAATGAAGAGGGAGGGGGCAGATGGAGTTGAAGCCTCGCACCACGGTCCCCGTCCTCGTCTTGACCTCTGCGACCCGTGTNAATGGCCAACCAACGCCGACAGTTTGTTGTACAGGTTTTATTCCGGTGAGTTTTAAGCTGACAAAACTAAAGGACCATGTTTCGAACTGCTCTGGGGTAGACCGGTGATGTATAAAATAAAAGAGTGGACTGTAGTATTTGGTAAGTTTATAAAAAGAGTAAAACAAGATAAACAAGTAAGTGTCGCGGGCGGCGTTGCTGCACGAAGTTACGAAGCCGGTGTCCATCCGCTACCCCGCGCCGCTGTCCTCCTCCCGGCGCCCGCGCCGCGCGATCGTCGATGTCCGTGCATCGACATATTTCATTAGAAAAATTGGTACCCGCCTGCGGGATTCCAACACCAGTGCATCGCTACATACGAATGCACCGGACGTCTTATCCTTTAGGCCACGACGACTTTATTACATACATTAAAAACACTATTAATTCAGCGGTCTATTTTTTTATATACCGTCCTGTTGCAAGCGCCGTACTTAATGAATCTATAGAAAAACCTTATTTTTAAAGATATTTAGTATATCTTTAAAAACAAGGTTTTAATATTAGATTTAGATACAGATTCAGTGTAAAGAAACTGTTCCATAAGGGCATTATTATGAATATTTTTGTATTTAATATTAGCAAAAAAATAATTGAAGCTTCTATTTACTATTGATATTCCATATGATTATGTTCGTTTTGCAATCAAACAAGATGTTTCGATAAAAACTAAAATAATTATATATTTACATGTCTAAATAATAACGAGTTCGTATGTTCAAATTTTAAAAAAATAATAAAAAAATGGCGTCAAGCCGCGTTTAAATTTATGATTTTCTGTTGAGCGAACTTTGCTACCAGTTTGTTAAATTATCAAGGCTAAATTTTTTGCAGATCAATTTTGAAAACTTTTTCCTGCTAGTTCTGGTCACTACCTACTACATTAACAACATTTAAATTAAGACTTCTTAATCGTATAGTGTTTCCAAAATAAAGGTTATGAATTTGGTAAATAAATGCACAAAATCAGTATTGATATTGAATAAAATATTCGAAAAAAAAAGTTAAAAATGACGATTTTTACTTAAGGTGTTGCCATGTTGTATTTAAGATATAATTTTTTTTTTGGAAATAAATGATAATGACGAATTTCTACCATATAATTTATATGGCTGACGATTTTCCGGATTTCACACGCTTTTTTAATGGAATCGCTAGACTTCCGCGTACGCATGGGTGCATTAGATTTCACAGCAGAGCGATAAAATATATTGTGAGCTATGTAATATTGCGCGGATGTGGCCCAACTTAAAGTAGGTTTCCTTTTCTGTATCCGCGAGTCGTAGACACTATTAAATAGATAGTCGACAACGAAACTCTAAACTATTCGAAGCGTCGAAAATAATTACAAGAAAAATAGTGAAATTAAACTGAAAAAGTAGTTTTAAATAAAATAATAAGATACTAAATATTCCGATATTACTTCCAACTCATCGCTGTCAAAGTCTACGAATCTATGACCCTTGCCATTACTGGAAATCTTGCAATACAATAGTGATTGAAGCAGAGTTCGTACTAACTAGAGTAGCTCTGTTCATCAACAATGCGTTTCCAGAGATCTATTTTGTCACGAACCGGCCGGCTTTGGAATTAATTTTCCTCCACGATGCTTAATAAGCGCTATGACATATCTTGGACCATATATTCTTCTGCCTAAAAGAGCAATAAAAAGTGAACCTTAATAAAGCAGCGGAGAATTCTGTCAGCTCTATAGATTTGTGCTCTGCTATCTACAAATTTAAAAAATACGGTAGATTGATTTGTTTCTTGCGTTAGTTAAATGGTAGATACGCAGAAGCTCATTTAAAGATACAGGGTGCCCATTATTGATTTTAAGAAAGGCACTCGAAAAGTCCGTGAACTTTGACATTACGACATTTTGACATGACGTTAAGTAATACTAAATTTTATGTATTCGAACGTTAGAGCTATAAATTGCGAAAAACGAAAAAAATCCAGGTATATTAAACTCGTACTATTATGCATAATAATTCAATAGATATAATGATATATAGCTATAGTTTTTTCCTTATTTTCACGATGAAATCGCTGCAAACAGTACAGCCTCAGATATTCAAATAAAATTGTCCATAGCTTTTTAATCTACTCAACAAAAGGAGGAAGTTTTTTTATGTGTGTTACAACATTGTTTGTGAACCGATTTCGGATATTATTTTTTTATTAGGAGGCCGGTGTTTTTGAGTTGGTAAAATTTTATCAAGACTCTGATCATGAGCTGTTTTTTAGGTTAACCTCTACAACGCAAATTTGATTGACTTCGTTCTACAATGATGATATTCTCATTAAATTTTTCAACGTCCGGTTTTTTTTGGGTAAAATTTTGTTTTTTTTGTTAATTGACAATATACATTATTTTATAGAATCATGCCGGACACCGAACGGACTTAACGGCAATTGCGTATCCGTGTATGAATGCCAGGCACTCCTGGCCATATTAAATAATCAGAGGAGAACCCAGCAAGATGAGAAGTTCTTGAGGGACTCCCAATGCGGCACCAAGAATTCAGTTCCTGCTGTGAGTAATTACATTGTCTTTTTATAAGATTACGGTAATACCCCATCGCGAGCCGACGCGGATAGATATTACCACAAATTTTAACAGAATACTTTGCTCGAACCTAGTTCTGTCTCTATCGGGGATAGGATCGGCCGAGAATGCAGGGAATCGTTCAGTGGGTCTGCTTCTACTGTCAACGGCTACCAAGTTCCGAATAGCTTGCGCGGGAGTATCATAGGAAGTTCTGCGCTCGGGCCAAACGATAGGTCATAGACTTAACATGTTAGTTGTAAAAATTAAGAGTATTCCAATTCTATTCTAGTGTGTTTACGGACGAACGAGATAACGTTTTCGCGCACACGCAGAAATAGAATAGTGCACCAGATCTTTTTTTTTATTACCCTTATATGCAGACCAACATACGGCCCACCTGATGATAAATGGTTACCGTCGCTCATGGACGTCAGAAATGCCACGGGCAGAGTCAAGCCGCTGCCTACCATTAAGTACTCTCCACAAGCCTCGTTTGAAGAAGGACATGTCATAGCGCTCGGGAAACACCGTACAGGGGAGTTCATTCCAAAGCCGGATGGTACGTGGCAAAAAAGATCGCTGGCAACGCACTGTGGATGAACGCAGTGGCTCCAGGTAGTATGGATGAATTCTACTCCAGTGGCGGGCGGTGCGATGGTAAAAACGAGATGGTGGGATCATCTCAAACAATTCCTCAGAGCACCACGTGGTACAAAATACAGAGAGAACCAAAGTCCCTCCGTAGACCCATAGACTCTAAACGTATCTGTGCTTAGAACATGTCGTATTAACAATAAGCATTGATCGGTGGATGGAATGTGTTGTTATTTTGTTTTTGCGCTATTCTTAACACATTTTTATCAGCTTAACCTGTATCAATTTATTCATGTAATGGAGTATATAAAAGTAATTTACGTCGATTTCAAGACGTGCTATTGACCTGAAATCTTACGGATGTGACAAGAACCGATGATAATACAACGATGCGCTGATCAGGAGCACCAAAATAATAGCTTAATTTAGCTTTAGTCCGTCTTGCTATTTATATTTAGATTGCTTTAGAATTGTACTGTAATCTTGGAAACGTTGCTTTTGCAGGTTTGCTGTCCATGCAACGCAGCTGATGGTCAGCAAGGAAATTGTGTCAACATAAATTCATGTCCGTACGTTCTTCAATTGCTGAAGAATCCGAATGAAGCGAATCTAAATTATGTCCGGGGATCTGTGTATGTTCTGTTTTGTATTGTATATCCAAATACCTAAGGAGTATTTTTGTTGGAAGTCCGATGTTACAGCTATAAAGAAGTAAACAGCCAGTCCAACTTTGATGTCCGTCGGTGGCCTGTTCAAAACATATTGAATTCTCAACTGCTGGCTGTATTACTAACGCTGTAATGTACATGAAATGAATTTGCCATAATTAAAGTGAATTTTACGGTTTAATTTCGCGTGTAAATTAGACGGTAGTTAACACTAGAAAATTAGACGGCAGTTAACAGTATTCGGATAAGAAAAATAGTTGTTCGCAGCCGCGAAATCTGTCTACAATTTATTCCAAACATCCAATAACATACACGAGAATAAATCGTAAAATAAGGTTTAATTAGGTCTACGAACCTCCACCAACATATGATGAATTAATTCACCAGTTAATTGATTGGCGTGTCTGAAAAATATTCTACATCCCTTCCTAGCGGAAGGGCTTCATAGGACTAGCAATAGACAAAGCTCCTGTAAATAATTAAGATCAAATGGACGGTAAGGATTGCGACGTTGAAGTGGCAGTGGGCAGGACACATTGTTCGTAGAACGGATGGCCTTTGGGGCCAGAAAGTTCTTGAGTGGTGACCGCGTACTGGAAGACGAAGCGTAGGTAGGCCTCCCAGAAGATGGACCAACGATCTATCGAGGTTCGCAGGGATGTGCTGGATGCAGGCAGCGCAGGACCGGTCTTTGTGGCGAGACTTGGGGAGACCTATGTCCAGCAGTGGGTTGATAAGAAGAAGAAGGGCGGTAATATCATTCTATATCTACGATTTGTAAGCGTTGTGACGAACAAATCTGTATTATTTATTCTTAACGATTTTTAGTCACCAAGCACATATTATACCATCTAACCTGGAACGTGGCCAATTGTGGTCCGACTCGTAGTTTTCTGGCTGTTTAAGACAGAACCCGCTCACAGCGGACATTCTGTTTTAATAAGTCATATCTTTAATGATCTCTTTCTTAAACTACAACGACCTCCTTACAACAGAGAGACAGCGCAATTCGTACAAGGTGTATTAGACCTCGTTCTGCACTTAGTTGTTAATCATTATTCCAGTTGTCAAGGATCAGAACAACAGAGCATATGCTGTGTTACTGCACCACAGTCGACGGTAGTGACCACGACCCCCAGACCGAAGCGGGTGCACGCCTGCCAGAGCGAGATGACTGCCACCCCCCCTAATCCGGAAGGGAAGTGTTGCGGCCGAGACATAGCCGTCGGAGACAAAATCGTTGGTTAGTTAACAGTTTTAGATATTCATTCATCGTCATAGGTTACTCTTGGCAGAGCTGTCGTGGTTGTGTGGAATCCTTGTTTATTAAAGCCCTGACAGCTGTTCTACATAGTTCGCGAGCTGAGGCTTGGAGCACGCACTCGTTAAGTCGGGTTTTGGTAAGGATTTTTACTTGATCAGTTCAAATTCAAAGTCAAAACGTTACATTATCTTTGTCCAGTAGAAATCGCTTTGTGGACCGATCTTTGATTTGTCTTCGATCACTATCAAACAGGGATCGACCTGCTAGGCTAATCTGAAAATTTTCTGAAAATTTCATTATATTTAGTTCAGCTGCTTTGGAGCCTATAGAGCTTGCCACAAGAACCGACTAATAAATAAATATAGAGTTATGTGTTACTCAATTCGAACTGTGCGTCACAAGTGGATTCAAATTAGAAAACAGGATGTAGGTTTTACGGCAACACGAGCCGTTCAAGATCACTGAGGCGTTACATTTGTAGCACAGGTTAGTTAGAAATAAAATGTTTTTATTAATTTATCGGTTGAAGCTAACGTTTAGAATGGTGGAGTTCTCTGAACCATATTGCGCAGCGTATGTCTCGAACGAGAAAAAATGTATCCTAGTAACAAAACATTTTATTCGAAAAAGTAATCTGGGCACAATGTGTCATCCTCATAACCCATGCATTAGCCCGCGGAGTTTCTCGACGGATCTTCCCAGCGGGTCGCGATTCCGATCCGGTAGTAGATTCATTAGCGAAGCAGCTGCTTTTGAGTTATTAAGTCTCCTTTGGAGGCGCTCTTGCAGCTGTTAGCAAATCCCACCCCTACTAACTGAGCCTTTGCTCACCTGCCTGTCCTGAACTTTCAGAGGCTACCAGTAATCCTTCAATCATAAAAAAAAACAATATGTCGCAAGATAGCTTCTCAGAGCAGCGGTCCGTGTGATGATTCATTGAGATCTAAGTTCGGTCGCTCATACACACCAGCTGGCCTCTGCCGGAGCTGTGACGTCATCATCGTTTATGTCTACATGACAAGCAACTTCCATAGCTTATATGGCTATATCTTACTCATAACAGGTGGTGCGCCCGCAACCATCGACTCGTATCCTTGGCTGGTGGTCATCGAGTATGTGAGGCTCGAGAGGACGATGCTGCTCTGTGGCGGAGCGCTCATCAGCGGGAAGTACGTGCTCACTGCCGGTCATTGCGTGAAAGGAGCGATCTTGGATGTAGGCACGCCGTAAGTTTCACATTACATCCTGACTAAAACCAAAGACCCACACTAAAAACCTAACATTGAATCGTAAATTAATTCTGATATATTCAACTCGCGTAAGCCATACAAGTGTAATTGAGACTGTGTTGAGAATGAACCTGTTACATTTGTAGCTTTTCCATTTTGACTGCATGACTAGAGAGCACTAGGATAACGATTGCACACGGGCGCTACATGGATTAGAAATGCCATTGCGCGGAGGGAAACTTAAGTAGACTAGCCCTTACACGCGGCTTATCTTGTGTTAATGTAGAAAAAAATCTGTACCTCGAAAATCGCATTTTTTTCCAATTGAAATACACTCTGTCTTTTTCTGTGCCGTTTTGCCATTTTTGAGACGTGAAATCGTACAAATCACTGAACGAACTCATATTCGCATTTATAATATGTATAGGACATGTGATGGATATTTGCTTTGATAATACGTCGTATATTCAGGAAAACAGTGCGTCTCGGCGAGTACAACACGACGAACCCGGGCCGTGATTGCGTGTCCGTATCAGCGGGCGGCACGGATTGCACGGACCCATTGGTCAAGATAGGCATTGAGAAGACCATACCTCACCCCGACTATCAGCCCTATCATTTTCTTAGGAAACACGACATCGGGTTGATCAGACTGCAAAGCATCGCGCCTTTTACAGGTAATGTTGTTTTGGTAGTTTTTCAATTACAGTTTGGAATTGCTGGCAACATAATAATGTAATGTAAGTTTTGGCGGGAAAGTGAAAAGTCGAATCTTAAATTTCTATGGGTAGACGAGTATACGGCCACCAGAAGCCAGGAGCAGAGCTAACTCACTGCCCACCGTTATGTACTCTCCAGAACACACACACATAAAACCTTTATAGTGTATGTTGTTAACTCGCACGGGTGGGCGCTACTGTTCTGCTTATTTCTATCGCGAAGCAGTTTGAACGATGCGTATTGCGTTATGACAGTTTATTAGCACCAGTAAAAATGAGAATTTAATTTCAGATTTCATTAGGCCTATATGCTTGCCGAGTACAGATTACACAGTGAACCCGCCAAGTAAATTCGCTCTGACCGTGGCTGGCTGGGGACGATACTTGCAGTTCGACAATGGGACAGTTAGAAGCAGCAAGATCAAGCTTCACGTAACACTGCCTTTTGTACAACGAGACGTGAGTAATATAAAATCAAAAATTCGTCAAATTCATTTTACGATCAATAATTGTGTTGTTTTCTGTTCAATTCCATTCAAAATAAATTATGTAAGACTTCTATATTAAAATGTCTTAGGTTTGAAGAATGTTTTTTTAAATCGTTCAATTATAATGAGATATAGTTATATTATAGTTTAATATAATAAACATATTTCTACATTCAGAGTGATTACCGGCGTTCAGAGTTTTGTTATACGGAAGGAATATTTTAGGTTATTTTTAATTAATTTGTTTATTTGGTCGCTTTCTTTCAAGTCATTCAGTACCTATCTTGTGTCAAATAGTCAAACTCTATGGTTCAGATCTCTTGATCTAAAACTGTTCTAAAATTTAAATAACATTTATAATTTTTTTATTAAAAAAAGTCCTAACAGAATGAAATTAATAAATCGAATTCAAAGATATTTATTTAGGTTGATTTTAATGATAGCTTTTTGTCGCACACATAGGTCTGCGAAGCAAACCAGAAACCATTGCGCAATGGCCAAAGAATAACATTGTGGAAGGGACAAATGTGTGCCGGCGGTGAAGCAGGTAAAGATTCTTGTAAGGGTGACTCGGGTGGTCCTCTTATGTATGAACATTCCAAAAAATACGAAGCAGTCGGTATTGTGAGCTTCGGACCCGAAAAGTGTGGCCAGATCGATATACCTGGAGTTTACACAAATGTTTATGAATACCTGCCATGGATACAAAATACAATTGAACCTTGAGATGAGCGTAAAATTACTGCATAAATGTAACTAATAAAACCATTAAATTTACTAATGCTTAAACTTTGTTTTCTTATTGATACCTTCTTCGTGACTGCATCTTGCAGCATTCCGTTCTTTGTCTAATCTGTACTGTGACTATGACGTCACTATTTGTAAAAGAGTAAAAGTCACTAGTTTTAATTTTTAGATAAAAAAAGTAAGTTACATCGAAAGCTTTCACAAAGAAACTTGCATGCTTACATTATAAATTAACGTATTTTCAATCAACAACCTTAAAATCTTAGCAATTACTAGATCAACATCAGTCGAACACAACAAACTAACATTTTGTTGTTTTCATTCGCCCTCTAATAACCTATCGGAGTACATATTGTGTTCAGTCACAGAACCCACTCCCATACAAAACTCCTCCAAAATCTTCAATTTCAATTCAATTTTAGCACTTGGACCACGATATGTGAGGAATGTGGACCCTCATGACGATTTGAATCTCATACTTGTCGATGCTAGACAATGTTTAATAGATACTTATGACCCACACGCAGCAGTCAATGATCGACGACGCTCCAGACACCTTTTGAGGGATCCACCTGGTTCAGATTCGCTGCTATAGGATGTTAGGTCAGATACAGTCTAGTCCACAATCGGGGGTACTGGGGCGGTTGTTACCACCCATCTTCCTTCCAGTTGAACCATGTAATTCGTCCACCCGTCCTGGTGAAACTGGAAAGGCAGAAACTGCAACGTGTAAATTTCAAAACAATATCTGTGGCAACTGTGCCTGTCTTTGGGCACACAAAATAGTTAACGTAGTTTTTTTATTATAAAACATCAAATGTGTGGGAACAGAAATAAAAACAACTGAAAAGGATTAAAGGGTTCTTTAAAAAGCTTATTATTAAGTTACAGTAAATTACCTTAATAGACTAAAAAGCTAAGTTGCCAAAAGCCGTCAAGCCGTTAAAAAAACCAGCGACAGTGCTGCCACAGCTAAGATTACTGAGTTCATAGGTAATTGAGCATAATAATATGTTAAAACTGGCCCGTAGCCTGGGAGTCATAACCATTGCGAAATAAATAGTCGTTTATCAAAAAGTCATTATTAGATGTGTATTTCACAGAAGGAAAAAAAATTGTAATTGACCCATAGTGGAAGGAAAACCTCCAAAGATTTGCCTCACAGATGAAATTCTGGACGTAAATGTTTTTTTTTTAAATTACTTCTTTGTTTTGTCGAGTAGCTAATCACAACGTTGTTAAAGAAGTTTTTAGCTCAACAATATGATAAATGATAATACATATATACTTTTCTTTTGAGTCATTTAATTTTAACTGGGATGGACGGTTGTGAATCCACAGTAATCTAGTACAACTTATTTTAATTTAAATCGTTTTCTTTTTGTGTATTTTATGTTTTTCGTTCAAAATTGTAATAAAAAATATTGAAACTTGAAAATTGCACTCAGAAAACGGCGCCATTAAAATTTTGCTTTTGACTATAAGATCTGGCAGCACTGGCACACACTATAAGGTCTATTTACCGTTGGCCGTGAATTTTTACAAAAAAAATGAACCGGTTCAGCATCAAACAAATCGAGCCCGATCGGCGAGTGTGTTTGTCGTTTTAGTAAGATTCGTGCGTCGATATTGATGTAAAGATAGTTTGTTTTGTATGAAATTCAATGCTGTTGAAGTTTTTCTGAATTAAAGTACCCCCAAACATTTATTCTTCACGTATCTAGAAACTATCCAACTGTAGTGCGATAGGAATATGTGAAAATTACTATTTTATGAACGAAATGTGTTTATAAATATTGATTTATTTGTTAATGTTTCTAACAATGTTCTTGTGTGAATGTAGGTAATCTTGAAATTTACTAGAAAACTGTTGTGAATTAAGTAACAAAAAAATGAAACATTTATTGCTTTATTTTAATGGCGTGCTCTGAGAAGTGAGGAGTGTAGCTTTCTTAGATAAAATTCGACCGTGCTTGTAGTGTTTTTGTGTATAACGAAAATGGAGGGGACCACTGAGAAGGATTGCTCGCCGTTATGGAATCTATACCAGCAGATTGTTTCGGATATGAAGGTAGGTAGAATAATAGTTAGTGGTAGGATGTGCGTAGACTCTGGTTTCTTGTCCCAGAGTTTGTGCAAAATCATTAAACAAAGTACCAAAATAAACCGATTATATTGAAAAAATTTGACTCTTCAATATTTGGAGATGATGCGTAATTTAATGAAAAAAAAAAAATTTCGTTCTATTTGTGACATTGATGTTTAATTTATAGGTATTAAATTTTTTCAATTATCATCATCATCAGAATAAAAAGAGAGGAGTAAATTATTTTTAAATTGAATTGGGTAATTGGTCTCACTCCACAGTGTTGGTTTGTGAGTCCAGACTTGAATGGGCATTGGCAGTTGGTGGTACTTGTCAAATACAGTACACTTTGCATTATACAGCCATCAAAATTGGTTTGTTTGTAGCGTTTACAATGATTTATGTTAATGTTTTGTTACTCCTATGGTAATGTTTATAATATAGATTCACAATTTCAAGAAAATGTTGTGTTCCTTTGATTAATCTCATTGGTATGTTAGGAAAATTGTGTAATATCCTAGTTTTCTAACTGTTGATCAGAATTTGGGTTCTGGTACACGTGTCATCGGAATCATATCTATGTCAGTTTGCAGTATATTACCCTGAGTAATCTTAGTAAAGCATGTTACGACTGCCTTTGCAAGCGTCATTAAACTATAACACTCTAGCTTATTTCCATCATGATCAACTGTTAATGTAAATTTGAGGACAACAATTAATATTCCAATTCAATAAAGACAGCAAGTCAAGGAAGTTAAGTTTAAGAATTTTAATATAAATGTTAAGAACCTTTCCGATTGATAGTTATTGTGTATATGTGGGGCTAATTTTAATCCAAAAAGAGATATTTATACCTTTTGTGGTCATTGTGGTCTAAATGATAAGACATCCGGTGCATTTGTATTTAGCAATGCACCCATGTTCGGATCCCACGGGCAGGTACCAATTTTGTAATGATATACGACATACTTAACAAATGTTCACAATTGACTTCCACCGTGCAGGAATAACAGCGTGTAATAAAAATGAAATCTGCAAAATTTGTGCTATTACTGGTGGTAGGACCTCTTGTGAGTCCGCACGGGTACGTACCAACACCCTGCCTATTTCTGCTGTGAAGCAGTAAACTGTTTCACTTTGAAGGGTGGGGCAGCCGTCACAACTATGCTGAGACCTTAGAACTCATATCTCAAGGTGGGTGGCGGCATTAACTTCGTAGATGTCTATGGACTCCAGTAACCATTTAACACCAGGTGGGCTGTGAGCTTGCCCATCAATCTAAGTAATAAAAAAAACAAAAAAAAACATTCACTTTCTATATGTGACTTGTATCCATACAAAATGCCACTTGTTTCTTAATAATGGACAACTCACTCCTTGAATTGAAATGCCTTGTGTGATGCAGAAACACAATTACGATTTCTAAAATTAGTTTGCAAGTGAACCAATACTAGAAATCTATGCCCTTAAAAAAATTCAGACTGCTATAAAATGAAACAAGATTATTTATAATTCAACACTTAGTAATAAATTCAATTGATGAGCATTGTACAATATGTATTGTGCATACCAACATTATTAACAAGGTTAAATCAATGTTGGCTGATGATGTAAACATTGGTATGTATAGAATTGATATGTATGGAATGTATAGAAATACCTAATATTTTTTACTTAACTACATATTGGTCGAGAAGGAGTATTGTGGTCTGATAAAACTTTCTTAATACTATACAATTGAGACTCAGAACTTGTGTCTAAAGTGGTAGCATTCGCATATTCGTCTCTGGGATCCCTTACCACTTAACACCAGAAAGGTCTTAAGCTTGTTAGCTATGGAATAAAAAAACAAACTTACCTATAATATTGAAGCCATTCATTAATCTAAGATGCTTACATCATTCCCACATTTAACCAATTACTTAGCAGTTTATACACACAATAAACTTAATTTTATTCAATAGAGTCTCTGGTGATATCATGTTGTGGTATTCTTAAGCTGATTACGAACAGGTAATGGCTGCAGTAAATAAAAGATGACTTTAACCGAATAATTTTCTAAAAATATCCAACATTATATACAGCTAGTTATATATTGTATATATTTTGTCAAAAGGCAACAGGCAAACTTTAAATTGTTTTTCAATAAATTAACACTACCCTAGTGAGTATCCTATAATAAGAATGTTGCTTGAGTTATGTTTAGTATTCAGGGATCACATCTGAGATGAGACCTGTAAGTTAATGCAGTATTGACAATGACTAGTGTCTTCCCCAAAAGTGATCTTGTTGATGATTTTTAGCACCTAATGTTATTCTAGAAATTACACTTCTTAATTTTTTAACAGTGATATGGTAGCTGCCCTATAGCCATCTCAATATACCTTGCTAATACTACTATCGATAATTTTTTACTTGCATACTTAACACTTGGTTACTGGTGGTAGGACTTCATGTGAGTCCGCACGAGTAGGTACCACCACCCTGCCTATTTCTGCCATGAAGCAGTAATAATGCATTTCGGCTTGAAGGGTGGGGCAGCCGTTGTAACTATACTGAGACCTTAGAACTTATATCTCAAGGTGGGTGCCGTATTTACGTCGTAGATGTCTATGGGCTCCAGTAACCACTTGACACCAGGTGGGCTGTGAGCTTGTCCACCCATCTAAGCAAAAAAAGAAACGCATTACTGCTTCACGGCTGAAATAGGCAGGGTGGTGGTACCTACCCATGCGGACTCACAAAAGATTCTGCCTCCAGTAATTATGCAAATTATAATTTTGCGGGTTTGATTTTGATTACACGATGTTATTCCTTCACCGTGGAAGTCAATCGTGAATATTTGTGGAGTACGTATTTCATTAGAAAAATTTGATACCCGCCTGCGGGATTCGAACACCGGTGCATCGCTCAATACGTATGCACCGGAAGTCTAATCCTTTAGGCCACTACGACTTCATCCATACATACTACCTACAATGACCAGAGAGAGACTAAAAGGGAGACTCGACAATGTGACTTTCTTAGACTGGACAAGAGAAATAAATACAGACGATCGTTGAGCTGAACAAGACGACAGGGAAAGAGGAAAAAGGGAAAACAGATAATAGACGACGAAGGTACGAACCGACCGCTCAGATAGGCATCGATAATGTTCTGTCTATAGATGCCGGTGAGTGCGTCAAATATAAACCTTTTTTTTTGATAGGCTATTTCAGCGTAACCTTAACTAGTAGCTGAGCTCACAGGGTTCAAACCTGACGACGTGGCTAACACGAACCCTAGCAACAGCCGTGCTTCGCAGATTCTACCTCCGGATCGGAAACGCGACCCACTGAGAAGATCCGGCGAGAAACTCAGTGGGCTGTGTGTCTGTGGGTTAATTTACTCGTCGAGCCCTTCGTCGCAAGCAACGATGACCTGTGCTTGAGGTACCTAAAAGTACCGTTAGTGGACCGTTAGGATCCGAAATGACGTGTTTTTTGGGCGACGTCGACTGCTTTCCATTCTGTCCGCAGGATCGGGAATGTAGTTAACGGCGGCCACGATGAGAGTGTTCTCGTGTCGTGCCGCTTTGTCGAAGTGGATATAAACCACATATTCGTCAGAGGTATTAAAAAAAAAATTTGAACGATGTTACTTAGTCTGTTACAACAGCATGGTTACAAGCTTTCTTTTAAAAATAAACAGAGCGAAGAACTAACTCGACGACACGCGTGTTCGTTTTATGGCGTTCGTATAGATTAATTAAAAAAAAAACATCTTCGTAACACCTTAAATTGGTTTTGCAGTAAATAATTTTATAACGAAAGCAATTTTGTTTAATTTTAAAGAATAAACATTTTTTAAACACACAATTTTAAAGAAGAAGTCTTTTTATCCCAAGGTGTTATTCACATCGTGATGCTTACGGCTTTAGGTATTGATCAGGGCAAAGTAACTGGCGTTTTAAAGGTGGATCTGCACGCACAATTAAAAAAAAGCGTAATAAAAGTTAACCACTACCAAAGAAGGAGTTTTCAACACAAAATAGTTTAACAGCATTATGATTTGGAACTCATCAACTCAACGTGAAATAGAAATTTTATGAGAGAGAAAAAATCTGTTTTTTTTTATGATTGAAGGATTACTGGTGGCCTGGCGGTCTTTCCAGTTTCACCAGGACGGGTGGGATAAAATCTGTTCTTTCTGTCACAAAACCATTATATTACTATAACTATATATTCCTTTTTGAAAGGTAAAAGGTTTACATTAGCTTGAATACTTGATCTTATGTTCTGCCTCACTTCATGATTTACTCTCAGTGCTGTTTTTTTATTTTTTTATTTGCTCGGTGGATGAGCCACAGCCCACCTGGTTGTTAAGTGGTTACTGGAGCCCAAAATACATCTACAAAGTAAATGCACCACCCACCTTGAGATATAAGTTCTAAGGTTTCAGTAAGTTACGAAGGCTGCCCCACCCTTCAAACCGAAACCCATTACTGCTTCACGGTGGAAATAGGCGGAGTGGTGGTACCTACCCGTGCGGACTCCCAAGAGGTCCTGCCACCTTTATTATTATTAGTAAGATTGATGTACGAGCTCTCAGTCCACCTGTTATTAAGTGGTCACGGGAGCCCATAGACATGAACAACAAAAAATGCTGATACCTACCTTGAGACATCAATTCCTAAGTCTCTTTTACCTAGTAATAGCAACCAAAGCATAGGTCGGGGTAGCTGTAGAATTCGCCTAATAGTTCGATGCACTCGCGAACCAGCTGCCCTTGAGCTGTTAAGTCCCCGGGAGCGTTAGGAAACCTTCTCTTCTACAAGGTCTCTGGGCCTTCTGTTCCTGCGAGATCTTCGGACAATACGGTATCTTTGGATCCAATCAAACACTTTTTTTATGAATGAGGGATAAATAATGGCCCGGCGGCCTTTCCAGTTTCACCATGACAGGTCTGGCGAGCAAAGGCTCAGCTAGGATGGGTGGGATTTGCTAACAGCTGCCCGAGCGCCTCCAAAGGAGACCTAACAACTCGAGCACAGTATTTTTTGGTTAAATTTTACGTTTTCGAATAATTTACGGGTTTTTGTGGTCACGGACGGCTGCGTTTACGTACCGCGCGTACCGTACAGTTATCGCAATCTCTTGCGAGCGCGTTAAATTATTTGCTAGTTCCTGTTTTAGCTAACATTGAACAGTATTAAGATTATTAGAAGAATATAGCGTTTCATGTTTGTAACGCGTAAAATGAATGTAATTATTTATTAAGTAATCCAAAACACGTATGTAAATTGGTACTAGTGGTAGGACTTCTTGTGAGTCCGCACGGGTAGGTACCACCGCTCTGCCTATTTCTGCCGTGAAGAAGTAATGCGTTTCGGTTTGAAGGGTGGGGCAGCCGTTGTAACCATACTGAGAGCTTAGAACTTATATCTCAAGGTGGGCGGCGCATGTATGCTGTAGATGTCTGTGGGCTCCAGTAACCACTTAACACCAGGTGGGCTGTGAGCTCGTCCACCCATCTAAGCATTAAAAAAATTTTCTTCATTTTTGCACAAAATCAACTCGAAGATTTTTCTAAATACTAGAAGGTCCCGCAGTAGTCGAAATTCGACTATAATTAATTGGAATTGTAAGTTTGTACACTATTATGATTGTATTTTATATTTCTATAATCATCAAATTTCGCCAAGACTACACTATAGAAAATATTAACAAAGACAAACAATATTCTCAATTTGACAACAGACGTCAAGAACAAAAGTTTGACAATAAATAGTATGCATGCGTGTGTGCGTCAAATACATGGTATGTAGTGTGTGTACTGTTTTCTTTATCGATTTAATGTATCTTTTATGCATTATTTAAAAAAAATATTAGCATTGTGCACTTCTTTTCTATATTCTCTATAAGTATGGAATATTTCATACTCCTCCGTCCGCGCAATTTTCGTAAAAAGGGATACAAAGTTTTTGCTTCACGTATTAATATATAGATTTATCTATTCTATCATGTTTATACAAAACGGTGTCATCGCGCGCTATCGACAAAAACAAAAACAAAAAAAAAATACGAACATCTAAAACGATTATTGAATCGAGAACCCAATTAACCTGTTAGATCAATTAGTAACGCCGATACACGTTCGGTTTCGTACTAATAAACACACGTGAACGTTTGTATTGATAAACAGACCGTTAAGACGTACGAGACGTGTATAATACAATATTTTCAGCGAACATAAAAATTTTGCGAGTTTGATTTTTATTACACGATGTTATTCCTTCACCGTGGATGTCAATCGTGAACATTTGTGGAGTACGTATTTCATTAGAAAAATTGGTACCCGTCTGAGATTCGAACACCGGTGCATCGAGATTCGCAGCGGAGTTGTAGCGGGCAACACTGGCGGTACGTCTAAGCCGCGCTCGGGCGTTATCGGGCGCAATCAGAATTCCCGAATACACAACTGTCACTAGATGTCACTGTCAATCGACAAGATTCGCTTTTTTTTTCCTATCTGCGCTGATGATCTGAAGAGACCATAGCAGTGTAACCTTAACTAGTAGGTGAGCTCACGGGGCTCAAACCTGACGGTGTTGCTAACACGAACCCTAGCAAGGGCCGTGCTTCGCAGAATCTACCACCGGATCGGAAACGCAACCCACTGAGAAGATCCGGCGAGAAACTCAGTGGACTGTGTAGTGGGTTAATTTACTCGACGAAAACGACGACCGGAAGATTCGCGCGATTTTGTATTTAACATAAAAATAATTTGACGGCAGTCTGGTGTAGTGGTAAGTGACATGGTCACTACACAAGGGGGTCGCGGGTTCGAATCCCGCCAAGGGAAGATATTTGTATGATCAATATAAATGTCTTTTCCAGGGCTATGTATATATGTTAAATATATGTATGTGTATAATAAAAATCTTACATTTATTTCCGTTATCTGGTACCTGTAACACAAGCTCTTTACGAACTTATCACGGGACCAGCTGTTAACGAGACAAAAAAAAAACTTCGTAATAAACCAGTTTTCCCCGTTTGCTGCTAATATTATAATACTGTACACTACCAAAACATTATAAGTGTTTATAAAATATCGTGTTTGACGTATGAATTTTTGAGTGCAAATTTCCCGTTAATAGGAGAGTTAATGACAACCCGCAGAATTATTTGATTAATAAAAAAATCAAATATAACATTGCTACATTACTGTACTCGGTACTAGAAGCGACACGAAACATGTTTGTTTACTTTTTTTTGCGTATAAAAACTGTTTTTTTATTATTTATTGCTTAGATGGGTGGACGAGCTCACAGCCCACCTGGTGTTAAGTGGTTACTGGAGCCCATAGACATCCACAACGTAAATGCGCCATCCACCTTGAGATACAAGTTCTAAGGTCTCAAGTATAGTTACAACGGCTGCCCCACCCTTCAAACCGAAACGCATTACTGCTTCACGGCAGAAATAGGCAGGGTGGTGGTACCCACCCGCGCGGACTCACAAGTGGTCCTACCACCAGTAAAACAAGCATACAAGTTCACGTCATTGATGAGGAAATCTTAGATTCGCGCGAGCCAATTCGATTATCCCTACAAACGCGGTCCTGACGAAAATGAGAACTTCATTGAACAAATAAATAATGCACCTCATGGCAACTTTTCAAAACTGAGACGAATCTAATAACACCTCAGATTAACATATTGAAATCCGTCAAAAGGCTTAAGCCATAGAGCATCCAAAGAATTAGACGCGCATACCTATTCTCGAAAGATACATTCAATTTTGGAACAGAACATGAATAATTGTAAATAGACATGCTTTAACAAAAACCGACTTCAAATAGAAAAAAAAGTTGTCCAAAACAAATTAATATACACTAAAAACGATAATCATCGAAATCGGTTGGCGTGATATTGAGTTCTTGAGTTATTCATTCATCTATTTGTCGCGCACGTACATAATGCAAATTTACGACTTATATGGTTTTCTCATGTATACCATTATCAGAACTGGACTAAATTGAAATGGGACCACACGGAAAGCGTCAGCTTTCTAATAAAATCATCAAAATCATCAAAATCGATTCACCCAGTCAAAAGTTATGAGGTAACAAACATAAACAAATACTGCCTAATTGAGAACCTTCTCATTTTTTAAAGTCGGTTAATAAGCTAAAAACAAAAGTCTCTCATTTTATTTAAAATCACGAAATTACTTTAGAAGTAATCGATTTGTCCCTATTCGGACGGGAGATATTGTTTTTCAATTTGTTTTCATGACCCTTCCTTATCGCAAAGAAAACGAGTAAAGACTTCTCAAATTCTGTTCGAAAATGCCTATGAAGCTTGGGATGCCCTCTATCCGGCAGCTCTGAGTTTTTGGCGGGAATGCGAGGAGTGAAGTTGTGTGATTTGTTTTATTTTGTCTATTTAATGTCTCTTCAGGTTTAAATGCGTAATAACGGTGATTTATTAACTGTTTAATATCTGTGAAAGTGCACAAATGTGGGAAAATGAAACAAAGCCGCTGGACGTAACTTCTCGGGATCCTCCAAAAAGTCCACTGAAAAAATGTCAGTAAATTACCACCATTTTACAGAGATTATATTTCATCGCATCTCATTTCATTTAATTTCATCCTAGTTGATCTCAAATTAATCATCTTCATTTTATTTCATTTCAGTCCATATTATCATTTTTCATAAAATTAAGAATATAAATTCAAATAAGATATGACTTAAAGGTCTTAGTTACCAGGTCATAAAATCAGTTTTTAAAAAAATCTGGCAGCTCTGATTTCTCGTCCGAGATCGCATCGAAGTAGTTGTTTGTGCATGCTTCAGTGAATAGACGACGCGAAATTGAGGATGTTGTAACAATGCTGAATGGATTATTGAATTAGACTAGCACTACGAGACAACGAAGGTGCATTCATTCTTTAACTGTTTAACTGCCGTGTAGGTCACCGGTGCCCTACGCGGCGCACTGAAGTAATTAAGTCGATTTCTGTTACTAAAGCCCCGGAATGAATATTCCGGGTAGTACTGAATAGTGTAGACTTTGGGAAAGACGAATCCGAAAATACTTTTTACTGGTGGTAGGACGTCTTGTGAGTCCGTGCGGGTAGATACCACCACCCTGCCTATTTCTGCCGTGAAGCAGTAATGCGTTTCGGTTTGAAGGGTGGGGCAGCCGTTGTAACTATACTGAGAACTTAGAACTTATATCTCAAGGTGGGTGGCGCATTTACGTTGTAGATGTCTATGGGCTCCAGTAACCACTTAACACCAGGTGGGCTGTGAGCTCGTCCACCCATCTAAGTAATAAAAAAATAAAACTGAGAATGAATCTGTTTCTGAGAGACCAAAAAGACCAAGCTAGGCAATCCAGGCGCCTTAGTAACACAAATTAATATAATTACCTCAGTGGGGCGTAGGGCACCGGTCACCTACACGGCAGTCAAAGGGCTCAAAAAATATTTTAATGACGTGACAAAAGTCACGTCTAGATTTCAATTTTGTTTCCTATCGTTTTTCTATACGATTTTTCTAATTTTCTCAGTGCTTTCTCTCCGTTTTCGTTATCTTAATTCAGATTATGAATACAAATGAAAAGTCAAATCGATCAGGACGTTCTTTAGTGATCCTTTCCCTACAATGCAATGGAATCTATTAGCTGTAACGGATAGGATCGTATAACATTTTCCTTATATTCTTGTAACGACTTGTAACGACATCGTCCGCAGATTATATCTTCTGTGTCACTGTAAGTACCTTTGGGGTGACATGTTCCTGTATTCGATCTAAATCAGGTTAACGTAAAGGCTAATTCAGAGGTATTATTTTTAAATAGATTTTATTATTTATTTAAAAGTGGAACCTAATATGAGGAGGGGGCGTCCTAAAATTGCTTGGACGGGTTGTGTGATAGAGGATATGTGACTGCAGAGGTGACGTAATATAGGCAGGAATGGAAAAAGAGGACATGCTACGCCGACCCCACATTGTGGCATTAGATAAGAACTAACATTGTAAATAATTTTTACTGAATAGCTAAGTAACGGTGGGATTCCAGTAGTTTATATCAAGTGATTTTTATGCCCAATAGACACTAAACAAAATTACTAAGAATGAATGAGAATATCCTGATAGAGAATTCAGTGACGTGGATGAGGCGTAGTCCTTTACTTCTAAAATGTTGGGACAACTTTCATCGTCTCTCGAAGGACCAAATAGAGCTTTCGGGACAGCTTTAAAACACCCATTTGCAACCTCAGTCTCCTTGACCTTAGCGGGTTAGGCGTTCACCGCGCGACTCGTGAAAGGTCACGCGGTTAGGCTCAGCGAATTCATCTGCTCTCAGTCAATATCTAAATATAGATTCTAATGCGTTTTGTTAGCGTACTTTATCGTTTTTACTTAAAACTGCTCGCGCACAGAGTAGAGTGGATATTCGATTGAGAATATTCTTCAGCGTGTCATTATTTTAGGCGTTCGTATTCTTTATGTAGTATTGTGGGCAGACACAGCGCGCCTGATGCCTCTTCGTCATATTTTATTCTCTTTTTAAACGCTTTATATTAGCTTCACTTGTATGTATGTTTGTATGTTTGTGACTGACTCCTTTAGACGCGATTTTGACCCACTTTGAACGGCCATTCAAACTTTGTAGATTTATCGAGGACCGATGACAATACACTAATTTGATAATATTATTATTCCATTATTCAATTTGCAAAATAAGATTTTTGCCAATTTATAGAATTTTTATCTATAGTCGATAAAGCAGGAATTGATGTTAAAGTACTTAATAGTTTTTAAAAATTCGCTTTTATAAAAAAAATAACTAAAAAATAGAAAATAAATTTAAATTGAAAATTGTTTAAAATATATTTTATTTAAAAAAAAAAGCATGTTTTTTTAGTTTTTTTAAACTATTATTTAATTTTATAGAATTAGCAGAAATAGGTATGTACATAGAAGATACAAAGGGATGTGTTTCATACAGTACCTGTACAAAGATTATATACTAAGATGTGCTCATGATTAAGCATATCCAATCCATGCGACGAGGAAACGCAAAGCCAACGCCGCCCGAAACATAGTTTGTCGGATCCTTCGTATCTTCTGAGTGTAGTTCGATGCGGTGGTAGATTCTGTGAAGCATTGCTCTTGCTAGTGCTAGCAAATCCTCTCAGGTTGAGCCCGTGAGCTCGCCTACCCGTCCGCACGAATCTGGAATAGTCAGAATAGGTAGGAAGAAAATATATCCTGGGATGACAGAATATAAGCAGGCACCAAAATTAGATTGTTTACGAATGCGGAACAATGTCTTTATATCAAAATATGTACTTCATTCAAACGAATAGGGGTAAGGTGTATTATAAGCCCACACAAGCAGATACCACCTTCCTATTTTTGCCATGAAGTAGGTGTTTGAGGGGCTTAAGATGCTGCTGGACTGATTGATATGAGAAATCCCATTAATGTTACATATAATTGGATATTGAAAAATCTAAATTGTTCTTAATTTATACACAAATACATCTATACTTCTATACTATCTATACTAATATTATAAAGAGGAAAGATTTGTTTGTCTGTTTGTTTGTATTGAATAGGCTCCGAAACTACTGAACCGATTTGAAAAATTATTTCACTGTTTGGAAGCTACACTATTCCCGAGTGACATAGGCTACATTATTATTTACAAAAAGTGTCGCGACAGCATATGTCTAACTATTATAGTTATGCCGCTATAAGTGCTCTTTTATTTAAAAAAATAAAACAACGTTAAATATCGTTGAAGTTTTTGTTAAAGACCCGAGCGGAGCCGGATCGGTCCGCTAGTCAATTGATATTACACCAAGCCTTTTACACACTAAGTCAAATGCTCTACAGCAGTGATTCTCAACCTTTTTTTTGTTGCGGCACATATTTAACGATTTCAAAATTTCTCGGCAAACAAAAAAAATGATAAAAATTATTTACTTACTCCAACACACTGCATAAATAGTTTATGAAAAAAAGTGTGTGTGTCCGCTCCGACGCACGACTGGAGTTTACTGGATATAAAAAATTAAACGAAACAATACGAGAAATAGTTCTATATTACGACAACACGATACACTACAGATTATTAACAAATTAACGAGACACAAAACAAACGACTAACAAATATATGAAAATACAATAATGAGAGAAACGCGCGATCAGTACGAGGCTTTGTGGCGGACTGCCGGCGCAGCAGCCCGGCGTCACCTGCGATAACGCGGCCGCGCGTTGGCTCCTGATTGGCGCGCGCACGCATCACCATGGCCAATCAGGCGCATAACGCATTTCGTGTGACATGCTATACTCTCTAGTACGATTTTGGTCCCCATAATTTTCATACCCCGGGCCTATATATGTAAATCGATTCTTAAGGAGTAAACTCCAAAAATTTTAATATACGAAATAAACTAAAATATACTTTTTTTTTTTTGTGGATTTAATATATATTCATGTTTAAAATATTTTTCTTTCAAAATGATATAATTTAATAATATTAACATTATTATATATTCGCAAAATTTGGCGGCACACTTTTGAAATTTGGCGGCACACAAAAGTGCCGCGGAACAGTGGTTGAGAATCACTGCTCTACAGTCTACACTCTACACGAACCTAGTGGCTTAGAAATGACATTCAATTATCTCTGAACATAGGTATTTATTTTTATTGACTTATCTTTGTATAGTGCACGATTGTCGATATTCGATGCTTGAGATAAAATAACAGTACGATCGTGATCCGCTATGTTTAATAGTTCGTGAAATTGTACTAAAGACATCGATAAATTCGTATCGGCTACTATATTGCAAGGTTGGTTTACGAAATACATTGATCGTTGAGTAGACAGATACAATAGTAGACGGCGGAGATACGTACGCGTTTTTAAAGGGTTCCGTATTCAAATGAATGTGAAGTTTTGTTCTTTTTTACTATATTAATTTATAAGTGTTAATTTTAATCATGTTTTCAAAAATATTTAATATTTTAAAACAACCGGTCTGAAATATGGTTGTTCTCGAGTCAGTCAGTATTGTACGTATTCGACGTTTGAAAGGCAAAGGTGACTAAACGACAATGCGTGAACTTTACAGTAGACTAATCTAAAGTAGAAATACCTGAAAAAAATTCTATTTCAACGAATCTAGCTGTAGGATTGTAATGATTTTAATAGACCTAGAAATATATTTTTTTTGCGCATCGAATATGGTTATTGCTTATCATTTATGTATAAAGCAGTTATTGTCGCTTAGTCACGTTTGCCTTACAAGCGTCGAATTATAATATTATTAATGGACGCATTTGAAGCTTTTGTAAGTATGTGTCCAAAGAATACAGTAAAATCTCCTTATTCGCGCGTTCTTCATTCGCGTTTTCACTAATCCCGGTTTTAAAAAATGCGACCCAATTTCTATATTTACGGCTAAAGATTTCTCTATTAACGAATCTAATTGGTATATCGCTAAAAAGATTCCAATATGTAGATATCCAACCAAATGTCCTTTGTAAACGCTTCCTCAAATCACTACTTAGTATACAACAAAGTCGCTTTCTCTATCCCTATGTATGCTTAAATCTTTGAAACTACGCAACGGATTTTGATGCGGTTTTTTTTAATAGATAGAGTAGTTGAAGAGGAAGGTTTATATGTATAATAACATCCATTAAATAGTGGTACCGCCTCTGTATTGAAACTAATTCATTCTTATCCTTTCAATTTTTTATCGTATTGGTGTTATAAAGTGGTTACCGGGACCATTAAGTGGTTAACGTAAATGCTGCTACCCACCTTGAGATATGAAATGTAAATCTGTTGTATAGTACAACGGCTGCTCCGCTCTTCAAACCAAAACGCATTTTGGGAAGGCTTAACGACAAAGGGAAGATCTTCCACCGAGTGAGTTATATTGCTCGGTAGACCGACGGTCCGAATGTTCTTCGGAACTGTATATATGCAAGCTTATCTTGAAAATGTCGTAAGCTAGATTCAGGCATCTGTCAAATATCTTGCATTGTATGATGGCTACTGCCATAGCATTACTACTTCAAGGCAGAATTAGGCTGAGTGATGGTACCTACCCGTGCGGATTCCCAACACGCCCTACCGCCTGGCTTATTTTGTTTAAGTGCTATCTCGCTATAGGTAACGGCAAAGGGACGATCTTCAACTGACGGTCCGAATACCGTTTCGGGATTTGCGATTTGCGACTATACCGGCCATATGCTCGTCTGCCTACGCGGGCAATTAACAAAACCCCCCTTTTTATAAGTCGATATTGCGATTCAAATTTTTACCGCACTTTCTTTCGAACCTCAAAATGTGGTTAGTCTGTTACGAACTATTTGAATAGCATCCGAAGAGTAGGTGCAAACAAAAAAAAAGGGACGAGACAGAACTGCATCACCGTTATCTTATCTTATAACTATTTGTAGGTAGCGCACTCGTGTACAGCGTACAAACACGTGTACGGGTCGATGCACTGACGGGATATAGACCAGCGATTTTTTTTTTATTGCTTTGATGGGTGGACGAGCTCACAGCCCACCTGGTGTTAAGTGGTTACTGGAGCCCATAGACATCCACAACGTAAATGCGCCATCCACCTTGAGATACAAGTTCTAAGGTCTCAAGTATAGTTACAACGGCTGCCCCACCCTTCAAACCGAAACGCATTACTGCTTCACGGCAGAAATAGGCAGGGTGGTGGTACCCACCCGCGCGGACTTACAAGAGGTCCTACCACCAGTAATTACGCAAATTATAATTTTGCGGGTTTCATTTTTATTACACGATGTTATTCCTTCACCGTGGAAGTCAATCGTGAACATTTGTTGAGTACGTATTTCATTAGAAAAATTGGTACCCGCCTGCGGGCTTCGAACACTGGTGCATCGCTTTAACACGAATGCACCGGACGTCTTATCCGTTAGGCCACGACGACTTCAATTCGAGAAGTTTCTAACGGAATAGTGACTGAAATTTCGAGCTGTATTTTCGTTCTACCCTCTGGTACGTTTTAAAACCGTTTTTTTTAATATTGAGTTTTATATTATTACACAGCCATACTTGTCACGATTAATAACATGATCATTACATACTACTCCCGTATTTCCTAATTGTCTTTTATTTTTCGTGTTATTCTCTCATTGTGGAAGTCGTGTGTGAACACGTGTTGGCTATCTATTTGGGAGAACAGGATGTCTCGTCGGATCCCCCGGATTCACTTTCGGTGCTTTTAGGCCCCTCAAGCGCTAATGTTAGCGAATTCTCTCAGGTTGAGCCCGTGAGCTCACCTACTCGTCCAGGCGTAGCTGGAGTAGCCTTTTATGGGCCTTTATATAAATATGTTGGGGAAAAAAAGGGGAATAGGATATAGGGAAGATTTTCCAACGACCGGATGATATCGCTCGATACGCCGACTGTACAAATGGTATTGTTCGAAACTTTTATATATGCAAGCTAATCTTGATAATGTCATTAACGAATTTCCCGTGCGGGTTCAAAAGACGCCCAACAAGAATGAATAAAAAAATCAGATGACTTACTTTTTAAATGTATACGTGCAAGATGCGAACAAATCGAAAAATCGATTCCGTGCTAGCAACCGACCCGTTCCGCGAGTCGGGACGGTACCGGTTCTCGGTCGTATTTGGGTCGCTGCAGCTTCTTACGTTCATTGTGGCGAATAATAATTATGTAGGTCTGTCGGATGCAACTCCTTACCTTGTATGACCGACCCGGTTAGTGGGTTCCTGTGTAGATGACGTATTGTTATAGTGCTCAAAGTATTTCGAAGGGATTCTTCGAAGAGCATTTCGCTTCGGTTTTTTTTCCTACCTATGCTGATACCCTTGAGAGGTTATATCAGCGTTACCCTAGCGTGTAGGTGAGCTCTCGAGGCATAAACCAGGAGGTATTGCTAACACTGGCCCTAACAAGAGCAGTGCTTCGGACCACCGGATCGGAAACGCGACCCACTGCGAAGATCCGGCGAGAAACTCAGTAGGCTGTGTCTGGGGGTTAATTAACTCACCGAGCCCGTCGTCGCAAGCGACAGGTTCGACGAGAACGATGACCGGTGCTTGGGGTACCTAAAAGCACCGTAAGTGGATCGGGAGGATCCGAGATGACGTGTTTTTGGGGGAAGTCGACTGTTTACCATTTAGTCCGCAGGATCGGCTATGTAGTTACCGGCGGCCACGATGAGAGGGTTCTCGTGTCGTGCCGCTTTATCGAAATGGCATTTGGCATAGATATAGTTAGGACTCCAGGTAAAGTATTACCATGGCACTGTCAATGTCCGCTAGGTTGTGCGGCGAGTACTTTAAGAGAATGAATGTTTTTTGTACAACTAGCGGTAGTTGTGGCAACCGGTATTTCACCGGTACTGGATAAAAATACTTATCGACCGCACATGTTTCCGATATTTACAGCTCTCATGCTCCCGGGGTATTAATGAAGAGATGAAACAACGGAATCATCACTAGTAAAACGTTTTAAGTTCTTGCAATAATTTTTATAAATATATAAATATTTACTAACAATCACGCCACGTTAACTGGTCCCGTGATAAGTTCGTAAAGAACTTGTGTTACAGGTACCAGATAACGGATATCAATGTAAGATTTTTATTATACACATACATATATTTAAAATACATACATAACCCTGGAAAAGACATTTATATTTATCATACAAATATCTTCCCTTGGCGGGATTCGAACCCGCGACCCCCTTGTGTAGTGACCATGTCGCTTACCACCACGCCAGACGGCCGTTATTAATTTTATTTCAATTGGAACGGAAAATAACAATGTCGTCAAATGTTTAAATTACACAGAAATTACCTGTTTTAATCGTATAAATGAAGTATCAAAACCGGTTCCTCGGAATAAAGATAGTGTAATGAATTAGTGAGAATGCGGTTAAGAAAAAACCGCAATTGAATTTTAATAAACTTGCTTTTAATATAATTGGGAGAGAGATAGAGAGTATGCTTTATTGTACGCAAAGAAAATTAATGCAAAACATTAAATACAAAAAACTACAATTGGCTGTTTTATCGCTAAGAGCAATCTCTTCCAGTTTACCATCAGGTGAACAAGAATCACTTTAGGAAATAATTTACCCAAAACGTACCTATCGATTGATTAAAAAGCTAATAATAACAATGAGTTATTGGTGTTATTTTTGAGAGAACATGATTTTGAAATAAGCAATCGCTTTTGTGACTTTCTCCCCACTCTTCGCTGCAAGCGCGCCTCATTTTCCTCCTCCACACCGTATTGGCAACAGCACAGCACTACGTTGCCAGCCTCAAAAGTACACCTCAAACCGTTACGGTTACCGTAATTTTTTATGACGAGACAAGCGAGCACAGTGAAGGGCTTCGAAAGGGTCACTCGCGTTTTTCCCCGATTTGATACACAAACACGGACACGTTATTATTGTAAATACATAATATGTGTGTATATTAGTTGACGTCGCCAGAGATGGCTGAGCGGTAGTACTTTTTTTTTTTATTGCTTAGATGGGTGGACGAGCTCACAGCCCACCTGGTGTCAAGTGGTTACTGGAGCCCATAGACATCCACAACGTAAATGCGCCACCCACCTTGAGATATAAGTTCTAAGGTCTCAAGTATAGTTACAACGGCTGCCCCGCCCTTCAAACCGAAACGCATTACTGCTTCACGGCAGAAATAGGCAAGGTGGTAGTACCTACCCGCGCGGACTCACAACAGGTCCTACCACCAGTAATTACGCAAATTATAATTTTGCGGGTTTCATTTTTATTACACGTTGTTATTCCTTCACCGTGGAAATCAATCGTGAACATTTGTTGAGTACGTATTCATTAGAAAAATTGGTACCCGCCCTCGGGATTCGAACACCGGTGCATCGCTCAACACGAATGCATCGGACGTCTTATCTGTTAGGCCACGACGACTAAACCTCTTTGATATTTATCAAAACAACATATCGCACATACGGTGCAATAATGTCACTTATGCAAACTATGTAATTTTTCAGGAGAAACGTTGGAAAATTCAACATCTTAAATAGTTCTGCTAGGCTATAGAAATAAAATGACAATATTTAAACTACAACTTTAAATTTCATCAGTAAAAGCAAACATCTCTCTCGTCTCACTAATGACGATTAAAAAAAATGTATTTTCTCATACTCAATTCAGTACTAACAAAAATTGCAAAAGTTACTTTATAGCACCGTATGTGTAGTTATCTATATATTAATACGTGAAGCAAAAACTTTGTATCCCTTTTTACGAAAATTGCGCGGACAGTGGAGGTATGAAATTTTCCACACTTATAGAGAATATAGAGAAGAAGTGCACAATGTTAATATTTTTTTTAAATAATGCATAAAAGATACATTAAATCAGTAAAGAAAACATTACACACACTACATATCATATTGACGCACACACGAATGCATCCTATTTATTGCAAACTTTTGTTCTTGACGTCTGTTGTCAAATTGAGAATAGATTAAATATTGTTTGTCTTTACTAATATTTTTTATAGTGTAGTCTTGGCGAAATTTGTGATTATAGAAGTATGAAATACAATCATAATAGTGTAGAAACTTACAATTCCAATTAATTATAGTCGAATTTCGACTACCGCGGGCCACTAGTTAGTATTTAAATTGCAATTAAAACCAATGTCTTAATATTACGTCGTTTTTCACGACATTTTAAAAACATTCAAGTACCCAAGACCCGAAACGTTTTAACTATTATCGCGAGAACGTAAGCAACACGCTGAAGAATTAATTTATATTATTTTGAGGGAAAGAAAAAACAACAAGGTTCGATGAACTCTTAAGGTTTAGACTAGAGATAGAGGTTGGTGTACTCATTAATTGCGGATTTTATGTGTTTATAAAAATATAAATTGCGAATAATGTACGAACAAGAAGCAACAAAACGAGACGAAACTGAGACGAACAAACGAGAGAGAAACGGATATTGAAATTTGACTTTGTCAAAGTTAATCGAAACATTGTGATTAGGACATAACTGCGTGGATGAAGAATCACTTTTATTAGCTACTAGCGACCCGCCCTCGCTTAACTTCGGAAACATTAAAACACACATGAAACAAAAAAAAAAATAAAAAAAAAATTAAAAAAGTAGCCTATGTTCATCAGGGACAATGTCGGCTTCTAATGGAAAAAGAATTTTTCAAATCGGTCCAGTAATTTCGGAGCCTATTCGAAACAAACAAACAAACAAATCTTTCCTCTTTATAATATTAGTATAGATTTAAAATGATTTAACATGTTTAATAACATGCCTGTGGCTATAGTGTATTCTTCGGTTTTCGCGAGCTTTCGACATGAGCTGCCAGATCTTAAGATCCTGTTAGTTCAGTTCTGTATATAAAACTTAAAAGTCCGGAAATAGTTTTTATACAAATAGACGGTAGTTAGCAAAATATGAAAATGTCGTCAATGTAACCAAGCGTAAAGTATTCCAAATGTCCGAAATAATATAATGACAATAAAAAAATCGGAAGATTAATTAACCGTAAAGCTAATGCGTGTTACTGTCGAAATAAAAAACAAAGCAAAGTCGCTAGTTTGGTTAGAAGAAGGACATATGTTAACGAATACTAAACTTCGAATGCGGACGTATCATAACTAAATCCAACGCAACACTTGTAACTATGAACGTATACAATTAATGGATATTACACTCGCAGAGCCCTTAAAAGAGGGTCGTCATGTTTCGTAAGGGTGAGTATTGATTTCCTAAACGAAGGTTAGGGTTATGAGCGCACTGCACCCTTGCACCCTGTTAATGCTGTTTATCCTAAAGGTTCAGGCGACAGACGGGACGAATCTTGTCGCCTATTTTTGTTGCCGTAGATATGTCCACGGGTATACCACTACGACCGGACGGGTAGGTGGGCTCATGGGCTCGAACTGAGAGAATTGGCTAACACTAGCCCAAGCAAGAGCAGTGCTTCGCAGAATCTACCGCCCGATCAGAATCGACCCACTGAGAAGATCCGGCGAGAAACTTAGTGGGTTGTATGTTTGGGTTAGTTCGCTTGCTCTTAGTCACAATCGACAAGTTTGACGAAGATGGTACCGGTGATTGAAGGGCCCAAAAGCGGATAAAAGTGGATCGGGGAAATACGACATTTTCTTTCTTTTTTTTTTCCTACTTAAGCTGATAGCCTTAGAGGCTATTTCAGCGTAACCCTAACGTTTGTAGGTGAGCTCACGGGGCTCAAACCTGATGACGTTGCTAACACGAACCCTAGCAAGAGCCGTGCTTCGCAGAATCTACCACCGGATCGGAAACGCGACCCACTGAGAAGATCCGGCGAGAAACTCAGTGGGCTGTTTCTGAGAGTTAATTTACTCGTCGAGCCCTTCGTCGCAAGCGACGGGTTCGACGAGAACGGTGACCGGAGAAATCCGACAAGAAATGTTTTGGGCCACAGCGGATTTGCGTTGCCACGTCGCCTGGGTCCGATAAGCCGCTAATAGGTACCACATACCATCAAATCTTCCCGCTCCAATACTGCATGATGGTCACCACTACTCTGTTAAGTGGGCTACGATTAATATGAAGTACATACGCATAAGGACAGTGAGTACACAGATTTAGGTGAGCGATATTATTACACGACGCTCTTTCATTCGTTAGCTAGCACGTGCTAGATACACATCTTAGATAAATTGATATCTATCCCTGTATTGGTACGACGGTGTTGTATCACTCGATACATGTACAACGGGCGTCTTATCTATTTGGTCACTGTCAGACGTTTCAAAGGGTGTGTCATTTATGTAATATAGTTTGGTCTAAAATGTTCAGTTACTTCAGAAAAATTTAATCTGTAACGGCGCGGGTCGCTCCAATGCTAATCTACGAGCAAGATTAAGGGATAACGCCAGTCTCTTACCAATATTTATCTCGAGAACAAATGGTATAAATCCTTTCTCCGTTTGACGATGTTACGCCACCTGTGACGAACTTGAATTGCATGATTCCGTAACCATGAAGCTTAGAAGTGAGAGATGAAGGGATTTGNAGAAAAATTTAATCTGTAACGGCGCGGGTCGCTCCAATGCTAATCTACGAGCAAGATTAAGGGATAACGCCAGTCTCTTACCAATATTTATCTCGAGAACAAATGGTATAAATCCTTTCTCCGTTTGACGATGTTACGCCACCTGTGACGAACTTGAATTGCATGATTCCGTAACCATGAAGCTTAGAAGTGAGAGATGAAGGGATTTGGTCGGTTAATCTGATTGAAGTGCGGGTAATAATCATTTACTTTACGCTATGACTACGTTTTCTTGTAATCCCATCCAGCCATGTTGGATATGTCTTGAATATGTCACATACGAAAATATTTTGAATTTTTGATAAACTCAAATGGTAATAGGCTATATTGTTTCTTCTGCTTTGTGGTTACTAAGTATTTGTCAGTTAACTTGATATGTGTCACTCATGGTGTCGCGATTGAGCTCATGATTTACTTGACTGACTCCGTGACGCAGTAGGTAGCGCTCCTGACTACTGGACCGAGGCTGGTGGATTAGATTCCCAAGTCGGGCAAACATTAAATTTTGTCTAATGAACAGGTTTGTTTGTTCTTACCCTGGGTGCTTATTACTTATATATTAAAACGTATATAAGTATTTATATCAGTTCTTGGTTCCCCCCATATTACTGGGAATCCTAGTTTAGGACCAGATGACCGTGTGTGTTACTTGTCCCCGACTATAATAATTATTGCTTTAACATATGGTCAGATGTTCGCAGTGTAATGAATACATTTTAGTCTAGTTAGGTGTATTTATTTAAGGATTGCAAGCTTCTTTTTTAATGTTGCAAAGTGGGCGGACGTTACATTTATGGAAAACAAGCACCTACCATTAGGTGAGTCATTAGTTTCTCTGATACAATAAACGTGAGGTCATCATTGTTGATTAAAAGACCGAAAGCATAAGCTGAAAATGTTGACTCTGAATCGTAAGATTGAAGACAAAACAGGATTCTTACAACGGCTTGAGACGGGTTCCTTCAGAGAAAGCAGGTAACTTTTTTTTTCTACCTATGCTGATGGTCTAGAGAGGTGATGTCAGCGTCATCGGGTTAGTAGGTGAGATCACGGGGTTCAAACCTGACGATGTTGCTAACACGAACTCTAGCAAGAGCCGTGCTTCACAGAATCTACCACCAGATCGGAAACGCGACCCACTGAGAAGATCCGGCGAGAAACTCAGTGGGCTGTGTCTGTGGATTAGTTTACTCGCCGAGCCCTTCGTTGCAAGCGACGGGTTCGACGAGAACGGTGACCGGAGTAGGTTAACGGTAACATGTCATATGTACGTAAGATTAGGGCTTTAGGCAGGAGAGTAATAATAATAATAAGTATAGGTTAGGCATTTATGACTACTAATTCTGTAATGTTTGGATTTCTTTATATCGCCCGCAAGATTCATTACTGAAGATATGACTGTCTAACATCTCTACAAGCGACTCGGTTCCACAATTATCCTCCGAACAGACACATCATGAGAATAACTTACGTACATCTCACACGTAGTGGAATCTGACTTTGGCACCAAACATCGCGGACTGCGAGACGTGTATAATGATTTCGTAAAATCACAACCAGAGTACGTGTAAATCCGAAAACTTCACATGTTCTGAAGGCGACGTCTAATATATTCAGCAATGCAAATGAGGTATTACCGAGCACGCGTCGTCAGCTGTGCGCGTGACCGGCTTACTCAAACCAGAACGGAACTATAAGATTTTATAGAGCACTAAAATATTCTTTCTGTGCTGTTCTTTATGCTGCAACCTTTTTGTATACTGAGCTAGTGAATTTGTTTGGAGGGACGAGACAGATTTTTGCAAACATTATTTTAGTCTTCAGAAAGCAATTAAAAAGAGCTAGAATAACCCACTGAGCTGTCCGCTGGATCTTTATTCCGAAATGGTGGGAGATTCAACGAATCACTGCTCTTGCTAGGGCTAGCAAATGATTAGTAATTAGCCATTCCGCGTGAATCCGAATTGTATTGCTGTTATTAGGTTCGGCTTCTGTTACGAAACCCAGCCTAACAGTTATATCCGTCTGCTCAGAAATTTGTTTTCACTTCGCTTCCTCTTGGCTGTTGTGATCCCGAAGTATTAGTACTTAGTATCTTTTGAAGCGTTTTACCATCAGTTTCTTCGTCGCTAAAAAGTTGATTGTCAGTCTAAGAAATACTCAAATTAATATTTTAATTTTACGGTAAAACGTCTCGGCTAATTCTCCACGGACCTACTCACAAATGCTTAAAGATAATATTTCCATTACGGTTCCGTGATATTATTGTACCGTATAATAGTTGCGTTGTCACGAGAATGTGGTCATCAGTGGCGATCATTATAACGAGAAGAATGATAACTGTTCCACTGAGTAATCTTTTGGCTTTTGAAACGCCGACGACAATCTAGTCATTGTTTTGGACGCTGGTGAGAGTATGAACTATATATTGGTATCATTTGAAAGCGGTTGCCATGGTAACGAAGATGGCACGTTGAGTACTTTGTCTTTACAAGATTTTGTATTACTTGCGGTCACAGATGCTACTCCTTGCATCGTGTTCTTCAGTGCTGAGGGTCGTGACTTTTACGGAGCACTTTTGTTTGGACTAGGTCATAGATAATAATATACTTAATATATAAGGTTCGCGGTTTTTGATTGTACGTATGATTGTCTAGGTCAAACCTTGTAAGAATCATTAGAACCCCTATGAGATTGTTGTCTTTAATTTTGCTTTAGCTTCGATGTCAATGCATTTTTTATATTAATCACGATTTAATTGACAAGATTAGCTTCAGACAAAGGAACTCTTCAACGGGCAATACTATTAGAATTTTTGATTATAGATTATATTATAATAGTTATTTGTTTCATGACGCGGTTGATGCACTTGGCGCTAATTGATATACACCTAATGTATACACCTACAATTATGACAACCCATTAGTATGGTACTAGTGATATGACTATTGTCCCATTGGATTTCAAGTCACGAAGGAACAGTTAAACGATCTACAACACTGACAGGATGTTATTGTATGCATTTAATAACTGGTTCTGATTTTTTATTGGATGGGATTCCTTGATTTGGCTTAGCCTAGGCCTGATCGCCAACCAGGTGGACGGACATTGTCAAGGAGACCACAAACACCAGCGTCCCGGGCGCCATTAAGCAGGCCGAATGCAGGTAACATTGGAGGAAGCTGGTGCAAGAACTAGACCAAGGTGGTCACGACGCTCAGTAATGAGGAAGCGACGAAGAAGAAGAAGAAAAGCCTGTCTTTCCAGGTTCATATCGTAATTTCAGTAATTTTCCTAATTTCTGTCTTAAGCAATGGTGATAAGATATATTTATTTCAAGTCCCAATTTCTTTGCTGAAGCAATAATTCCCCTAAAACTTAGGGCTTAGAACTTGATATCTAAGGCTCCGGTGCCGTTGAGTTTCAGGTAGATCTGCTATTGTCAGATAACTGTGATGGTAAAATTAAAACCGGTATCATAGTCAATTCGAAACCGCCTTATTTCACAGTGAAACGCTTATCGGAGTTATAAACGGAGTTATTAGCCAAAACGTCACTTAACACTAAATATACCCTAACGGGTTAAATGACCCATTTTGAACTTTTGCATCGAGAAGGCACGTATGATCTTATTGCATTTGCAAATTTGACTTCATGACTTTTCTTACCAATTAATCTACAGCTATTATACATTTTTTTTTGTTTTGTCTTGTTTATTTTGAGTAATACTTGTCGTATACCGCTAACTACCCGCTCTGGTAGAAATAAGTACCAGTAAGTGTTGGTATGATTAGTGTTACGATGTAACTAGTAGACAGGTTCGAGAATGGCTTTGCTGGACTTAAGTCCACTGATGATATAATTTGCCGATTATCCGATTTCACGGTAACATTACGGTAGCTCACAATTTTTTGAGACTGTGAAGTCATTACGTAATAATGACGAAACATTGATTATGTAAATAGGAACAGCCAAGACCCGTGACGAATGTGGTTACAACTATATAATTAAATAATTACTGCGTTTGCCAGTTTACCTGCAGCGATTTTTGTGTATCACATTTTAAAACTAATACGGTTTTGCTTAATTAAACCATAATGAATTTTTATGTTTATTGCCCTTGTAAGCAGATGAACACACGGCCCACCTGATGGTGAGTGGTTATCGTCGCCCATGGATTTCAGCAATACTAGGGGCAGAGCCAAGCCGCTGCTTACCGCAAAATACCGAATATTGATACCGGTGAAATGTTATCAGAAAGTTATGATAGTTAAAGGCGAGTGACTGCAATGATATTATAATGGCTAATGGGTTTCTGTTACCGTTTGCTGTCAAGTTAGTTTTCAAGAGATAAAGTGAAATGAAGTTTAAATTCTTAGTGTCCTTTGATCAGATTTTGGATTCTCGGTAAAACATCGGTTTCATTTGGAAATACGAAGAATTGTGTAAGAGTCCGCCAGTATCATCATAGTCGGTTACTATTGGCAGAGCAGTCGTGGTCATGTGTAATCCTTGTTTATTATATCCTTGACAGCTGTTCTCCATAGCTCGCGAACTAAGGCTTGGCGCACGCACGTGAAAAACCTTATGAAAACCCCATTTAACATGGTGTTTTCGTAAGGTTTTAAACCAACCCTACCGTGAACAACAAGTTTCTTGATAGACTCAACTGGCCGTCGCGATACGTGTCCAGAACATTTGAGAATCCTGGACTGCACTGTTGATGACAACCTTTGAGAGATGAGTCGTCTATTATCAAAGGTGGCAATCTGTGCATTTGGACAAAAAAAATGTTATTGATATGTCAATACAGATTGATTTGAATATAATCGTCTCCTTCAAAGAATACGGTTCAAAACCTGCATTAAATAAAGGTTAATACTTAACCTGTTATTTATCTACGATGTCGTTCAGAAGAGTTTTGTGACTGCCAATGGAATACAAAGTCAATAATTCGTTTTTCTGATTTACCAATAATAGTCGACTCTTATGTAATATTAAGACATTGGTTTTAATTGCAATTTAAATATGTAATAATATCGCACATACGGTGCTATAAAGTAACTTTTGCAATTTTTGTTAGCACTGAACTGAGTATGAGAAAATACATTTTTAATAGTTATTAGTGAGACGGGAGAGATGTTTGCTTTTACTGATGAAATTTAAAGTTGTAGTTTAAATATTGTCATTTTATTTCTGTAGCCTAGCAGAACTATTTAAGATGTTGAATTTTCCAACGTTTCTCCTTAAAAATTACATAGTTTGCATAAGTGACATTATTGCATCGTATGTGCGATATGTTGTTTTGATAAATATCAAAGAGGTTTAGTCGTCGTGGCCTAACAGATAAGACGTCCGATGCATTCGTGTTGAGCGATGCACCGGTGTTCGAATCCCGAGGGCGGGTACCAATTTTTCTAATGAAATACGTACTCAACAAATGTTCACGATTGCACAGTCACATTGCCGGCTTTGATAATAGTCGACTCAGATGTTAAGTTACTTTAGGTTCGAGGCGTTGATCGTTGATGAGGTATACGGAAATGCAAATGTTACCGTTTCGCACGTTTTTACCGCGAAACGATCACGGTCTGCGCGAACGAAATCCACTTTTAATTCGATTTCTGCTTCAGCCCGTGAGACGTGGGTCGCTCCGTTACAACGAGCAACAACTTCGGCTCGCATCAAATTGTTTTTGGCACACAGAAATATATTAAAAAGAACTCGGATGGATTGTGTTGACGAGGATATGTGAGAGAAGGGTGTAGGTGCAGAGATGACGTATGACCTGAATGGATAAAGAGGACATGTATAGCCGACCTTACATAGCGGGAAGAAAGAGATGGAAACAAATAAATCACAAAAATGAACAGTTGAAATGTATACTGTATACTGGTGGTAGGACCTCTTGTGAGTCCGCGCGGGTAGGTACCACCGCCCTGCCTATTTCTGCCGTGAAGCAGTAATGCGTTTCGGTTTGAAGGGTGGGGCAGCCGTTGTAACTATACTGGGACCTTAGAACTTATATCTCAAGGTGGGTGGTGCGTTTACGTCGTAGATGTCTATGGGCTCCAGTAACCACTTAACACCAGGTGGGCTGTGAGCTCGTCCAACCACATAGGAATAAAAAAAAATAAAAAAAATCTTTTTTTTTTAAACTAAAATTTAGTCGAGTAGGTTAGTAAATAATTTAGTCAAGTCAATCCATTTTGTTCTATTTTTTCAGGCGAGCAGCGAGTAGTTTAGCCACTAAATTACTCGGTGTGTGTGTTGTGCGTTGTAGTCCTAGGGTACCCCGCTGGTACATAGGGCCCTCACAAGTTGTCTCCACTTTACCCTGTCTTGCGCTTGCTCCTTGACATCACTCCAGGTCACGTTGGCAGTCCTCATCTCACTCTCTACAGTGCGTCGCCAAGTGTGTACAGGGCGACCAGGTCTTCTCCTGCCAAGCGGTTGCCACTCAAACGCGATTGATGCTGCGTTGACTCCGCTGCGCCGTAGAGTGTGTCCTATCCAACGCCATTTCCGATGAGCAATGTCTTGCGCGATGGGATTATGGTCACATTTAATTATTTATTAATTACTCGGTACTGGACTAAAATACTCGCCTGGTCCGAACAAGGCTTAAGGGTTCCCGTTAATATCTGCTGACCCAACATCCGTTCAAAATAACACGAGCGTCTAATTTCTCACAACGTTACAAGGCGATCGTATTATGGAATGGTTGCTACGCGTTTATCATCTGTCAACGCAAGCGAACTCGATATATTATTATGTATAACGTTGGTATGTCTTTTGTTTTGAATGGAATCAAGTAACCTGTGAATTCGAGACACTGATCGCGTTCGTGTTTTTGCGAAGTCATTTCTCTTTTGTCTTTTTAAAATTTAATACGCTTTTATTAGCTTCAGACGTATGTATGTTTGTAACGGAATCTTTGAACATGACTTTGAACACATTCAAAACGTCGGATTAACTCGAAATTGGGTATACTTATTAAGGACCGATGATAATTCAATATATAAAAAGAAAATGAAAAAAGAAATATATTGAAAAAATTTAAGTTCAACTAAAAAATGAAAAATAAATAATCGTTTAAAAAAACTAACAAAATACGCTTTTATAGAAAATCCAACTAAAAATAGAAAATAAATTTTAATAAATTTGAATTAAAAATAGTGTAAGAAAAAATGATTTTATTGTAAAAAAAAAGCGTGGGGTGCTTTTCAGGATATTATCAAAATAACCCTCACTCATATTTGATTCTGTTCATAAAATATTTATAACTACAGATACCATGCACCCCACGCTGTTTTTAAAATAAAATCATATTTTAAATTCGATTTTTCAAACGTGGTATAAAATAGTTTTGGCAGAATTTAAATGAAAACCCGACCGAACGTAAAAGTGTTTCGAATTGATTTTCTTTATTTATACAACTGTATTCTTTTATTTGTACGTGTTGTATTGTTTTATATAAATTACCTTTTGTGTGACGATTAAAGATCGGTCGCAAGGAAAATATATATTTTTCGGAGAAGCCATAATTATTAACGCCATCGTCAGACATCGTAGGGGTGAATAGGGTGATCCGAGCTAAGAGAAATATTGAGTACACCAATCACGTTTGTTGTCTTAGAACAATTTATAAATCTTTTCTTGACGTTAGCAAACGAAAACGAATGACATTTCTTAGGACGGAAGCACCGCTCTTCAAGAAGGCTGGTTGGTGAGTGTGATGGTGTCTACGCGCCTCAATCGGCTAGGCTCTGTCGTAGCACGAAGTTAGCCGAGCTCCGACGATACCGCAACCGTGCTGCCATCTCTCGGGGTCGTGCTGCGTTTCGTTTGGCTACCAAACTAATGACCCTCTCCGACATATATATTATTTCTTTTTAAATATTTCTTTATCCACTGAGCGGCCAGGTTCCTAAGTTTATCTAATTTTTAATGGTTTCACCGGAGACCACAAAGTTAATTCCGCCGCCCACTATGAGATCTAAGTTTTAACTGTCAAAAGGTTTCAACCCTTCAAACCAGAACGCATGGACATTGTTATCTTTTTTTTTTATTGCTTATATAAGTGGAGGAGCTTACCCACCCACCTGATGTTAATTGGTTACTGGAGCCCGTAGACATCAAAAACGTAAATGCCGCCACCCACATTGTGATATGAGTTCTAAGTCTCATTTTTACCGCACAACAGTTGCCTTTCAAATGGATACAAATTACTGCTTCACGCCAGAAATAGGCAGATTGATAGTGCCTACCCGTGCGGTCTCATAAGACGCCCTTCCGCCGGTAAAACTATTGACAACATGAGTGATTCAACAACAAAACATGAGTGATTCTTAGTAGATAACTAGACTATTGATTAAAAAATACGGCTTCATAATATATCAACCAGCATGATGTCTTGACGACTATGCCACCCTTGGAGTGCAAATAATAAACTACTCACTTAATTCCGTGCCGTTGACTTAAATATAGGTAGGCCGCATCGTTTATCCCAACCGATCGATGCTCTTAATAAAATTAATGTCACAAATCCAACGTTTGATGTCTCGACCTGATTTCGAATAGTCGCAAAATCGTAAAATTAGTTCGGTGCGTATTCGATTCGGTGTTGGTCCTCCGAGCAACATCGACTTATTGTTATGATTTTAGTTAACACGAACGTTCGTTAGCTCGTTGTAATCATTGAAAACTTTACCATTATATTTTCCACGCTGGCTTTGTTTAGTTGAGCTTTGAGTATTGTATTTCTCGATAATGTTGTAAATGTTCATGGTCGAAACTTTTTAATTAGCTTACTCCGAAACTTAATGTTTTCATAAACTTATAAGAAACTGACTCGAGCTTGTAGGCATATTACGTTCTTTCATTGTGTACATCAATTTCTTGATGTAACCGGTAGATATTGTTAGAATCTTTGTAAGAAAATAACATCAAATTAATTGTGAAATGAAGTTTTTAAAAAAAATTATATTAGGAAGAATCCGTACGTAATGGGACCATGTTGCACGTCCGTACAGTAATGATAATGACGCTTCGTAATTATGTGCATCTTTTTTTTTACATTACATAACTCTTACACGTGCACGATTCTTTTCATTCCACCCATAACATTTATAAGCTCAGAGCATTGAAAATTATTGTCGATCTGGTTACTATCCAAATGCGACAAATATGCCAACAACCTCCTAAGAACTCCTTTTGTTCATGAGAAAAAGGCTTTTTTTTCTACCTAGCTGAGAGCCTTGAGAGGCTATTTCAGCGTAACCTTAACTAATAGGTGAGCTCACGGGGCTCAAACCTGACAAGAGAAACAGGGACTTTTCACGGCCTATATATAACCTATGGGCAATAGCGTCATCAACAGTTAACGGTCGTGACGTAACAAGAATGGCAGTAATTCAACCTCAAACGGTATTGTACCGCCGACCGCAGAATCTAATCTGCCTCCTTCCTGATTCTGCCCACTCGACGCGTTTAGTTTTACCCGTTAGTCGTGTTTTTTTTTTCTTTCTTCCCTCTTCATCTGGAGACCACGTGAGCTGGTTCGATAAAAGTTCTTAGGGTCGCTGCACTGGATTTAGGTCGGGGGCTGCGGTATGCATGCGGGTGGCGCGGCTATCGTTTCCAGGTTTCTATGTTTCAAGATGACGTCATTATAGACAAGCCGACGCTCTGACGTAACGACGGTACTGTAAAAATCGTCGTAGGATTTCAGTTTGTAAATACATATCTCTATTCCAGTCTTCGTTTCCGGCTTCAGTTTATTAAGATTATTGTCGATGTGTAGTTAGTTATCTGTATATTAATACATGAAGCAAAAACTTTGTATCCCTTTTTACGAAAATTGCGCGGACGGAGGAGTATGAAATTTTCCACACTTATAGAGAATATGGAGAAGAAGTGCACAATGCTAATTTTTTTTTAAATAAAGCGTAAAAGATACGTTTAAATCAATAAAGAAAACATTACACACACTACATACGCACACACGCATGCATACTATTTATTGTCAAACTTTTGTTCTTGACGTCTGTTGTCAAATTGAGATTAAATATTGTTTGTCTTTGTTAATATTTTTTATAGTGTAGTCTTGGCGAAATTTGTGATTAGAGAAGTATAAAATACAATCATAATAGTGTACAAACTTACAATTCCAATTAATTATAGTCGAATTTCGACTACTGCGGGACCTCTAGTAAAGTTAAATACCAGAGGGAGGGGCGCTGCATAAGAGAGTTATTTAATCCTTGTTTCAAGAAACTAATCCCTTACTATCGGTAAACGGTGTGTATAGACGATTTATTAATATTTATTTATTTATTTATTTATAACTTCATATACTAGACAGTATAAAGGCGGACTTAATGCCATAGGCATTCTCTAACACTCTACCTTAGGGGAGTGCAGAGATGAAACTTAGTAGGTGTAGTCTGAAGGTGGTATTACTTAACGTACATAATATTTATAGATACAAATACTCGTACTTAAATAAATACAATAACATAAATATATAGATATACATAAATATATACATATACATAAATCATAAATGTATGCATATAAAAACATATATAAACAAATATTATCAATAATATCTCTCACTTTTTCGAGTAACAGACAGTTATATAAACACTTCGCAGCTTATGAAGATTTCACAGTTAACTTTACTGTACAGTAGGTGTTGATAAAGTCCACGCGCAAAGTGCGTTTCCAGTGGTCTTTTTTGCCACGTTACATCTGGCTACGGAATGAGCTCCCCTCCACGGTGTTTCCCGAACGCTATGACATGTCCTTCTTCAAACGAGGCTTGTGGAGAGTATTAAGCGGTAGGCAGCGACTTGGCTCTGATCCTGGCATTGCTGAAGTCCATGGGCGACGGTTACCACTCACCATCAGGGGGGCCGTGTGCTCGTCTGCCTATAAGGGCAATAAAAAAAATCTACCAGCAATAAGATTGCTACAGAATGCGGGTAAAAGTCACAAAAAGTATCATACAAGTCATTGCTGATCGTTGGCTAATAGCTCATCTAATGGTGTATCTGCGTGTATCAGAATGGATGCCGCCACACCCTGAGACGTCGTAATATGGAAAAATGACCGGGTGACCCAGCCTTCAATACGTTAAAAGGTAGTTATCGAATGACCTGATGTAGACATGTGACTTAATGATATTGCTTTAGGGCTATTCGTGTATATCATGCAGCTACAGCTTGTTCTTAAGACATTTAATACCAAAACTGTATTAAATGATTGAGTATTTATTGAATATAGTTTGGAGACAAAGTCATTATGATAATGCCTTTAAAGAGGGTGTACACATTTTGATCTTCCACTGATCATATTTGCCTCAATTTGGACAAAGTAGTCAAATGTTTTAATTGCGAAAACGAAGTGACGGTATAGTGAAGTTCAGATATTTCTAATAACTTAATATGGGCTCAAGAATGATTTCTACATTGATGCATGATCATCTGGTGCATAACATCATGCCCGCAGAACTTCTAATTCCTACCAATTGATTTCGCGAACTAGTCAGGTGTTGAGGTTAGAAGAACAAGAATTACAAGTTGATTGAGATCTTTTATTTACATCAGGATGTCTATGGCCACCGGTGGTCACTAAAGACCAGATATACCGTAAGCTTTTTGGTTCCTAAGCTGTCGAGCCTTCGATAGAAACAAAAAGGATTCGCGCTAATCTTTATTGATTGTATTCGCATTCGCATTTAGACGCTAAGAACGTTCTGTCGTGGATTTACGGAAGCCTTTATGTTGCTTTTATCATGTCATAGGGTTTTCTTGCTTCAGTATATTTGTGTTGGATAAATATGTTTCAATGGATTGTACTGTTATGTTAGGATTAGCTTGCCCGCGACTTCGTCTGCGTGGAATAGTTACTTTGACGTATATCTACATACAGCGTAAGCTCTCAAAAAGGAAAAATACCACGATTTTGAAACATTATTTATTGGTGCTCCGCTTGGTCCAGTTGGTCCTATTGGTTTTAGCGTGATGTTATAAAGCTTATAGCCTTCCTCAATAAATGAGCTATCTGACACTGAAATAATTTTTCAAATGGGACCAGTAGTTCCTGAGATTAGCGCGTTCAAACAAACAAACAAACTCTTCAGCTTTATAATATTAGTATAGATACATTGGTGGACATAGACATTGGTATCATGCAAACTCACAATACACCGAACCGGTAATTCGCAAATTAGAAGTTTTGCTAGATTTGAACACGTCATAGTGGAAGCTATTTATAAAAAAAACGATTCAGGTTTGTAGTTTACTTTAAAAAATAGTATCTAGGAATTGAAATATCTTAGGCGTCTTACCCGTTAAGCTTAAAGCCATTATTTATTATTTCAATCTAGGTTTAGTTAAGGACACATCGAACGATTGACCCTTTTTGGGGACTAATTTTGATTTTGATATATGCGTTGTTACATATTTTATTCTTATCCAGTACGTTTTTGTAGTCAGCTTAGTTGACCTGTTCGGATTTATGGGCCAAACATTTTATAGTTCATAATCCCTTATGAACATCAACATATTAGTTTTCTTAAGCTTTTCAATGTTTACAAGATTTTAAGGGATTAATGTCACACCTAATTTGTGGCCACGAAAGTGATTAACATTATTTCTATCACTATTTTGTGTGTACCAAATTGTAACCTAATTTGTCTTTTTACATTTGAATTCAATTAACAGGATGAGCTGAACGAAAAATTTAACATTTGAATTAATTTAACAACTATGCCTTAATGTGCATGAATAGAGCAAAATTAATGAAATTTAACAAGCAATTTGATCTTAAATAATTATAAGGTCTGTTTTGACACTTTTTGTAGTGATAATGAAAATAAAGTTAAAATAGATGGAAGTAAGCTAACTCGATTGTCTATTAATGAATGTGAACGTATATATTATCTAGAATATTCCATATAATGTTTGAACGTTAATAGTCAAGTTGGATGCTCAGCTCCGTGATTGCTTTATTATTGCATTAGTCGTGTCGAGATTTAGTTTCCTAGCGCCGTAATATTGTTTGGTGGATGTAATATTGCGCTCTAGTTTGGTTGCAAATTTGAATTGGCGGTTAAGTCCGGATTGAAGGCTTCGTTCGAAGTAGTTCTGTTTATCTCGATTGTCAACGGATTGCAATGTTTCAGGAATGTGTAGATTTCTGTTAGGACAAGAAGATAATCTATTTGTGATCTTGTTAGCAATAGTTACATAAAAATCGTCCACTGATAAATTCTTTATAACAATATTCAGACAGTTGGCATTTCTATTGATCTTCAGGAGCATGGATATCTTCAGACACAGGGTTTTGAGGATGCCCACGCCTGGTCGGGCTAACCCATAAGATTTCGATCTCTGGATTTCTTTCCTTCTAAATTATCAGTTTTCTAGCACAATTTAGTTGTCAGTTTTCCGGACGTAGCATGAAATTTCTTCACGAGTGCCGTTATAATAACTAGGCCAGTTTGTACGTACTATAAAAAACTCATCGTTTCAACCGAAAATGCTACCAGCGATACCCTATTTTCGTGTGAAACACTAAACAGAAACTCTATTTAGGGAACAAACATTTCCTATTCGGTAAACACGGCAAACGCTCTGAGACACTTCCGGGCGGGCCCCGATGGATTGTTCGGATCTCAAATAATTGTGGTATATCATGTTTTTTTATTGCTTTCGCAGTGGAGATAATGTCGACAATAAATTCTGATTCTACTTACTGTTGAACAACGTGGCAAACAGTAACATTGTCCCATAGATATGAATATAGTGATGTTACTAATTTGGCCAGTTACGAATAATTTACTTAAACCCATTGGAATGAAACATACAAAGAATTGTTAGAACTTAAAAATATCGCAAATTTCTTGAATGTTGAATTAAAATTTAATGCTTTTTCTCGAAATATTTTTTTAATACAATCGGATTATAAGAATTAAGAACCGAAGTTCAAAGCGGTTATAATATTCGGTACACTCCTTAACCAAATCGTCAATACTCTTGTTTATGTGTTAAACGCGCCCTCCAATTTTCTGTTTAATATCTTCACTTAACGAAACAGAATTACCTGAAATATCTCGCTCGCGACAGAGCCCCGTATAAAGTGCCAATTTAAGGATCATTAACTCGAGAAATGATGGCTGTTACCTACTTTACCCTTTCGCGAGAAAAGACAAGGTACGGGGAATTTAAAATCCATTTTACCTTATATGGTCGTATAAATTTTAATATTAGTACTGCTTCAGTTCTAGACGGATTGGCAATATAATTTAAAATGGCTATACCGTTCAGTTGCCTTTGAACTGCTTGGTCTTCATAGGAGGCTCTCGGGCAGCTGTTAGTAAATTCCGCGCCTCCTGGCTAAGCCTGTGCTCGCCCACCTGTCCAAGTGAACCTGGAAAGGCTAAAGCAGCACAAGTAATCATTCATTTAACTTTTTTTGTTAAATATTATGATACTAATTGATCATCTAAGGTAGTAATATCTGTCCGTGAATGATTTCCGTTAATGTCTATTCTGATTGACCCATCTAAGGTTGACATCAAAGCGTCAGGGATATCTTCCTACGTATTTCTGTTACCCAGACATCGAGCTATTTGATTTTTGCTGCATCAATGCTACTGAGACCAAAATTTTCTGTCCCAATGTGGGTAGCGGCATATTTTAATATTTTTTTATTGCCCTTGTAGGCTGACGAGCATACGGCTCACCTGATGGTGAGTGGTTACCGTCGCCCATGGACTTCAGCAATGCCAGGGGCAGAGCTAAGCCGCTGCCTACCGGTTAATACTCTCCACAAGCCTCGTTTGAAGAAGGACATGTCATAGCGCTCGGGAAACACCATGGAGGGGAGCTCATTTCATAGCCGGATGGTAATTTCGTGTTGCCTCCGGTAACTGGATTACACCAGACGGATCCGCTCTCACGTTCAGCTATCAAAATGAGGCGGCTGGTCGTAGAACTGTAAGCGAAATCAATCTACAACGTGGATGGTTGTTGTATAACTGGATTAGACCGGTTATCCCGTTTATTTGATTGTGGGTCCTGTCCTGCCTTTAAACCGTACAGGGTTGCCTTTTCCTGAGATTGTACAGGTTCTATGTTCTTCAGTTTCGGACCACGTTTGAAGTCGGGCGTTTTTTTTTGTTCTCCGTTACTAGATGGGATTCTTTTATAGATTTAACCTGCGTTTTTACAGCCGTGATATTAGGCATTTTATTTATGGAAACCTGCAGCGAACGTAACATTATCGTTTTATGATATTTTTCTTTTTCAATTGTTTTAAGATATTGTATTGTGTGTGTGTCTTCAAAATGTTAGTATTTTTAAAGTTTTCAAACCGTTTCTTTGTTATTATCGATAGGGTGGTTCAAATTATGATTAATGAAAACGAATATCAAAACACAGATTTTTATTTAAAATAAAAAATCTAAAGCTCTTTTATATGAGCTAGAACTATTATTCCTTTGAAGTCATGTCTTCTAATGAAGGCAGGTGAGCAGTAAGGCGACAGTTGAAAACAAAAAATGGTCGCTGAAGACCACCAGAGTGGGCTTTTTTTATTGCTTAGATGGGTGGATGAGCTGACAGCCCACCTGGTGTTAAGTGGTTACTAGAACCCATAGACATCTACAACGTAAATGCGCCACCCACCCTGAGATATAAGTTCTAAGGTCTCAGTATAGTTACAACGGCTGCTCCACCCTTCAAACCGAAACGCATTACTGCTTCACGCCAGAAATAGGCGGAGTGGTGGTACCTACCCGTGCGGACTCATAAGAGGTCCTACCACCAGTAAAAAGTTCAGTTCCTACCCTCCTCCTCTTCCACCTTGCCTTGATGGAGGACAATGTATTGTATCAGCTAAAATAAAGGACTTAACTCCGGTAACCTAAACGATCCTGAATGATCCTGCTTAAGAATTCCGAATTTAATAATGATATTCCTGTTTATTTTTGTATTGTTTGCGTGACCTCGACGAATGTTTTAAATTTCAAATTAAATTATCTCTAATTCAAATAGCATTCGTTTTGGTTATCGGGGCACGTACAAACAGAATGTGAACGTTTATTTCATTGAAAAAAACAATAAATATAATATTGTTAATTGAGTTGGTTTTATTGATTTTTACTGATGGTAGGACGTCTAGTGAGTCCGCACGGGTAGGTACCACTCTGGCTATTTCTGCCGTGAAGCAGTAATGCGTTTCGGTTTGAAGGGTGGGGCAGCCGTTGTAACTATACTTGAGACCTTATATCTCAATGTGGGTGGTGCATTTACGTTGTAGATGTCTATGGGATCCAGTAACCGTTTAACACCAGGTGGGCTGTGAGCTCGTCCACCAATTTAAGCAATAAAAAAAAGAGATGTAGTTTGAGGTTGAGTTGAGGCTCCGTGAACTGTTCACCGGCTGTTTATGTAATCTTCCATCAAAATGGATGGCCAGTGTTGTTATTGATTGGCTGCTTATGTACCGCATTCACGAATCGTGTTCAAATGCCGTGGCACAGTTAATGCGGTGTCATCGTGCCTACCTAAGCACTGGACGTGAAACAAAATAAAGTAAGCAGAGCAGAGTTCATCCATACTACCTGGAGCCACTGCGGTCATCCACAGTGCGTTTCCAGAGGTATGTTTTGCCACGTACCATCCGGCTATGGAATGAGCTCCCCTCCACGGTGTTTCCCGAGCGCTATGACATGTCCTTCTTCAAACGAGGCTTGTGGAGAGTATTAAGCGGTAGGCAGCGGCTTGGCTCTGCCCCTGGCATTGCTGAAGTCCATGGGCGATGGTAACCACTCACCATCAGGTGGGCCGTCTACTCGTCCGCCTACAAGGGAAATAAAAAAAGTAAATAAAATTCTTAACACGTTCAAAGCCATGACATTCTCCAAGGGTCGAATAGTTCAAGAATGGACTTACAGAAACAGCGATACCCTCAATATTTTTCAGGATGTCAGATGTGACATCGTGGCCAGCGAGGATATTTACCCGTCTTTCCATGCACGACATTCGCATGTCATTCGTTTTTTTTAATGCTTAGACGGGTGGACGAGCTCACAACCCACCCGGTGTTAAGTGGTTACTGGAGCCCATAGACATCTACAACGTAAATGCGCCACCCACCTTGAGATATAATTTCTAAAGGTCTCAAGTATATGTATAATAGTTACAACGGCTGCCCCACCCTGCAAACCGAAACCCATTACTGCTTCACGGCAGAAATAGGCAGGGCGGTGGCATTCGCAGCCCAATAGCCTAAGCATTGTTTCTAGTCTAGTGTCCAACGTGTAGTATAAAACGTAAGTACGTGATCATGCGAAGTTTTCGATTTGATGAGTCTGCAAGGTCCGCAATGAGTTTAGTTGGAAATTACCTTACTAATACTGTAACGAAGCACTTGAAGTTTTATCAGTATTCAGCATTTCGCATCAATAGATAGATTAGCTAGAAATATTACATAGCACCTATTGATCGTAAGGTTTATTTGTGACTAGCGACCCGCCCTCGCTTCGCTTCGGAAACATTAAAACACACATGAAAGCAAAAAAAAAAAAAAATTAAAAAAAAGTAGCCTATGTTCATCAGGGACAATGTCGGCTTCTAATGGAAAAAGAATTTTTCAAATCGGTCCAGTAGTTTCGGAGCCTATTCGAAACAAACAAACAAACAAACAAATCTTTCCTCTTTATAATATTAGTATAGATTAGTATAGATATATTTTATTAACAGGCATTGATCACGATTATCAGTCGAACAATTTGTAAACATGACACGGCTTTTTTATGTTATTGCTTAGCACACGAGCGAGCACACGGCCTACCTGGTGTTAAGTGGTTAACAGAGCCCATAGTCATCAACAACGTAAATGCCGCCATCAACATTGAGACATGAGTTCTATAGAACAATGACCACTGCACCCTTCAAACTGGAACGCATTACTGCTTATAGGCCGAAATAAGCAGTTATTTTTTGCTTAGGTGGGTGGATGGGCACACGGCCCATCTGATGTTAAGTGGTTACCGGAGCCCATAGACACCTACAACGTAAATGCCGAAACCTCCTTCAGATATGAGTTGTAAGGTTTTTACAGTACAACGGCTGCCCCACCCTTCAAACCGAAACGCATTACTGCTTCACGGCAGAAATAGGCAGGGTGGTGGTACCTACCCCTGCGGACTCAAAAGAGGTCCTACCACCAGTAATAACGCAAATTATAATTTTTCAGGTTTGATTTTTATTACACGATGTTATTCCTTCACCGTGGAAGTCAATCACGGCATTCACATTGTGATATTTAAGCGCTCCAGTAACCACTTAATACCGAGTGGCTCTTGAGCTCGTGTGCTCATTCTGAGTAATAAAATTAAATTCTCTGTCAGTTCCTCCAATCCTCTCAACATTGTGTAGGTCTCATACTAATGAAAGGGCTTATTTATATACCTTCCATAAGAACATCGGTTCTATTCCATAAGCATTTTTATCTAAATACGATTTTAAATCAAGTCACACGTATCGTTCTCACATTATCTTCAGCTCCAATGTCAATGACACGACGGCGACGTTCCCACGATTACAATTGTTTTGACTGAAACAAAAGTTTAAATAGTAATCAGTGCGCTGTGATTACGGTGAAAACATTCTCCGAAGGGTTTCGTGGTCACGATTTTTGTTGTAAAGAAATTTTGTTGTTTAAACATATTGTAAGTCGTTTTTTTTTTGTCTAAAACCTTTTTGATAGCTGTCAATGTGACCAAAAAAATTTCGCAACCGATTTAGGGCCTTATTTTATTACATAGTAATTATAAACAAGGTCGTTCCCATCTTAAAATCGGACCATGTCTTCCCGTGGGTGTCACAAAAGGCGAATAAGGAACTTCTGTCACGTCATTTCGGATCCTCCCGATCCAGTAACGGTGCTTTTAGGTAACTCAAGCACCGGTCACCCTTCGCAAGCGACGGGTTCGACGAGTAAACTAACCCACAGACACAGTCCACTGAGTTTCTCGACGGATCTTCTCAGTGGGTTGCGTGCCCAATCCGGTGGTAGATCCTGCGAAGGGCTGCTCTTGCCAGGGCTAGTGTTAGCAACGGCCACAGGTTAGAGTCCCCTCGAGTTCATTAGAATAAGTAGAAAAAAAAGAAACTTCTTCTGACTATAATTTTATGCTAACAATAGCATTCCCAATGAGGGTTGACGTCAGGCCGGTCGTAAAACTCATTGTACTGATTTGTTAGTATACATAAAATAATAGGCATTAATTATACGCATATATTTAGTTGTAAAAGATAATACTTAAACGTGAATATGAATAATACAATGCGTGTTTTTTTCCCTCAGGTAATATGACTATATACGAGTGGGCGTAATAAGGATTGACTTTCAGGTGATGTACTATCATGATTTTTAGCCCTAGTACTTAAAAAAACCAGTAGGAATTGATTGGAAACGATCGATGTTAGTGATGGGACTGACGACCAGTCCGTCGCCCAAGTGTCTCCGCCCCCAGCCGAGACGGTATTCAGAAAGAACAAGAGGACAAGGTCGAGGTGGTCGAGGAGTCTTCGCATCTAGTTTCGCCAATTGATCAATGTTTATTATTACCAAATACTTCGGTGGTATCGTGTTTGCCTCTGATATACGATATCACAAGTCCATGTCTATCCATGTTCATATATAAACGCGTAATAAGAGTGTAGTCTTTTAGCAATTTAATCCATAGACATAGCCCACTGAGTTTCTCGCCGGATCTTCTTAGTTGGGCTAGTGTTAACGAAGGCCCCAGTTTAGAGCCCCAAGAGCTCATCTACTTACTTTTTTCCTTTTTTTTTTCCTACCTTAGCTGGTAGCCTTGAGAGGCTATTCCAGCGTAACCCTAACTAGTAGGTGAGCTCACGGGGCTCAAACCTGATGACGTTGCTAACACGAACCCTGGCAAGAGCCACTGAGAAGATCCGGCGAGAAACTCAGTGGGCTGTGTCTGAGAGTATCTACTTGCTCGGTGACACTGGCATAGCTTAGGTAGGAAAAAAAAGCAATTTACTAACATTGTTCATGTCATGAATCAATTGTATTCAAGAAAGTCTGTTTGTCAACTAAAGCTAATAAAAAAGAAATATGTAAAGATAAAACTCAATACGGGGACACTCGATCAAACAGAAATGATTCGATTCACTCGATCTTCGCCACTAAACCGCGTTCTTAAACGTTTCCGAATCGAATACCACGAGAACCGAGTCACGCGAATACGTACCTTAAACATATGGGTACGAAACAAAAGAATACCTCAGCAGAACTCCACAATAAAACCTACTTTCCGTGATTGGTAATTCAATAGGCGACAGGGAAAGTACGCGAGGAAATGAATCCGGTGTCTCTGGTGTGTTCGGGTCAATTATTGAAATTGAATGTTTAAAAAAAAAAAGATTTTTTTTATTTTTTTTATTGCTTTGATGGGTGGACGAGCTCACAGCCCACCTGGTGTTAAGTGGTTACTGGAGCCCATAGACATCTACAACGTAAATGCGCCACCCACCTTGAGATATAAGTTCTAAGATCTCAGTATAGTTACAACGGCTGCCCCACCCTTCAGACCGAAACGCATTACTGCTTCACGGTAGAAATAGGCAGGGCGGTGGTACCAACCCGCGCGGACTCACAAGAGCTCCTACCATCAGTAAAATGTAATTATGTAAAAAATGTAATGTAAAATGTAATTATATTGTGTTACAGCGGTGTCGTGACAGCTGGCCTGATGTTCTTTTGTTTCACAATTGACCGCCTCACGATGAGTGTAATGCTTGTGGAGCTACGATCAAAGAACAGATGAAAGTTCAACAACTTGTGTTAAAATAACGGATAAGGCAATCTAAAGTGACCGAAAGGATAAAGCTTATTTTAATATCAAAATTTTCTATGTTACCATTAAATGGACACGTAATACCTTTTTTTCCGCATTACTGTTTGTAAACAAGCAATTTATTTTAATATTACCTAATTTGTTGCTCATATTATTAAAAATGCAAATATATAATGCAATAGTATTTTCAAGTAATACATTATGCTACGTTAATTATTTTTAAACTAACGTCTCAGACACTTTTTTCCCCCGGCATCCACTCAAGGTGCTTTTAGCACCGGTCACCGTCCTCGTCGAACTAATCCGTAGACACAGCCCACTGAGTTTCCAGTGAATAACCAGGGAACAAAATAGATAAAAACAATTTACTGGTGGTAGGACCTCTTGTGAGTCCGCGCGGGTGGGTACCACCACCCTGCCTATTTCTGCCGTGAAGCAGTAGTGCGTTTCGGTTTGAAGGGCGGGACAGCCGTTGTAACTATACTTGAGACCTTAGAACTTATATCTCAATCTGGGTGGCGCATTTACGTAGATGTCTATGGGCTTCAGTAACCACTTAACACCGGGTGGGCTGTGAGCTCGTCCACCCATCTAAGCAAAAAAAAAATAGACTTTTCACTTCGGCTGCAAAGCAATTTCTTATTCCAATGCAGTTGAGATTTCTTATTTATTTATATTATGCCGGCATTGATCTACATTTCCCCATTCCGGCGATGATATTGTAGGCGAGTGTGTGTTTTAGAATCGATTCTGAAAGACGCCCGATACCTTTCGAATGTTTCGTGATCAAAATGAACAAATTGGCCCCGGTTTTTACTTTTTTAATCTTAGATCGAAGGTCTGTGTTACTCTATAGTGCATAACCATTTCCATTGTCGATAAGTTTAGGCAAGTAGACGAATTGCCGAGCACCTCAAGACGTATCTGAGATTTCGTACCAGCGCTGCTGTATCTGTAGTATCTTGGGAAATAAGTATTAAAAAGAATGGGTGCGTAACGGGAATCTTTCGCACGTTCCGCATTCTTATAAAAGCTAATAAGAATTGAGGCCGTCTGCACAAAAGTGACCTAAGCTTACCATAGTTAGTATGGATGAATTTGAATAGGCAAAAACACAATACGCGCAAAAATTATGCTTACAAAACTATCTGTTACCTATGGGTGAGACTACGGATAGGCCGATTTTGCATCAAAATTTATTATATTTTAAATAAATTCCAATATGAGCTTGAATATCAAAAATTGTGGATTAGGCCACTTTTGCTCTGACGGCCTCAATTGGCTTCATCACCGAATTTCGAAGGGTTTTAACCTCATGATTCCCAAACCGATCTTTAATACCATTGTCATTTTGGATTTTGACGAGTCAAATGAGCCGTCATTAATAAGGATTAATACGTCCGTTGTTTTCTGCTTATTGACGTCCGGGCCACAAACGGCGCGGCGCACGCAACCGGTTTCCTAACGTTCTCGGGTGCCTCGCATCAATGAAATGTACGTTGCCTGCTCGTAATTTTAAAGCCATTTCGCAATTGTGGCTATTAATTTTTATTATATGTTCAATTAATTGCTCTAGGCCAACTCGTGTAGTTCTAGGCTGTCTGTCATTAACAGTTAATCATGAACAGTTAAGTCTGCTCGACTTGGTAGCATTGGCTGTGTTTGGCTCTTCTTCCCAGTCGTTCCTTCGTTGTTAATGATCGTGACTCGCATGTAATCTGTTCTTTCTTTCCACCTTGGCCTGATCGAGAGCTTCATTGATTGGTATTACCAGCTGCTGAGTAATCATACCGGTGGTAGGACCTTTTGTAAGTCCGCGCGGGTAGGTATCACCACCCTGCCTATTTCTGCCGTGAAGCAGTAATGAATGCGATTCGGTTTGAAGGGTGGGGCAGCCGTTGTAACTATACTTGTGACTTTAGAACTTATATTTCAAGGCGGGCGGCGCATTTACGTGGTAAATGTCTATGGGCTCCAGTAACCAATTAACACCAGGTGGGCTGTGAGCTCGTCCACCCGTCTAAGCAATAAAAAAAACCTGGTCAGTCCACCGCCATGGGCTTCGGCCTCTAGACTTTTTGTTTGTGACAGCCGTTTAGCTTAGGATATTAAAAATGGGATAAATATAAAAAAGGCCTTTGATGTAATTGTAATAATAATCAAGAACAGTCACGTTTTGAAATAAACTCACGGTTCGTCAAATAATTAAGTTCAAATAAACAATAAACAAGTTTTTCTGAACGTTAATCTTATTTTTCTTAAAACGGCGGGGAAAGGCCGTTCAGATTGTCGATAATCCCATTCTCACGGATCGTTTGGGACCCTTGGTTCTGCGGAGGGACCTCGGTTCTCTCTGTATTTTGTACCGTATGTTCCATGGGTAGAGCTGTAAGGAATTATTTGAGATTGTCCCATCATATCGTTTTTACCGTCGCACCGCCTGTAACTGGAATAGAGCTCATGCTAGAACTAGAACCACTGCGTTCATCCATAGTACTCTTCAAGAGACCTTTTTTGCCACGTATCATCCGGCTTTGGAACGCGCTAGGCTAGAACATGTCCTTCTTCAAACGAGACTTGTGGAGAGTACTTAACGGTAGGCGGCGGCTTGGCTGTGTCCCTGGAATTGCTGACGTCCATGGGCGACGGTAACCACCCACCATCAAGTGGGCCGTATGCTCGTCTGTCTACAAGGGCAAAAAGAATGTCAACTTAAAGTGTGCAAATTCAAAGAATATTTTAGAAAACATTTATTTCGACGAGCTTACTTATCTCAGTAATTATTGTAGTAGTGATTCTAAGTAAATAAGTTCCGACAAGGTCGCTTAACTAAGTTAGTTTAACAAAGTTCAATTGATGACATCATAACTAGTTCCAGTGCGTTAGCAACTATCGGTAGCTATGTATTTCTGATTACGTCACCATTGTCGATCGAGCGTAGCAAGCAATTAATCAAGCTGTTACCATTTCCTTCGGGCTTCGCGAGTCTTGATAGAAATCTCCTTAGACGTCAGATATTCTCAGAATATAATGTCTATTGAAAGGAGAGACGGTTAGCACTCCCCTTGACAAGGATGGAACACATAATCTGGTCAAGGCACTAATTAATCAAACGTTTTCAGGTTTGAGCCCCGTGAGCTCACCTACTAGTTAAGGTTACGCTGAAATAGCCTCTCAAGGCTATCAGCTTAGGTAGGGAAAAAAATTTGAATATATAGTTGCACCAATTTTCATATCACAATATTGTCGTTCACTAGTTTTGAAATTTGTATAAATCTGTATTGATAAGTAAGATCTGCATTCAAGAGTGACGGTGCAGCCGCCACAGTTTATTAAGATTTACACGGTAGTCGATGTCTTTTTATTTATTGGTTAGGTGGGTGAACGATCTCACGGCCCACCCGATGTTAAGAGGTTACCGGAGCCCATAGACGTCTACAACGTAAATGTCGCCTAATAATAACCTATCTTGATATATGAGTTCTAAGGTATAAGTGTCTTACAGTACAACGGCTACTTTTTCTAACCGAAACACGTTGCTGCTTCACGGCAGAAATAGGCAGGTCGGTGGTACCTACCCGTGCGGACTCACAAGAGGTCTTTAATGGAGGAGAGAACTTTAATTTACAATGGTATATGTCGCATATTAACCGAAATGTCTTTTAAAAATAGGCTTTCACATTCTGTTAATTTAGGTAATAATAGATAATTTTAAATTGTAAATGTTCCAATTGAATACGGTGGGTGCGTATCGCGAAAGTCTGATACGAGTGTGTTGTGTCTTACGCACTCACACCAGCCCAGTTGACGTACTCATTGACATACTAACATTGAAATAGTTAGGTCGAGTGATAGTCTTCTATAGACTAGAGGTCCCGCAGTAGTCGAAATTCGACTATAATTAATTGGAATTGTAAGTTTGTACATTATTATGATTGTATTTTATACTTCTATAATCACAAATTTCGCCAAGACTACACTATAAAAATATTAACAAAGACAAACAATATATAATGTATTCTCAATTTGACAACAGACGTCAAGAACAAAAGTTTGACAATAAATAGTATGCATGCGTGTGTGAGTCAAATACATGGTATGTAGTGTGTGTAATGTTTTCTTTGTTGATTTAGTGTATCTTTTATGCATTATTTAAAAAAAATATTAGCATTGTGCACTTCTTCTCTATATTCTCTATAAGTGTGGAAAATTTCATACTCCTCCGTCCGCGCAATTTTCGTAAAAAGGGATACAAAGTTTTTGCTTCACGTATTAATATATAGATGTACCTATTTCGATGAGTTTTATCGGTCTAATGGTAGCATTCCGATGTTGGCGACCAGGGCGACAAGTGACCGCGACCCTGATCGCCTATTGCCTGATAATCAATGGAATTCGGATACCAACGACTGCGACCGACGGCCAGTCTGTCTGCAGTTTTTATTGTACACAGCTGTGTTCTAGTGCTCAGTATAATTATGTCGGACAATTTATCCGCAACCAGGAAAAGAGCTATACAGTATTTATTAGAACAAGAAGATGATACACTTATTTTGTTTGCCTTGCTTTCGGAAACAAGAATTTCGCCAATTTCTTCCCAAATATTGTCTCGAATAACATTATCTCGATATGAGCAGAGTGTCGAATCGTATATAGGTAGGTTTTTAGACACTACATCTATACATATAAATAAAATTGGAGTGTCTGTTTGTAATATTGAAATAACCGCTTTTTACTACATGCATATGAATACATATGCGGTACATACACCAAAATACAACATTTTTTACAATTTTTGTCTGTCTGTCTGTCTGTTTATTCCGTCTAATCTCTGGAACGGCTGGACCGATTTTGACAAGACTTTCACTGATAGGTAGCTGATGATATAAGGAGTAACTTAGGCTACTTTTTTAAGGCTAGCTTCGCCCCGCGGCTTCATCCACGGTACGACAATAACCGCGGGTAGCATCGCGGGACTCATAATAAAATTTAATGTTTCCGAAGCGAAGCGAGGGCGGGTCGCTAGTCTATTAATAATTCGTCATCATATTGTGTGTGTGGAAAATGACACCATTTTGACGTGCAACGTGGACGGGTCGCGCGGAGCCACTGCTCCAGTAGCAGTAGCGTCGCTTGCTAGCCACGCCCACAGGGCGCCCCACCAAGTCGCTTGCTTTGTTAGGGTTCCATATAAATTCATACTAAGCAGTAAGTCGCGGTCGCCTGTCGCAGTCGTCGGTCGCGGTCGCCAACATCGAAATGATACCTTAACTGAATACATAAACGTATGACTGTCAACGTAACTCTCACGCTATCTGATTGTGCGCTTACCAAAGACCGTAACGGGAAATGTATATTAAGTCGAATTTTCACTGATTTTGATAGCGTATCGGCTTATGCTCAAAACAAGAGTGGGTATTAATATACTTGCTATAGTCCGCACTCTATTAGCCTTTAAAGTAATATTTCCTATGGGCTATGAGATCTTCCATGAGGAGTGCTCTGAGGAATTGTTTGAGATGATCCCCTCATCTCCTTTTTATCATCGCACCTCCCGCCATCGGAGCAGAGTTCATCCATATTATCTGGAACCGCTGCGTTCATCGAGAGTGCATTTCCAGAGGTATTTTTTGCCATGTACCATCCGGCTATGGAATGAGCTCCCTCCCCTCCACGGTGTTTCCCGAGCGCTATGACATGTCCTTCTTCAAACGAGGCTTGTGGAGAGTATTAAGCGGTAGGCAGCGGCTTGGCTCTGCCCCTGGCATTGCTGAAGTCCATGGGCAACGGTAACCACTCACCATCAGGTGGGCCGTATACTCGTCTGCCTACAAGGGCAATAAAAAAAACCTTCCACCTCCCTTCGCCGACAAACAAGTCCTAACTAGATAGAACGAACGAAACTCACATCATCATTATCAAAGTCTTTGAAGTCCCACAAGTTTCCAAAGTAATCAATAGAATGAACTTTCGTAAAGAAATGGGACGTCTATACGAGGCATCCGTCGAGATCACACAAAGACGACGGAGGATGCTGCATCTCATTAGTTGACAGGAAACGTGCCGCAAAAACTAGCGCCTGCCGTGTCGACGAACTCTAGCTCGAATGATAGTGATGTGAATAGTTTTGTCGATAAAGAACGACTAACTGATCGAGTTCGGTTTGTTTTTATTTTATAATTTACCTTTTGACTTATGAACTAGATAAAAAAGTACACATTCTCGAACTCAAAGATATGTTGCATTTTTTTTAAATACTTTCGAATACGCGTTTCACATATCGATTTATATCTTTTATACAGAGTTGGTTTTCACTTGACAAGACCGTAGTAGATGGGGAACTATGAATTTTTCGATCTTCGACATACCTGTCAATAATCCGAGGTCCGTCACTAGAACAGCAACGATCGATGCGTGAAGTTACCACTCATGATCCAGACGCACCGGACTGTGTCTAGATATGGATCTGTGGTCGTCGTGAGCTCTGTTGCCAAGTCCGCTGTTTGCGAATTGCATCATAACACAACGCAGCGTAGCGTAACGATGAAATAATTCAATAAACTAGTGGTCCCGCAGTAGTCGAAATTCGACTATAATTAATTGAAATTGTAAGTTTGTACACAATTATGATTCTATTTTCAAAGACTATTATACTTCTATAATCACAAATTTCGCCAAAACTACACTATAGACAAATATTAATAAAGACAAACAATATTTAATCTATTCTCAATTTGACCACAGACGTCACGAACAAAAGTTTGCCAATAAATAAATAGAACGCATGCGTGTGTGCGTCAAATACATGGTATGTAGTGTGTGTAATGTTTTTTTTATTGATTTAATGTATCTTTTATGCATTATTTAAAAAAAAAATTAGCATTCTACACTTCTTCTCTATGTTCTCTATAAGTGTGGAAATTTTCATACTCCTCCGTCCGCGCAATTTTCGTAAAAAGGGATACAAAGTTTTTCCTTCACGTATTAATATGTAGATAATAATAGAATTCGACTTATGATTATCGATATCAACGATGAAGGATAGGATGGTGTTATACAAACACCGAATATTTGCTATTCGAGTGTAATAAAAAGTTACAAACTACAAATAGTACCAGTAAATACAACGAATGCTCTACAGATCATTAACCTCGGTCGTGCTATATCGAAAAAGTCTATGCATAGATAAACAAAAGTCTGACAAAGAGCACAGGAGTGTACCAAAGCACGGACCCCATACATTTCAGGGGGGGAAGTAAGCACAAAAGCGAAATGCATGAGAAAGCGTTTTTTGTATGAAGCCATTCGACTGTTGTTTGTTTTGTTGTTCATATTTTTGAATAAGAATAGTACTGATCAAACATAAATACTTGTAGACTAAAAGAAATAAATAGTAGTATTCAAATGATCTTCACTTAAAGATATCCATCCTATAAAGCACGGGCTAAATACATTAGATATAAATTTAAATAGCCAAATTCAATGTTTATAATAGTAAGGACCAACATAATGCACAAGGCTCTCTTAAAAGTTTAAAATCTCAAGAGACCATACAATCCGGCGACTCTCAACCATTTTGTTTCCCTACCTAAGCTGATAGCCTTGAGAGGCTATATCAGCGTCGCCTTGACTAGTAGGTGAGCTCACGGGGCTCAAACCTGATGACGTTGCTAACACGAACCCTAGCAAGCGCTGTGCTTCGCAGAATTTACCACCGGATCGGAAACGCGATCCACTGAGAAGATCCGGCGAGAAACTCAGTGGGCTGTGTCTGAGGGTTAACTTACTCGTCGAGCCCTTCGTCGCAAGCGCCGGGTTCGACGAGAACGATGACCGGTGCTTGAGGTACCTAAAAGCACCGTTAGTGGATCTGGAGGATCCGAAATGACGTATTTGGGGCGACGTCGACTGTTCTCAACTATCATTTGGTGAGACATACCCCTGTCAAGTGTGTCGCTAGATTTACAAAAGTGATATTCTTATCTAGAGAAATTGCGTTGCTGGTGAACATATAGGGTAAAGATACAACTGTTTCCTAGTTGTTAATTGTCCAACTATGATTAATATTTAAAGGACGTCAAATGCAAGCAATGTATGTACAAGTACCTTCATTTCAGCTATATTTTTTTTACATGTTAGTGCGTCGTTGAGTAAAAAAAGGTTGAGGACCGCCACTTTTAACTACTACAGAATGTGTCAACTTACCTCTAGTGTTGCAAAGCCTTTCAAACCCTCATTACCTCAAAGTTTGACGTAGCACATAATAGCGACATAAAATATGTAGTAATAGGCAACGTGTCAACTAGACTAGGGGTTTAACGTCTGGGGTTGTGCTCGAAATTGTTACGTGAATGTTCTGCCTAAAAGGTTTGTTGGACTTAGGCAACTAAAATCGCACCGCTCGCCACCGGAGTAGAGTTCATCCATACTACCTGGAGCCCCTGCGATCATCCACAGTGCGTTTCCAGAGGTCTTTTTTGCCACGTACCATCCGGCTATGGAATGAGCTCCCCTCCACGGTGTTTCCCGAGCGCTATCACATGTCCTTCTTCAAACGAGGCTTGTGGAGTGTATTAAGCAGAAGGCAGCGTCTTGGCTCTGACCCTGGCATTGCTGAAGTCCATGGGCGACGGTAACCACTCACAATCAGGTGGGCCGTATGCTCGTCTGCCTACAAGGGCAATAAGAAAAATAAAATTTGTTTCGCTTTTGCATTGCGAAAAATTCGTTTGGTCCACCCTAATTCAAATGTTTGGTTAATCAAAGCGCTTAGTTTTGGTTCGTAAATGGCATAGGTGTCCATCGAAAATCACGTCGTGTTTCTTCTGTAATAAGGTGCTTAATTGAACGCTCAGGTACCTTTATTAACATAAAGCGGTTTTTAAGTAAACTATATCGACAACCAACAAACTCGCGTTTATTTGGCGAAGTTTACCGGTTTGCTTAACTGAGTTAAAGGTCAAGAGTTTTGGCGTTAATTATAATTCGAGATATTTTTGCTTGGCTTTTACCTAATTATCCCACTTAGATTTTACACTTTTCCAACTAATACAGGTTGATTAAAACATCTTCTATGATAATTAATTTCGTCTTGGGTTGTTTATCGCTAAAGATAAATCCTTAACGATATCGAAGTATAAGTTTACGAAACGAACCACTTATTCAATTCATTTTACAGAAGAAAATGATAAACGACCGTTCTATAAAGTCCAAGCCGTCATTTCATTTACAAGTCAATTTATAAGTAAACACGTCTTAGATGGATGACACGAGAATCGTCTACGATTCAACGCATAAAACATTCATACCACGCATCCGGTACTTTACTGGGGTCGTATGAATTCATATCTGATGATGTTTTTGTTTATAATTCAAATTCACTGGTGTTAGGACCTCTTGTGAGTCCGCACGGGTAGGTACCACCACCCCGCCTGTTTCTGCCGTGAAGCACTAATGCGTTTCGGTTTGAAGGGTGGGGCAGCCATTGTAACTATACTTGAGACCTTAGAACTTATATCTCAAGGTGGATGGCGCATTTACGTTATGGATGTCTATGGGCTCCAGTAACCACTTAACACCAGGTGGGCTGTGAGCTCGTCCACCCATCTAAGCAATAAAAAAAAACATGTTTACAGTCAGTAAAGTCTCTTTGGTTCTTGCAAAAGATTTAGAGACGAGAAATGTTAAGTCAGATACTCTCCACCGCCGCAAATATGTAAAAAGAAGACAGGAATGCTCTAGATGCGGTTCCAATTGATTATTTGATAAACCTATGGAAAAAATGGGTAGTGATTGTGAATTGTGGTAATACTCCCGATTATCAAACGAGATTTTAAAGAGGGTTTTGAACTGGTAGAACCTCTTGTGAGTCCGCACGGGTAGGTACCGCCGCCCTACCTATTTATGACGTGAAGCAGTAATGCGTTTCGGTTTGAAGGGTGGGGTAGCCGTTGTAACTATACTTGAGACCTTAGAACTTATATCTCAAGGTGGGTGGCGCATTTACGTTATAGATGTCTATGGGCTCCGGTAACCACTTAACACCAGGTGGGCTGTGAGCTCGTCCACCCATCTAAGCAATAAAAAAAAATCATGTTTACAGTCAGTAAAGTCTCTTTGGTTCTGGCAAAAGACTTAGAGACGAGAAATGTTAAGTCAGATACTCTCCGCCGCCGCAAATATGTAAAAAGAAGACAGGAATGTTCTAGATGCGGTTCCAATTGATTATTTGATAAACCTATGGAAAAAATGGGTAGTGATTGTGAATTGTGGTAATACTCCCGATTATCAAACGAGATTTTAAAGAGGATTTTGAATGACAGTCAGATTATTTGTTCTGTCTATGAATTTTCTATGCTTAAATTGTCGAGTCATATTTTTTGGTTGTAAATTAGGAATAATTACAGCGAAATGTCGAATTGCCAATACAATTATGTACATGAACTACAATAATTTAACAGTACGTGTTGGGTCGGATCGATCGCAGAGCGTTGCGCCGGCGCCGGCGTGGCTGTAGTAGCGGTACTCTGACCCTTTCACGCGCTGGGATTCAGAGACGCGAGGGAAAAGTTCTGTTTGAATAGCGATCTACTTTCAGTCTTGATGTTATTATTATTATTCGCCAAGATAGGCATGGGAACTGACGGCCTGATTAATATCAAATTACCGGAGCTCATAGATAACACAACTCGAATCCTGCAAATCTTTTATTGCGTGAGGTTGATGAATGATTATCATTGAGATATGAGGTTGAAGTCTCAACTAATTACGACGAAGAGTTCGACGAGCAAACTAACTCGTAGATACAACCCACTGATTTTCTCGCCGGATCTTCTCAGTGGGTCGCGATTCCGATCCGGTGGTAGATTCTGCGAAGCACTGCTCTTGCTAGGGCCAGTATTAGCTAATTCTCTCAGGTTCAGTCAGTGAGCTCACCTAACCATCCGAGCGTAGCTGGACTAGCCGCTTAGGCTAATAGGTAGGAATAAATAAAAGTACGTAAGTGAATCTGTCCTTTCATAAACTTAGGAAATGTTAAATGAAATGCGTGTTACCTATCGATTATCCTTTATTGATATTAATTACTTTAAAATCGATATATTACACGGCTTTTTAACAAGATTATTGATCTGCATAGCTCCCAGTATTTCAGTGCTGCTGCAAGCGAAATTGCCGTTAGACTGAAAACTGAGGCTAAGTTGTTAGAAGTAGAGTTGTCTTTACACCTACCTTCTATTTAGTTTTTTTTATTTCATCATTAAATTAATTTCAAAGTTGTAGTTAAAATACATCGGACGTGCATATACATTAATATTATATTATCAGACAAACAAATTCCAAATGTCTTATTGCAACAAGAAAGAAAAACACTGAAAAAACAATTTTATATTTGCACGAGGNAGGCTAAGTTGTTAGAAGTAGAGTTGTCTTTACACCTACCTTCTATTTAGTTTTTTTTATTTCATCATTAAATTAATTTCAAAGTTGTAGTTAAAATACATCGGACGTGCATATACATTAATATTATATTATCAGACAAACAAATTCCAAATGTCTTATTGCAACAAGAAAGAAAAACACTGAAAAAACAATTTTATATTTGCACGAGGTTTGTGTGTCGCAATAGATATAGAAGAGATTAGAGGGGAACAGTATGCGTATATATACAAGATCAACCATAGGAATATGTATTGAAAGAATCTTATACTATATTGTGTTCATTCAAATAACGTGCGCGCCTTCTGAATTTTGCCTTTACGTATTGTAAATACAACGGACTCATTTCTACATGTCTGACATTCGTGACCTTGATTATTATGAGGCTCGTGTTACTCAACTTAATATTCAGTCCACGATATCGCTGTTCGATTAATGGCATCGTATTCAAACTTCGCCAAACTATTTGCCGCTTGTTTTATTGGTTCATTGTCTAGCTGGATGTGTATGGATAAGCGGAAAGAAGCGTTTTATCAATTACGTAAGAAGTTTGATGAAGTTAATGCCATGTATCAAATATGGATACTTGTAGCCTTCGAAGGTCTTAGTGATTAAATTGGTTTTCAATTTTAAAATTGCTACGTAAATATTTTATTATTATTACGTTTTCACTATTAATTACCTTGATGATTTCATACCGAACACGTTGAGCTCGGAATTATCGTTAAAATCGCCTAGTGCAATATAATTTAATGCAAGTAATTGCATGTAATAAAAAAAAATTTAATTCAGTTAAGGTTTCCTTGTTTCGCTTCCACTGACCTTACATTGATTTCGCCAGAGCGGACGCGCTCGTTCTCCGGTTCCTTGCAACTGACAGGTTTCACTACAAATACGTGTGGACGTGGTTTTTGTGGACATGTTACGGTTGGTCACGCCACGCCGCGATGCCCTTGCTTGTTACAAAATCATGGAGATGATTCCCTACATCATACTGTCCCCGATAGTATAACAATATTCTGATTATTCGTAACACAGACACGCACCCACAAACAAATTTCTGAAACCGTGGATCAGATTTTATGTTTACGATATAGTGAGTTAATGAAATCAGAAACGGATATTAAAGGAACATGTTTATACTTAATATCGTCTCATGGAACTATTTGTTGAAAGAATAGCGTCCTCCAATGGTTACTACGATCCTTATTCAGTAACCTCTTAGTTGTTTTACTTAAAGTTTTACGATTGAACGTATGTTTCACTGATTTATTTATTTTTGTTTTCCAACGACCAACCGGGGGCAATTTCGATTGTATCGCCAAACAGTGGTATTCTTCATTTAGGTGTGATTTATTTGGAATGGATTCGTAACGAAATTGAAATTTTGTGGTTATGAGTCGAAGACGTGGTCTTTGAATGTAACCAAATCAATTATAGCACCATATTCTGTTCTTGAAACCTATTTATTCCTCGCATTTTGAAACGATCACAAGTGAAGAAAAAACGGAACTCTTAAGGAACTAACTCTAAGGAAAACAGTTTTAATCTATCACAAATAATTATATAGTGTGAATTAGATAAAAAATTAAAACTCCTGAATTCGTATCCTATTTGATTTTGGCTACTATCTTGTTCGGCTATGACAACTTATATCTTTGACTTTGCATGTCTTTGTAAATAAAATATTCGGTAGGTTCTACTTTGTCCATTCGGTGTTCTGTTAACGTGCTTTTCAAATCGATCTCACCAGATTGTTGTCTTCAGGGATTGACTTCTTTCAATCATCTAAAACATGTTTTCGTTCTGGGAACGAAGAGCAGTTAGTTCAAAGGTTTCTTACTATAGCACAAAGTGTGCTCGGTTACCAGTAGACCGAAACAAAATCCTCTTCACTTCAAAACATACCGTAAACATGTGCATTGTTATTGAACAACTGTATCAATAGTTATGTAATATGACGTGTAACAGTGCTACGACAGCGTGCCTTGAATATATATTTTTGTGGTTTTTTGTACGGTGAATTCTTTTCGGTGTTATGGCCTTTTGTCGACAGGGTCTTTGACGCTAAGACCACACCTGAAAGGTCTTTGTGGTTTTATTATGATGTTGAACAGCTATCGTGTCCCATAGATACAATGGCCGCGGGTTTGGTTGCATAGTTGGCCTTGGTCGCCAACCGTAATAATTAGGGCCGGATTTTGTCCCGGGCGTTTTGGATTCCACTTGGATCCCACCCAGAGCATTCCTTCGACGCAAGGATTTCGTAGGACATTCAGTCTCTATTGACCGCTGAAATCCTTTATTTTTCGCAATAATGAAACTTTTTTTAAACTTATTATTATCCGCAACACGCTTCGTCAGATTATCCGCAGCACGCTTCGTCAGATTATTATTACTGCTGAAATATAGAGTGCTTTAATTTGAATAGAATGAAAATTCACTTTCATTGTTCAGAGCAGAAACTGTAATTAAAGCTATTTCTGTAACAACAATTCGATTATTACATTAACTACATGGATGCTTGTTTTCTGAATACCGCCGTGTTTCGTTAAAACAATCGCCCGTAGACTCGCTTGCATATTCATGGGCTCTCGTTACTTTGTTGTCCCAATTTTAGGAGCTTGTTTACTTTATAATGATGCGAAGTTACGGCGGAATGTGTTTGTGTTTTCAAATTGTGATTCGGTAAAATGGGAGTATATACTGATTTTGATATTATGATACAGTTCGATTTTTAGTTCTGCTATAGTATAATATGTGCAATTGAAAGCCCTATCACTTGGTTAGTGAATATACATGTTCCTTCAATATTGTTTGCGATATCTATAATGTATTTGCAATCGAAGACGAATTTAATTAAATGTTTTGTCAAATGTTTTCTTTCTCGAACATTTTCAACTTTTGGACTTCGTATCATAAATATTTTTCCCCATTGTTTATCTTTACCTCTCATATCTTTATTATTATTTACTATTGTTGAATGTATATCTTAATTTCTTTAGAACTTCACGTTTCTTCACACGAATTTAGTTAAATTCAGACTTCATAGCTAAAATAGAACTCAACTATTTATGGGGAATACCAGAATTTAATGTCAAAAGCAAATTATGATATATCAAAAACTTCAGAACCGGGCCGTTAGTTTCGGTTGGATCGACCTAATTGTGTAACTGTCTGTCATATGTGATGATGCGTTCCTTAATATCTGAACTGTTTGGGTTCGCGGTTTTGGCGTCTGGCCAGCACTATAAAATACAAGGTCTCCCTCCATCTTCACAACTATTTGTATCGTGTTCTGTGCATATTTTTTTTTGTTAATGACCTGTTGATTTTTGTTCTTTTCGCAAATTTCGATGATTGCTTTGAATGAAACGTGAGAACTCGAGTAACGAATATTGATCACACCGTTTTTTATCAGACATACAATTCTAATTCACAATTTGATTGTTATTGCATTATTTCCTATTTTTAGTGTATTCAATTTTCGTTGTCACAGTCGACGATACAATTCTGTACTATCTTATAGGATTTTAGATAGAATATACTAAATATATGTCGGCACAGCACTACTATTTATTTAGCTAATATGTGTTATAGTTACCTGTTATAAGTCCAACGCTTGTAAACAATGGACTTTTTGGCGGGAACGCGAGGAGTGAAGTTGTGTGATTTGTTTTATTTTGTCTATTTAGTGTTTCTTCGGATTTAAATGTGTAATAATGGTAGTTTATTAGCCGTTTAATATCTGTGAAAGTGCACAAATGTGGGAAAATGAAACAAAGTCGCTGGATGTAACTTCTCGGGATCCTCCAAAAAGTCCACTGAAAAAATCTTAGTAAATGACCACCATTTTACTGAGATTAGATTTCATCTCATATCATCTCATTTAATTTCACCCCAGTTGATTAATGTCTCAAATTAATCATTTTCATTTCATTTCACTCCATAATATCATTTTTCATAAAATTAAGAATATACATTAAAATAAGACATGACTTAAAGGTCTCAGCTACCAGGTCATAAAATCTCTTAAAAAAATATATATGTAAACAATTGCTTAAGAGGGTACTCAGGAGGATTCATGATCGAACTACCCTCACTGTTCTACTATAAATACGAATGACTATTGTCGCACAACGTCACTTCGATAAAGCGACACGACACGAGAATCCTCTCACCGTGACCGCCGGGAACTACATAGCCAATCCTACGGACCAAATGGTAAACAGTCGACGTTGCCCAAAACACGTCATTTCTTGTGCTTTTAGGTAGGTCAAGCACCGGTCATCGTTCTTGTCGAACCCATCGCTTACGACGAAGGGCTCGGCGAGTAAATTAACCCACAGACACAGCCCACTGAGTTTCCGGATCTTCTCAGTGGGTCGCGTTTCCGATCCGGTGGTAGATTCTGCGAAGCACGGCTCTTGCTAGGATTTGTGTTAGCAACATCGTCAGGTTTGAGCCCCGTGAGCTCACCTACTAGTTCGGTGCGTCTAGAATCGAGGTTACTAGAATAGGTAGGAAAATAAAAACGGCTCGAGCAGCCGATCAAAGTGGAGTTCTCTGTTGTTATTGTAGTTCACTTTAAACTCAATAAAAGGAATTTTAATTACTTACTTTTAATTACTCTAACTATAGAAGGCAATGATAATAATGAAGAAAATCATTTTAAAAGACCATGGAATCAGTCACTCCGTCATAAATAATTCTAGTTTACTGAAGCGAACGAATAACATGGAGATACGAGAATTATATTCATGACAGTTAGCGACTAATTAATATGCTTTTATTAGCTTCAGACGTGTGTATGTTAGTATGTATGTTTGCGGAATCTTTGACCATGATTTTGACCCCCTTCAAAACGTTGGATTAACTCGATATTTGGCACACTTATTAAGGACATTAAACATAATATTTAAAAAAAATATATTGAAGAAAAATGAAATTTAACTAAAAATTGAAAAATAAATAATAGTTTTAAAAAACTAAGAAAATACGCTTTTATAGAAAATCCAACAAAAAAATAGAAAATAAATTTAAATAAATTTGAATAAAAAAAATGGTGTAAGAAAAAAATGATTTTATTGTTAAAAAAGCGTGGGATGCATAGTATCAGTAGTTATAAATATTTTATGAACAGAGATATGAGTAGAAGGGTTATTTTGATATGCTGAAAAGCACCCCACGCTTTATTACAGTAAAATCAATTTTTCTTACACTTTTTTAAATTCAAATTTATAAAAATTTATTTTCAATTTTTTAGTTGGATTTTCTATAAAAGCGTATTTCGTTAGTTTTTTTAAACTATTATTTATTTTGATTAGGTCGATTGCTTATTCTGCTGCTATTTTATTGACGAGTTCATCTTGAATTGGCTTTATCACGCCACGCGTTGACAAATCTTACATATACAAAACCCCTGTCAGTACACGATCGTAATGATCAATTATGTGTTTGTTTCTCAACACGAGACTGCGACCTACTTTCTTTCACGCCGGCTCTGCTGACCTTGATGGCACCAAGACTAGTAATATCATCTGTTCAACATTGAAAGGGATAAGTCGTTAATAATGTTGCAAAATGATTGGTCGGCTTCGTAGTGCGGCTACCGTGTGTAGCTTAGATTTTATTTGATAACAAAAAAGTAGCTCGCGATTTTATACCCACGCTCCTGTAAATCAATGTGTAATTTTAATTCGTATTTATACTGTTGGTTATGACCTTATGTGAGTCCGCGCGGGTAGGTACCGTCAGCCTGCCTATTTCTGCCGTGAAGCAGTAATGCGTTTCGGTTTGAAGGGTGGGGCAGCCGTTGTAACTATAATTGAGACCTTAGAACTTATATCTCAAGGTGGGTGGCGCATTTACGTTGTAGATAGATGTCTATGGGCTCCAGTAACCACTTAAAATCAGGTGGGCTGTGAGGTCATCCACCCATTTAAGCAATAAAAAAACAAAAAAATCGTAAACCGATTTCGTCGTTACAAAACTGATGATTATCAATAGCCAAGCCACATAAGCGTTAAGTGAGTGGATTTAGGATTTGTTAAAATCAATGCACAAAGGTGCAGGAGAGCAGTTAAAATGATTTAATTAAAAGGATTTATTGTGACTATAGACACTTGCGGTAGGTAGCGGCTTGGCTTTGTAATAAACATAACGTTTTATATGAAAGTAAATATCAAACCTAAAAGGTAATCTTATTAGTGAAAACTATTATCACATAAACGATTTTCTTAGGGATGACATTTAAAATAAATGGATTTTTAATTATTAGTTGAATTATGGATGAATGAATGGTAAATTATATAATATTATAACTATGCACTGCACTAAAATTCGCATGTCAAATAATGACAAAGCATACACGCTGCTTTTAATTTATGTAATAACTCATTTTCACTATGCTTGGCGAATAAATGATTTCTTTCTTTCTTTCTTTCTTTGAATACATAGCTCGCTGCTTCCGTTATGTCTTAAGAAATTTGCGAAATTTCGAGAGGTTTCGCTCATTCTGATCTTTATAAAGTACGAATCGATATTTCCCAATAATAAACCCACACGGTAGGAATGCGCAATCGTTATAACCGATATGTCGATGGCTTACCTTTTTTTACTCAACATTTTAATAAAGATCACGTGGTACACGCGCAAGATCGTAACATACCTAGCTCTATCACTAATAATGACGATATTCATTCATATTATCTTTAAATTAAAATAAAAACCAATAAATTAACAACCAATCTATACTTATATACTTTATTATTATTATTTTCTATATACTAATAATATTATAAAGAGGAAAGATTTGTTTGTTTGTTTGTTTCGAATAGGCTCCAAAACTACTGGACCGATTTGAAAAATTCTTTTTCCATTAGAAGCCGACATTGTCCCTGATGAACATAGGCTACTTTTTTTTTTTTTTTTTTAATTTTTTTTTTTTTGTTTCATGTGTGTTTTAATGTTTCCGAAGCGAAGCGAGGGCGGGTCGCTAGTCTATAATATATATAGGTATCTATGTATTGGTTGTTCATTTATCTTCGGTATAACTAATCGGAATCGTTTTGAGTTCGTCAACCGCGTCGTAGTACAAACTGTACAGTTACGCGAGACGATCGTTTTTAAAATAACAATAATAAAAGATTCAGCTCACGGAATACGTGTCGCGATTCGCGGCTTATCCGTCGCGAATCCGTCCCAAACAAATTGCATCGACACTCAACAGTTCGGTCACGATCGCAACACTATTCGGCTTTACCTACGCGTTCTATTCATAGATCGAGCCGCGAAACAAGCGGTATTCCGAATATATGAGTCGTCTATTATCAAAGGTGGCAATCTGTGCATTTGGACAAAAAAATGTTATTGATATGTCAATACAGATTGATTTGAATATAATCGTCTCCTTCAAAGAATACGGTTCAAAACCTGCATTAAATAAAGGTTAATACTTAACCTGTTATTTATCTAAGATGTCGTTCAGAAGAGTTTTGTGACTGCCAATGGAATACAAAGTCAATAATTCGTTTTTCTGATTTACCAATAATTGTCCAAAAGTCACATTGCCGGCTTTGATAATAGTCGACTCATATTATGTTTTTCTTTTGTGATGCATTGTTTCTACATTTTTAACCTTACATTCTGTTTAGAAAAATGGAAGGTATTCGAACAATACATTGTGTAATCAATACGAAATATTAAAAGTATATAATTTGCGTAATTACTGATGGTATCACTACCACACTGTGAAGCAATCGCGTTCCGCTTTCAAGGGTCTAAATACACGTCGTATTAAACAAGACTTTGGACCACATGATTTAATGTAGGTAATGACATTGACGTTATGATGTCTATTGGTAACTATTTAACAACAGGTAGGCCGTGAGCTTGTTCAGCAGCTTTTTTTTATTGCTTAGATCGGTGGACGAGCTAACAGTCCACCTGGTGTTATGTGGTTACTGGAGCCCATAGACATCTACAACGTAAATGCGCTACCCACCTTGAGATATAACCTAATTACGCAAATTATAATTTTGCGGGTTCCATTTTTATTACACAATGTTATTCCTTCACCGTGGAAGTCAATCGTGAATATTTGTTGAGTACGTATTTCATTAGAAAAATTGGTACTCGCCTGCGGGCTTCAAACACCGGTGCATCGCTCAACACGAATGCACACCGGACGTCTTATCCCTTAGGCCACGATGACGTTTAAGCAAGAAATAAATTAAAATTACATGTGAGGATACTGTAAGTTTTCGTTTGTGTGATTTATAAAGATTTCGGTCACCCCAGATTGAAATTAGATCTAAGCATGTTGTGGCTTTTAATTTTTATATCGGATCGAGAGCGCTTATACTAATAAAATGACAACATCTCCGAAATCCATAATGGAAGATTCGGGAGAGATAGATAATGCAAGGGCTCATCAAATTCCGCAGGCACGACGAGAGAAGTGCTCTGTGTTGACATTCCAGTGTTCAAGCGTTTGAGAACGCCTGATGGTGTCCAAGTTTGAACGTATGTAGTCGTTTTATTATATAGATAATGTAAAATTATTATGTAAATTAAAGTTTAAAAACCTCGTACAAATTGATCTTAAGACTTTATTAACATATAATAGGCAGGCAGCGGCTTGGTTCTGCCCCTGGCATTGCTGACGTCCATGAGCTATGGAAACCCCTCACCATCAGGTGGGTCGTATGTTCATCTGCTCACAAGGGCAATAAAAAAAATACAACCAGGCGTCATATATAGTATAGTATTCGAAATTATTATTTTTATGACACCCCAAATCGCCATTAAGTACGAATTATCTACCCAATACTTTTAAGCTTAGTTTAAATACCTATGTATATTACTAAGTAAATACGAGCCGAAATTCGGTCGTAACATAATAGCTCGGAGGGTTTTAATTTAATATGAATTCAGATTTTCATTCCTCCTATCGAAAACATCTCATGGCGTACTCCCAATTTGTTCGCCCCTTTTGGATGGGTAGATGTTATCTTAAATGCTTATCTCTGTCAGCAAAATCGACTTACCGAAACACATTTTTAATAAGCGTCCAATGTATACGTTATATATAGTTCATTATAACATTACTAGACCGTGTTTTTTTGGTGCTGGACTTCTTTCAAAGTGTAATTATTGTGTGATAAAAAAATGTATGGTTATTCCATTTGAGCGAAATCGAAATATTAATATTGATTTAATCATATTTCATATTTCATTAATAAGTTTTAGAAGACCGCGATTTTTATGGCCCCCCGTTAGTTCAATATGTGTTACACGATTGACTCCATTAATGCTTTGTTTTAACGCTGATAATTGTATATCACCGATGAGCGCTGCTTTCCGTCGCCCACGTTGCCTAGACCTTTAGTGGAAAGTTGGTTAATTGTTAAAACAATTAGTGACAAAATTTGGACTGTACCCCAAACCTGCTTGTTTACAAATGCTCACATATACTTGTTAACAAAATTAATATGCTGATCGAACATTGAATTTTATACGATCTACAATAGAATCACCCTGTTGCCGTAGGTGTCGCAAATAGCTTCTAAAAGTTTCTTCGGAGAAGGCGGTAGCGTTGGTAGCGTTCTGTGACTATTATTTTATATCAGAGTAGCGCTATTGCCTACACACATTTACTGATAAAAGCGTATTATGAGGCCACATAACCTGAATATTTCTGTCAAAAACCTATTATGCGTTCTACTCTGAAGGGTTACAATGTTATGAAAATACAGAAAAACGATTTTTTTCCCTTGTGTGCAGTCGAGTAGACGGCCCACCTGATGGTGAGTGGTTACCGTCGCTCATGGACGTCAGCAATACCAGAGACAGAGTCAAGCCGCTGTGTAACTAAATTTTAGTTTATAATAAACGCTTTAAAAAAAACTATCATAATCATAGAACAAAAAAAACGGATGAAATGAAAGAAATACCAAGAGAAGAAACTATCTGCCCTAACTATTCCAGTTTTATTTAAGTATACAATAATAACACTTATAGAAAAGCATTTGTAGAATATTAAACTAATTCGAAATGTTTTATCTTATCTTATACCTTTAAACGAGCAATTCTTGTATATATACCTAGTCAGGTCATAAATTCTGTCACATGTTTAATGTAAAATAATTGAAACATGTTTATTCATTATGTAACCATTCATATACCAAAATGAACTTAACAAAACATAGATTCTTATGATACTAAAGTTTATTCAAAATGACCTCCGTGATTTTGAATACAGGCCTTCAATCTGCGCAGCCAGTCGTCTATCGCAGCACGAACGAGGTCCATGTCAATATCGGCGGCTGCCTTAATCAAAGATGTCTTGAGTGACTCCAAATTGGGATGAGGCTTTGAGCGCGCCTTTTCCTCTAAGTGTTGCCATATCTTGTAATCTAACGGATTCAAATCTGGACTGGAGGAGGGCCAGTCTTCGTGCCGCATGAAGTCGATTTCACGCGCCACCAGCCAGTCTTGTGTGCTCTTCGCTCTATGAGCTGGCGCCGAATCTTGTTAGAATACCCAGTGCCTGTTATTGAACATGGTATGAGAAACAAGTTCCACAAGGTTCGTCAGGACTGTATTTTGATACACAACTGCATTCGTTTTTACACCTTTCTCACAAAAATGTACCTCTGTTAAGCCCCAATAAGGAACTCCCAACCATACCATGAGCGAGGATGGAAAATGACCTCGTTGGACAAGCGGAATACGGTTGCTCGCTTCTTCACTACTGTGTGCGTACACCTTATCATTTTGTTTGTTGTAGTAGGGGAAAGTGGAAAAAGATCTTAAGATTGAAGCTCATGGGTGATGGTGGTAACGACCCTCAGACATGAGGAACACGACTCGAGGAGGAGGAGCTCTCTTCTACGGTAAAAATTTTTTCATCCGAAAAAAGAATTTCCCGATATTTTTTTCCCGCGTACCGCTTCAACAAAGCGCGGCATCTCTCAGTCTCAGGTCCATTAGACGAGCATTCAAACGATGTCCTGTTTTTCTTCGGTATGCCCGAAGCCCTAAGTCTTCATTTAACACCCTTTTCACCGTGGTTCTGCTTAACACCATCTGAAGGGCCAACAGTTTCTGCTTACGTTTGGGATTTCTTTGAATTCGCACCTTCACAGCTTTTATCACTGCTGGAGTCCTAACAGACCGAGGGCGACCACTTCTTGACCTGTCATCTGCACTAGAGTCTTCATTGTATCGTTTGATGGTACGATAAGCGAATCTTTTGGTTATATTCAAATTTTTCAGTATGTTAAAAATTTTAAATGGCGCGTAACCGCAACGATGCAACGCAATAACTGCAACACGGTCTTCTTTAAGTGTCCACTCCATATTTAAAAATGAATAAAATTCTAAAAGTATACATTTTTATTTTCATGAACAATTCGATATTCGAATTCAATAAACTTTTTTGTGGCCAGCATTCTAAAAGAAAAGTTTTTACTGTGTGACAATACTTATGACCTGACTAGTTATATATAATCTGAATCTCAGAAACGGCACCAACGATTTTTATAAAATTTAGTATACGGGGGATTTCGGGGGCGATAAATCGATCTAGCTACGATTTATTTTCATAAAATGTTGTTTTATTCGTGTTTTCAATAATCAACTTTATCGATAATCAACTTAATGACTCTCCCCGACATCTATTGACGAATAATAATACAATTTTCTGCTTTAAAGACACAACAAGAGGGCGTTATAAAAAAAAAAAAAACGAGCAAGGCTCGGTCATCATCTGATCTATTTGTAGAATATTAAACTAATTCGAAATGTTTTATTAAATCTATTTAATTAAGTACATTAAATGTGATAACGTCAATGACACGCTTACAATTCCCAACGCGCCGATTTTAAATTCGGATCACTTAAAACGTAAATCAATTTAAAAAGCACTCCGCTGTAATTTGAGCTATTAACACGTAATAAGATTTTTATTGTGAAGTAATTGTTTTGCAAGATGAAACGCACTCATGTCGACTCAGGAGAGCTTGGAGTTTTTGATGGAGTTAGAGAGTTTTTGATAGAGTTAGAGAAGAGTGGACAGCTTTTATGTATAATGTATAAAATAAACGTAAGACAAACAAAAGGAATCCGTCCGACGGGGACACATCAAAGGAAAAACCAAATTAATATTTTTATTTAATTCCGCACATTTTCATATTTATCTAACCTTTTAATCCTTCTTTGGACCTCCACAAATAATTCAAGACCAAAATTAGCCAAATCGGTACAGCCGTTCTCGAGTTTTAGCGAGACTAACGAACAGCAATTCATTTTTATATAGAAGATTGTGTGGTACATTTGAAAAGTGACGTCATTGTTTAATGCCACTGCATTTAATGCCCTGTTTATCATGAAATATTGAACGATTATAATTGATAGTTTGTATAAGGATATGCTTTGTTGCTAACTATACTTTCAAATAACTCACATAGAACAAGCTACCAACAATAATACTTACTATATTTGGAAATGTGGGAAATGTCATACTCCTCCGTCCGCGCAATTTTCGTAAAAAGGGATACAAAGTTTTTGCTTCACGTATCTTATACCTTTAAACAAGAAATTCTGGTATATAAATATATGTGTATATAATCTGAATCTCGGAAACGGCTCCAACGATTTTCATAAAATTTAGTATACAGGGGATTTCGGGGGCGATAAATCGATCTAGCTACGATTTTTTTTCAGAAAATGTTGTTTTATTCGTGTTTTCAATAATCAACTCTTCCCGACATCTATTGGCGAATAATAATACTATTTTTCTTAATTGAGGGTAACTAACCGCTTTAAAGACACAACAAGATGGCGTTATCAAAAAAAAAAAACCGAGCAATGCCCGGTCATCGTCTAGTTAATATATAAATGTAACCCAGTCTTCTAATCAGCACACGAACCTACATGCTGTAGCGATGTTAGTGACACAGTTAACGATTTTATCTCGATTACAAGATTATTGTGATTGATGTGACAGGCTTAGAGAAGTGACTGTGATACGCTCCGCTTTCCTTCGAACCGATCTCGGATCGATTTCAGCCGGACGTAAAACTCTATTACTCGATTTTATCAAATTTAAAGTTTGAAGTGATTCAGATTTTTGTGTTAGAATGAAACAGATAATTTATGTACTAAAATCGAGGCAGAGTTAAATGATAGTGCCTCATTTACTTGACATATTACTTTGAACGAGTTTTAAAATCATAATATATAATGAGGCAAGGCAAAACAGTTAAATGCCTATTACTTTTCTCCTCAGTTCGGCAACCGATTTGATTTTTTTATCTTATCTGCGAACTTTAGATTAATGCCTTTTAGCATTAAATTAATATATTTAGAAAACCATTGTCGGACTTTTTTGTAAATGTTAAATGTTAATGTTAAACCGGTAAGAGAAACGCCATCTATTGCCGAATAGCCGAACGAATATCGAAGGACCTAGTAGCATCTAGAACGTTTGAGAAGTACAACGCCGACTATAAAAGTTTTGCAGAGATGACACGCAGTCAGTTAGTAATCGGAACTACTCGAAGCGAAACAGCGAACGAATCACCTGAAGCGAAGCGAAGCGAATTGAGAATTTTAAAGTGTTGTAAGTGTTCCAAATGATAAATACAGTTTGAATTTATACTTCACTGGAATTTTATTTTTCCCGAATCCCAGCGCGTAACATTAATTTAAATCTTAAGGTGTGAGTGATTATGGTTGAGTTTTGATCAGTGAGGGAGCATTAATATGAATAAATCACCTACATAGTTTTTCTCTCTTTCCTAGATATATGTAGGTCGTAAAAGCCTTGTTATACCTCGTTTATTGCGTGTGTTTTGATCGCGCCCCCGTAACTCCTATGAAGTGTTGCCGTAAAAATGATGAAATATTACGTTGAGATGCATAAATAAATGACATGATGATATTTTTTATTTAATTTTTTTTATTTTTTTTTTATTTTACAGTCAAGCTATTTCTTCACAGCCAAAATTTTAATTTATGTGTTTGTTCGCCAAGACAAATTGGTTACCAAAAAATGACAATTAAATTGTTTAGACAGCGCCCCTAGCGGCAAACGTAGGCAAACGTTCCAACTGCATATAAATTTGAGTTAACTTTTACGCTATCGAGAGCGTTAAAATACTCGCACTGAGCACACAGGCTGTACAACAACAGGAGTCGCAAACAAGCTGTGCTGTGAACGCGTAATATTGTTTTTTTTCTAATGAAATACGTACTCGACAAGTGTTCACGAATGACTTCCACGTCCACCAGTCCGCACGAGTAGGTAACCACCACCCCGCCTATTTCTGCCGTGAAGCAGTAATGCGTTTGGGTTTGAAGGTTGGGGCAGCCGTTGTAACTATACTTGAGACCTTAGAAATCATACCTCAAGGTGGGTGGCGCATTTACGTCGTAGATGTCTATGGGCTCCAGTAACCACTTAACACCAGGTGGGCAGTGTGCTCGTCCACAAACCTAAGCAATAAAAAAAAACTACATAAACTTTAGTTTTCCCCCCACTTGACCCCGTAATATTGGTTACACACAAACCGTAATGTCAACGATTTGAACTCTTCACTCGGCCGTCTGTTTATTGACATTACAAAGCGTCTCAAATCTCTCAAGGGTAACCGAGTCGTATCGATTTATGTCGACGACCCGATAATAAAGAACTACACTGTTCGTATTCTGGACGTGGTTATAATGACGTGTGGTATTCGAAAGCATATTTAGGCAGGAGATTAACTAAATATTAAAACATCGATAAATAATATAGAAATTTTTTTTTATTGTTTAGATGTGTGGACGAGCTCACAGCCCACCTGATCTTAAGTGGTTACTGGAGCCCATAGATATATACAACGTAAATGCGCCACCCACCTTGAGATATGAGTTCTAAGGTCTCAGTATGGTGACAACGGCTGCCGCACTCTTCACGGCAGAAATAGGCAGGGTACCTATCCGCGCGGACTCACAAGTGGTGCTGCCACCAGTAATTACGCAAATTATAATTTTGCGGGTTTGATTTTAATTACACGATGCTATTCCTTCACCGTGGAAGTCAATCGTGAACATTTGTTGAGTACGTATTTCATTAGAAAAATTGGTACCCGCCTGCGGCATTCGGACACCGTTGCATCGCTTCAACACGAATGCACCGGACGTCTTATCCTTTAGGCCACGACGACTTCATTCACCTCAGAATTCGGGTCGATCGGCAAAAGTTGTGCATCAAAGCGAATCTAATGTAAATCGGAACACCATTGACGGACGAGAAATCGTAGTTTAACGTAAACACCCGGTCAGGACGGTTTAATCTTGCATCGCTCAGTCGGCACGCGCAGTGTAATCCGTTTTATAACAGTTTGTTAACTATGGACTTGCAACCGTAGGGTTGGCGAACGCGTGGAATTTGTTTTTTAACACGTTGAACGCTATTGCAGACAGCATGTGTCCACTACATACATACATTCAACTCGGGCGGAATCGCACCACTGAGTCCGGTCTTTTTTTTATTTATTGTCCTTGTAGGCAGACGAGCACACGGCCCACCTGATGGTGAGTGGTTACCGTCGCCCATGGACTTCAGCAATACCAGGGGTAGAGCCAAGCCGCTGCCTACCGCTTAATACTCTCCACAAGCCTTAAAGAAGAACATGACATAGCGCTCGGGAAACACCGGTCATCGGCTCTCTTCATCCACAGACGCAGCAGACAGCGGGCCCAAGGAATTTCAGGGCCCTACCGCACTAAACGACTCCCCTGCACTCTTACGCCCGACGTCCGATGTCAGAACCCGGTCGGGGTTCCCGCGGTCAACACTAAAACCAGACACGCCGCGCCGCCCCGAGGACGCCCGACCCACGGATCGTCCATACATATCTGAGTTAACTTTTACGCGATCGAGTAGTTAAAAAACTCGCACTAAGCACACAGCTGGCACGTGACAATTACCCGAATCGCTCTAACGATAATTTTACATTCAGGTTGTCGGCTTACGGAGCAATGACAAGGATTCAGTGGAGGATCTTCCTCTGTTATTTCTCAATAAAAGAACTATTGTGATTATTTTTAATACGCTTTTATTAGCTTCAGACGTATGTATGTTAGTATGTAAACAAATCTTTGAACATGATCTTGACCCCCTTCAAAACGTCGGATTAACTCGAAATTTGGCATACTTATTAAGGACCGATGACAATTCAATATTAAAAAAATATATTGAAAAAATTTAAATTCAACTAAAAAATAAAAAATAAATAATACTTTAAATATACTTAAAAAAAAGTACGCTTTTATAGAAAATCCAACAAAAAAAATTGAAAAGAAATTTTAATAAATTTGAATTAAAAAAAGCGTAGGCTGCTTTTCAGGATATTATCAAAATAACCCTTCTACTCATATCTATTCATAAAATATTTTTAACTACTGATACCATCTTTTTTAAACTATTATTTATTTTTTATTAATTTCACAACCCTAATTAAAAGTTTACATTAAACCGGAATCGGTCTAGTATTTTTATCACAAGTTGAACGAACATTCTTTTACATCGCGTTATTACTTAAACCTTTAGTAGAAAGCTTATGAAATCATCTTGATAATTTGTTAAGATACGACTTTATCTTATAAACGTTTTTTTTATTATTATCTTAACTAATGGCGTAAGTGGAGAGGGCAGGAGCATTAAGTAGACCCATACGGATCCGTCGGGTGTAGCAACGGGCATGTAGGTCTTTAATTAAGGGAATCATGATTTTGTTATTGGTTGATTGGGTGGGTGGTGTTAGTTATTTCCCGAATACAAACGAATGTATAGCCTTATTTTAAATATTGGTGACTAGCTGACCCGGCAGACTTCGTAATGCTTCAATCTATAAATGAAAGACCTAAACTTTTTGTATAAAATAAACTTAAAACAAACAAAAGGAGCCCGTCCGACGGGGGACACATCAAAGGAAAAACAAAATTGTTAATTTTATTTAATTCCGAGCATTTTCATATTTATCTACCTTTTAAACCTTCTCTGGACTTCCACAAATAATTCAAGACCAAAATTAGCCAAATCGGTTCAGCGGTTGTCGAGTTTTAGCGAGACTAACGAACAACAATTCATTTTTATATATAGAGATAGTGAGTTATTGTCGATAAGCAAAGTAACTAACCAGGTTTATATTGGAGCGGCTTCATGGGGAAACGTCTAGTGTACTTGCATCCGTGATGTTATTTTGGGGTAGCAACAAAGGGAAGATCTTCCACTGAGCCGGTAAAATTGCTTGGTAAATCAGCGGTCGATTGTTGGCATTCAGAATTTGTATAAATGTAAGCTTATCTTGAAAATGTAAGCGAGATTAAGGCATCTATCAAATATCTTGTGATCTATGATAGCTATTTTTTTGGGTGGAATTGTCGAAATACGTCTCGAAGGACGTATTATAGTCATAATATACAGTTGCGGAATATCCAATAATGAACGCACCTTGTTTGTACCTGGAGAATATTGGAAAGTCTAGTATTAAAATCGTATGTGTACGAAATACTAGTGATCCTTTATCTTCTTCTTCTTCCTATCGTTTTTCTGGTCTAGTGCTAGGATCCGCTTTCATATTTAAGCTCCTCCACTGCGGAGTGCTCTGAGGAATTGTTTCAGATGATTCCATCATCTCGTTTTTACTATCACACCGCTCGCCACCGGTGTAGAGTTAATCCATACTACCTGGAGCCACTGCGTTCATACCCAGTGCGTTTCCAGAGATCTTTTTTGTCACGTACCATCCGGCTATGGAATGAGCTCCCCTCCACGGTGTTTCCCAAGCGCTATGACTTGTCCTTCTTCAAACGAGATTTGTGGAGAGCACTTAACGGTAGGTAGCGGTTTGTCTCTGTTCCTGGCACTGCTGAGGTCCATTGGCGACGGTAACCACTCACCATCAGGTGGGCCGTATGCTCGTCTGCCTAAAAGGGCAATAAAACAAAAAGTTTGTCCAGTCTTCGGCATCGTTTTGGGTGGAGTTATTCTCCTCAAAATCCGCACTAATGTGATCCTTTATATTATAATACAAATAATACATAAAAAAACGAGATGTCAGTTTTCGCGCGATCCCGTTGCCGAAGTATCATGGGTCCGTTGTTCCCGCTTTTCCTAACAAGGCACGCTCCGGGTCATTGACTCGTCGAGGTCTGTTTAGATTGTACGATCTAGTTACGCTTCAGGGAAACGTAGGAAAATATTGACGTGAAAATATCGACGCGATTGTTCTCGAATGTTTTCAGTAAAAGTTCTAGATCAGTCGAGATCGTTTACTATTAAAAACGATTCGCGGATTTTTTAAATTAAATTTAGCAGCATGTCCTTGATTATGGTCTGCTTTAATGACATTCATAGTATACGCAGAGAATTTAGTTTTTTTTTTTAAATGTACAAACACCTTTTTTATCTACAATATTTGGACATTATACCCGAAACTGTGTGATCCACGAGAAATAGGGATCATTATAATAGTTTGACAAAGCTTTGAAATTTCTACGCTCAACGCGCAGCGACAGATTTAGATAATATCAGATAATAAAATAAAAAAAGTTCTGCATTCAAACTATGCTACTGTTTCTCTGGTCTCATTAAAATATACGGCTAAGAAAATATTGTGGACTAGGTGATACCGCGGTGCTGGCCGCAATCCTTGCTTTAAAATTTACCGCTTTCTAGCATTTTTTAATATTGATCGCTAAAAATCTCGCTAATAATAAATAAAATAAAAATAATGCACGTATCTCTCGGTAACTTCGTTGCTTAGTTATGACAAACAGAAAAACAGTGAGATATCTCCTCCTCATTGCGTCGTATTCCTCATTGCTGAGGGTCGTGACCACCCTTTTGTATCACCTTCGCACGCACGATCTTTCCCCATCCATTCTTGTCTCTGGCAGTGTGGAGGGCGTTGTGAAACGTGGAATCAAGAGCGGTGCGGATCTGGTCGGACCAACGTATTGGGCTGCACCCCCGAGGTCTTTTCCCATCTACCTTACCAGTCACGATAAGCCTCTCGAGATATACCTATCATTGAAATATAATAGGCTTCTCTCTCTCTCTTCGATCGGTTCCTCACTGCTGAGGATCGTGACTCCGTCCGATTTCGTCAACCAACTGTCTCCATCGATCCCGCCCTAATAATAAAATAATAGGCTTAAAAAAGCATTTATTCTTAAATTACATTTTAAAGTTATCACCATTTTAAACAAAAAGACGAAATCGTATCGCAAACTGTAAAACGGTCCAACATGTCACGGAGGCATTATCACGGGGCTCGGACATGACAATTTGGCAGTACCATAGACCGTGTAGTCAGTCGCATACATCCGCAGTCTATTATACATCGGCTGGGACGATCCCGGGAAGCGTTGAGAGGGATAATTGTTTGAGTGGACGTCCACGCTGATCGGAACATTTTCAATTCAACAATACCTTGTGCCGATGACAATTTCGAGTTCATTAGGTATATTGAGGGTAGGAGGATTTTTCGGTAATTAATTAAATTTTAAGATATTAAAAGACCGTAACGCGATATAATTATACAGGGTTTGACGACGCTGTTCTTAATAACGAAATGGGTATAATATTAGTGAAATCATGCAATCGTTTTGATTAATCAGGTCATGCAGTCGTCGTGGCCTAACGGATAAGACGTCCGGTGCATTCGTGTTGAGCGATGCACCGGTGTTCGAATCTCAGGCGGGTACCAATTTTTGTAATGAAATACGTACTCAACAAATGTTCACGATTGACTTCCACGCTGAAGGAATAACATTGTCTAATAAAAATCAAACCCGCAAAATTCTAATTTGCGTAATTAGTGGTGGTAGGAACTCTTGTGAGTCCGCACGGGTAAGTGCCACCACCCTGCCTATTTCTGCCGTGAAGCAGTAATGCGTTTCGGTTTGAAGGGTGGAGCAGCCGTTGTAACTATACTTGAGACCTTATTTTTTTACGAGGTTGCCAGAGATCATACACATTTTTATAATTTAACGTTGTCTCCGACCTTTCAACCAAAGTTTTGGGACAGAGATAGCCAATCATGATAATTTCTGTTCGTGCCACTCACAACACGTCATAAAACCAATATTTGCAATTATAGAGAGCCAAATTTTTTTAATACTGTCTATCTTTGTAGAAAGCGTGTTAAGTACGTGTTTTATTTGAAAATGTTGTATTTGCAGGCAATTGCTAGCCATCAGACATTCACACGTGAACGTGTTAGATTCGATAAACAGAATTAGTCGAGAGTATGCGGACCAAATTGAAAAATTGGTACCTTCATTCATAATGTCTTCTAATGAAGACCAAAATTGTTTGCTTTGTCATTGTACGTAATTTGGTTCGGTGCTGATAAACTTAATACGCCACTCAATTGAATAATCTCATCATCATTTATCACCTTTAAAACGATGTTGTTCCAGTGAGGGTTTGCCGATGGCATCTTCCTAATCATAACCTTGAATAGCTTTTTTGAGATTCACGAGGCCCTTGCCAACTTCGAACCAAGATAGCCATGATGAGCTCTTCTGTCCGTCGACACAATTTTTTTTTTATTGCTTATAAGGGTGGTCGATCTCACAGCCCACCTGGTGTTAAGTTGTTACTGGAGCCCATAGACATCCACAACGTAAATGCGCCACCCACCTTGATATATAAGTTCTAAGGTCTCAAGTATAGTTACAACGGCTGCCCCACCCTTCAAACTGAAACGCATTACTGCTTCACGGCTGAAATAGGCAGGGTGTTAGTACCCACCCACGCGGACTCACAAGAGGTCCTACCACCAGTAAATAAAACGAAATCACAGGAAATCTATGTTAAGCTGATGTGACTACCGTTAAATTAAGGTTTGGGCCTCAATTGTGTAATAGGGTAATTAAGGCAATATCATAACAGTAACTAGGAGTGATTAGGTCACCAACCCCTATGCCGGGGCAATTATAAGTGTAAGATCCTCTGACTGCGAAGTCCTAAGTGGGCTAGACGCAAATACGGCCTTGCGTGATAAAAACAAAACGTAAGGCCTCGCAAATGTAAGACCTAATTTAGTATATTGTTTTTTTGTAGGCGTTGTTATTTGAGCCATATCCTAATGTGTTTATAAGCACGCTTTGATGGCGAATGTTGTGGCAAGAACTACCAGCAGTTTCGGTACTGCCACCACCTGTGTCTGATTCGTTTCCCGTTCCCGTAGCTATTTTAAGACTTCATATAACATCTCACAGCTTTTTTATCTCAATCTTTTTCCCCGAACTTTTTCGATTGTGAGATTGAAGTTGACTGAAAAATCTTGATAATTTTAGAATTTAGATTTGACAAGTGTCATGATAGACATAATATGTCAAAATGTTTTATTTTTAACATCGGTTATTAATTTTAATTAGTGAGCATGCAGTAATATTAAAAAGTCGGCGATGTTGAAAGTTGTTTATAGCCCCCTTGCTTTTGATCTTTCTCAGTCGTCGGGAATATGACGTGATTGCGTTATGAGAATCTTTATAGTTGTGAAATGATGATTGAAGCGTTGCGTTGTCCTATACATAGAAGAGATTTTGGAGTATTATGTACGGAGTACTGTCTCGAGGGTCGCTTGATTGATCTGTGGGACTTTGACGTTTTATAGATGACCAGCCGCACTGGCCCGCTTCGCTGGGCATTTAAAATTAACATGATCATTTATTGTCATTATTATTAGGGAGTTCAACACTCATCTAAATATTAGCCTATCCATTAAGTACATGTATTTTCTACATGAATACCAAGTTTCAAGTCAATCGGATGCATGGTTCAGTAGTTCTAACGGAACATCCGTAGAAACCACTGTAGATTTATATATTAGTATAGCTTGTTGAATAATGAATCACGGATCTAGGTTTAATTTACTATCATCAAGTCTTGTCTCAAAGTTGTATTGCTAACGAATCTCCCTTAATAAAATAACAGGTAGCCGATTTACAATACTAGCAATTGAAATTAAATTTATTTTAAATATAGAGATATCTATTTTCAAATTCAGTCATATGTTTATTGATTAGTGTTTTGTTTTCACTACATTTGAATTTTTTGTCATCAATATGGATACGATAAAAGTACATACGTACGTACATACATTGAAATACGAGTGAGTTCCTATGCGATAAAAATGTCGCTTTTTTTCCCCTAAAGCTGATAGCCTTGAGAGGCTATTTAAGCGTAACCTTAACTAGTAGTAGTAGGTGAGCTCACGAGGCTCAAACCTGACGACGTTGCTAACATGAAACCTAGCAAGAGCCGTGCTTCGCAGAATCTACAACCGGATCGGAATGGCGACTAAAAGATCTGGCGAGAAACTCAGTGGGCTGTGTCTATGGGTTAATTTGTTCCTCGAACCCTTCGTTGAGGACAATGAACATATCTTGAGAGGCCAAAACACTACAAACGAACGTACGACTCATTATTTATTGGCTTGAATACGTCCAACATTTGGCGTTTTGCGCATCCTTCGTTCTCACTAGATATTACTTCGTACCATTACCAGAATTGTTCTTTTTCCAAAGCTTGGACAACTTCTGGGCACGGAAAAAATTCAATTCCCGACCAGCAGTACAAAATGCCTTTGAAGAGCTTATTGGCTCCTGTAAATCTGACTTCTTCCAGTAGGACATTGAAAAATTGACACCATGGGTGCATATTTTAATTAATAGAAGTAATAGAAAGTATTTATAAAAAAATGACCAACTTTGTGTATACTCAATGGCGATTTCGTCAGTAAAAGCCTAATATTAGATAATTATTCTTAGGACTAGATGCTCTGTGTAGACTGTGGTATAAATAAAGAATCTTAGAACAAAACAGACTATAGTCTAAATAAAGAATCTAGTTTCAAGCTCGACTCGTCCATTTTTAAAACTATCCGTTCACCTGTTACAAAGAACAATATCTGACAAATTGCTAGCATCCGTTACGCGGTAGCCGTTTGCAATGAAGCGAAATAAGCGCACGATGATCGACAATTGAGAAATTATACGTTGCTTTTAGCGGAGCTCAACAAAAGGAAACGCGGTGTGCATGGAATGTGGTCGGAATTTTGTGACCTAAATCTGTTTGCTCATTTTCAAAACAATGCGTGAAGCTATAGACATAGCACAGCGGATTAGTAAGCTGAAGTGGCAATGGGCTGGCCATTTTAGCCAAACAACCGATAACCGTTGGGGTAAACGCGTTCTTGAGTGGAGACCGCGAACTGGAAAACGTAGTGCAGCGTGGCTGGCAGGTACTGGATGAGAGAAGCCGCGGATCGTGCTCAGTGGCGAACAATTGGAGAGGCCTATGTCCAGCAGTGGGCTGCTATAGGCTGATGATGATGATGATGTGTGAAACAGCAATGCGTTTCGGTTTGAAGGGTGGGGCAGTCGTTATACTGCAGGTAAAAACTAAAACCTTAGGACTCATATCTCAGAGTGCCTTTACGTTGTATAATAATATGTCTATGGACTCCGGTAACCACTTAACACCAGGTGGGCCGTGAGCTCGTCCACTCAACTAAGCAATTAAAAAAAACACGTGTGGCACTCGGGGACTGCGAAGTCATTGTGTTTTATATTAGTGGTGGTCGCGGTGTAGTTTGACCGGGTTTTCTATTTTTTTAAATAAATCCATGTGTTTTTATTTTCCTCCTCGTCCTTGCGTCGATAATCCTCAATGCTGAAGGTCGTGGCCTCCTCTAACCACCTTCTCCTGGATTATTCTGTGCCATTCCTGCCTATCCTCGGCTGTGTGGATAGCAACGTGGACTGAAGTGTTGAGAGTGGAGCGTATATGGTCCGACTTGCGCATTGGACTCTGCCTCTGGGCCTTCTTCCGCATACCTTGTCTGTTACCAGCGGCTTTTCCAGATTGTCACCTCTCTTTCTGGCGATATGTCCAAAGAACTCGAAACTCGAAACTTTTTTATTCGTTCGTTTTTATCTTAAACTAGCGGCCCGCCCCGGCTTCGCTTGGGAAGTAGCGCACGTGATGTAAATAATTTTCGGTATTTTTTTACACATTGGGCTACATTATTGGAGTTTCAGTAAGGATCCCTAATTTTTTTGAATATATAATAAATATAGCCTATGTCACCCGGGGATAGCGTAGCTTTCCAACAGTGAAAGAATTTTTTCAAATCGGTTCAGTAATTTCGGAGCCTATACAATTCAAACAAATCTTTCCTCTTTATAATATTAGTATAGATAGATCATTGTTATTTTTCTATTGTTACAGAACAGTACTCCGATGTGGGAGGAGTTTATATCCAAAGCAACGAAGCTACATTCAGCACTGAAGTGAGTATCAGAGAGTAATAGTAAAATTACTTTTATGCCTTTTTTATTACTTAGGTGGGTGGACAAGCTCACAGCTCACCTGGTGTTAAGTGGTGACTGGAGCCCATAGACACCTACAACGTAAATGCGCCACCCACCTTGAGATATAAGTCCTAAGGTCTCAAGTATAGTTACAACGGCCCCACCCTTCAAACCGAAATGCATTACTGCTGGTCCTACCACTAGTAATTCCTTAGTCGCTATTATAACACGCAAGGGAAGAAAAAGGGTTGTGCTATTCTAGACCACTCTAAGACACGACGAAGACGAAGGTTTTTTATTGTTATGTCTTCTAAGTACAAGATAAATTTGTGTTACTTATAATATTTGCTATGTGTATGTGCTATAATTCTCATGTTGTATTTGTTATTTTAGTTATGTGTTATTTGTTCTACACACACTTATCACTTTTTATTATTATTCTCATTATCCTCTCGCAGGTCTGCTGGAAGAGATTTCTCAAAGAAATAAGCAGTGCCTTTGTACATAATTTTCCTATTACTCTGTACTNATTCTCATGTTGTATTTGTTATTTTAGTTATGTGTTATTTGTTCTACACACACTTATCACTTTTTATTATTATTCTCATTATCCTCTCGCAGGTCTGCTGGAAGAGATTTCTCAAAGAAATAAGCAGTGCCTTTGTACATAATTTTCCTATTACTCTGTACTGTGTCTTGTTTTCTGTGTGTACATAAATAAATAAATAAATAAAAATAAATACAACCATCTTTATGAATATTATTTAAATATTGCCGTTAAATAAATAAATAAAATTCACACTCGAATATATACGGTATCGGTATCGGTATATGCATACCAAAAACTTGGGAAAATAAAATGAGATTTCACGTCACAGTTTTAACGAGTACAATACTAGCATTTCAATTGTAAATATTGAAATTAATGATAAACAATTTGCTATTCGGTATCATCTAGGCGCTATATTTGAAAACTAATATGAATCTTTTTGAAATAACTATTAACTTGGCAGTTACCGCTGCTTTCGTTGAAACCTGTCTAGAATTCATATCACTTATAGGACGCGTTTACTGGTAATAGACAGTAGTCGTATCGCATACTTGTAACAAACGCGCTTCTATCATAGTCCTTAGTCGCCGAATCTTTTCAGTGGATCGCGTTTCCGATCCGGTGATAGATTCTGCGAAGCACTGCTCTTGCTAGGGTCAGTGTTAGCATTCACTCCGGTTTGAGCCCCGTGAGCTCACCTAATAGCTAAGGTTACGCTGAAATAGCCTCTCAAGGCTACCAGCTTAGGTAGGAAACCACAGAAGAATCCAATTTACGCATATCGGCCGCGGCCAATATAGATCAGGCCTGTTATGTCCGAATCCCAAACCATACCCACAACTGGCCTTTATCAACTATCGAATCTATCACAGGCCCTAACGGCAAGTGGCCTTAATCCAAAACAAAAGTCGCTAATGTTTGCAAAAATAAAAAAAAACTGTGCTATCTGTGCAATATGTCGTATTTGTAGTGAGGAAAATGAATGGTTATTAGTATGCTTCTACAGTATAGCAGTCCTGACTTAACTGGCCATTCTAAAACTATGACCTCGTGCTTCACAAGGAACTTTAGTCGTTTGTTTTTGTAACTAGAATGCGGCAACTGGTAATTTGTGTGTCCTAAATGTATACTATTTAAGACCTTGGGGCTTATATGTTAATTATCATTTTCGCAGATCTGCGTTAGTCGCCATTGCTGCGTTTCTGGACGCGTTTCAGAAGATAGCAGACGCTGCGACCAATGCTAGAGGTGAGTAGTGATTGAACTTCACATTCTTAATATGTACTACGTTCAGATATACCATATGTTTTGGAAGTGTCAACGGCGTATCTTACCTCGTTGCTGCCTTTGTGGTCTTTAAATTCTGGGACATAACCAAGTAGTCGCTCATTGATAAGCCTCACTTAATGCTAGCTTTGTAAGATGCTGCTGATGTTGATGGTTGTATTGACCTTCCAGAGCCAATAATGATATGATGATAAGCTCAATTATTAGCGTTGAAAGTTGAATGTGCTGACAGCTCACCCGATTTGTCAGAGCCATTAATGTCTGTCAAGTTATGAATGCGACGGAAATTCTAGATATTTAAAGATATTTTTTTTATTGCTTAGATAGGTGGACGAGTTCACAGCCCACCTGGTGTTAAGTGGTTACTGAAGCCCATAGACATATATATACAACGTAAATGCGCCACCCACCTTGAGATATAAGTTCTAAGGCCTCAAGTAAAACGGCTGCCCCACCCTTCAAACCGAAACGCATTACTGCTTCACGGCAGAAATAAGCAGAGTGGTGGTACCTACCCGCGCGGACTCACAAGAGGTTCTACCCTCAGTAATAAAGAGAATATTTGTAATGTGAATATGTGCAAAAGTAAAGAGGTGTACAGACTTGTGACATGATTTTCTTGTATGCGGTATAATACCCATCGCGGAAGTTATCCTTTGTTGGCAGCGTAATTGTTTTGGAAAACATGGTGTCTTAATAGTCAGCCGTCAGCAGTCAAATGAGGAAGTAGCTGTAGTTCTAGGGAAATACCTAAAAAACGGCGGCTAAGGCAGCGGCTTGGCTCTGCCCCTGGCATTGCTGAATTCCATGGGCGACGGTAACCACTCACCATCAGGTGAGCCGTATGCTCGTCTGCCTACAAAGGTAATAAAAATGCGGTTTTCGATAGTAAACAGTAATAATGATCGTATTGTATGGGAAAATTTTGAATATATAGACTTTGTTCAAGTAAGACTCAATACTCGAAAACGTAAACTGTTTTAATTATCAAAATACAAAGCTGGTTCTTAAAATAAACACCAACAGAATAATTCGAATTCAGAGAATGAGATCGTTATGACATGTCAATGATACATTTTAAGTGATTTAATAGAATTTTCGTAGCGTTTAACAATAATTATTGTTCTTCAATTCGACCAGATTCCTCATCTTCTTCCTCCAGATTCAAATATAGTAATGATGAACCTTCTGATATTTCCAACAGTACTTTTGAATTTTTGTCAGTCGTCTGAAGTTACAGTACATTTTTTGTAGCGTATGCCGCACTAGGTATGTATTTATGCCATATATGACACGGCTCTTTAACCACTTCGAAATTTTGACTGGGCCGCAAATTTAATTAAGGCTACGTTGAAACAAAATATATCCTTTGTGGCGGGTAGCCATCATACAACGCAAGATATTTGATAGATGCCTGAGTCTCGCTTACGATATTTTCATGATAAGCTCGCATATATACAAGTTCCGAACAAGAACATTCGGACCGTCGGTCTACCGAGCAAATATCACCCGGTCGGTGGAAGATCTTCCCTTTGTCGTATATCTCTACAAATTGGTGACAGTCGGGGTCACCAGTGTGGATAGGCTTAAAGCGAGATTCAGGCATCTGTCAACTATCTTGTGTTCTGTGATGGCTACCGCCACATCCTTCATCTCCGTTAAAAAAAATGTTAGACCTTGTGAAAACAAAATCTAATCACGGTTGATTTCAAGAACAAATCACAGGAATGAGTTTCGCAATGGTGTCTCATGTGCAAGAGAATAATGCAACGGTTGCAACATATGACTGTCGAATTTAGGAGTAAATTTTAATAAATAAAATCCCGTAGCCATTCATCGAAACTAGTCTAGAAAAAAAAAACCAATAATTGTCTGCTTTAATTTATACGCTACTCATTTTCTCTTATTTGTATTCAATTTAACACGATAATCATCAATTCAATTTGATTTGTACATTATTAGTTTTGTTAATTTAGGCTAACAGACATGCGGGCGACTTAAACCCAACTGTCATCATGTTATTAACATTGCCAGTAAACATTGATATGGCTTAAGATGTTGCCAATCGTGATCACTCATAGGGACTTCACGTTCGAAATTAAAGCTATGATTTGACCGTGCTCCTGATCCAGTCGAGGTATTCGTAGACTTTGGTGTAAACGCCCGGAATGTCGGGAAGGCCGCACGGCGTTGGGCCAAAGCTGACCACACCGACGACTTCATATTGTCTACCGTTCTCGTACATCAATGGCCCACCGGAGTCGCCCTTGCAAGAGTCTTTGCCCGGAACACCGCCAGCGCAAATCTGTTTGTTCCATAAAGTTATTTTGCGGTTTTGCACCGAGTACGCTGGTTGGCAAATCTGAAAAAAATACGCGGGATAAATAAGTAATCGGGGACAAACCACACGTGGTCTCTTGGCCCCAAACTAGGATTCCCGGTACTAATGAAACGAGAGACTAAATTGACAAAACACAACTTGAAAATTATACCTTACTCGTCCTAAACTGCAATCGAGGTGCATTTCTACTTTTAGAATAAATGTAGTTCACTGAGTTTCGCGCCGGATTTTCTCAGTGGCTCGCAATTCCGATCGGGTAGTAGATTCAAAAAAGCACCGCTCTTGCTGGTGCTAGCAAATTCTCTCTGGCTTAGCTAGCTCAGAAATAGTGTGTCTAGGTTACCGGTAGGGAAAAAAAAAGCTTACACTGTGGGGAATGTAAGGCAAGTCTACGTGGGATTTGACATCGCTGCTGATCTGGTTCGTGCTCACTGCACCCCAACCGGCGGCGTAGAATACTGTTTTATTCGGTGTGTTCACTGTAATGTCCGCCGATGGAAGGCAGATCGGTCTGATGAAATCTGAAAAACGCGTATAACAACAATCTTTAATCCTGGGTACAGTAAAGGGTTTTACCCATTTAAATTTAGAGCAAAGTGCCGTGTACAAAGGCCAAAATGTCTACCTATTTTTATCTATTCTTTTTCATTTGCGGTAAACAAAACAAAAAATGATTTTCCTCTCAAACACGATCGATTTCAATATATGCTGCCGCTATACACAGAAATAATCATGGTTGTGGTGTAAGCATTGTATTATGTTTTTGGGACAATCTTTTTTGTTACCCTCGTTGGATTGTTAAAAGCTTTTGGTAGCATTGGGTTAGGTACCACCAATATGCCTGTTACTGCCGCGAAGAACTATAGAATAAACTATAGAACTGAAACTCAAAAAGAGCCGAGTGCAAGTAATGCAATATACTGACCAGTATAAGGAGCCATTTGACTCATTCTAATCAAAGCAATATCGTTCTTCCTCTGAGGGCTGACAGGATTATATTCCGGATGGGGTATGATCTGTTCAATGGGTATGACTACTATATCTTCCGTGCAGTCCGTGCCTCCGGCTTCGACAACCACACAATCCGGTCCGCTGTTAGCAGTGTCGTATTCGCCGAGTCTAATGTTGGTACTGAAAATTTAGTGATATTATTATTATAATATTTTTTATTTATTTTATTGCTTAGATGGGTGGACGAGCTCACAGCCCTCCTGGTGTTAAGTGGTTACTGGAGCCCATGGACATCTACAACGTAAATGCGCCATCCACCTTGATATATAAGTTCTAAGGTCTAATTCAAATTCAAATTCAAATTCAAAATCATTTATTTCAACTTGGATGTCATCAAAAACACACTTGTTGAATGTCAAAATGTAAAAGAAAATGTTAACTCTACCACCGGTTACAAAAAAGCCACAGTCCTGAGAAGAACCGGCGAAACAAACTCAGCGGGCTTTTTTTTTTTTTNGATGTCATCAAAAACACACTTGTTGAATGTCAAAATGTAAAAGAAAATGTTAACTCTACCACCGGTTACAAAAAAGCCACAGTCCTGAGAAGAACCGGCGAAACAAACTCAGCGGGCTTTTTTTTTTTTTTGTATTTTCTCAACTATTTTCTTTTTTTTTTTTTCAAGTATAGTTACAATGGTTGCCCCACCCTTCAAACCGAAACGCATTACTGCTTCACGGCAGAAATAGGCAGGGCGGTGGTACCTACCCGCGCGGACTCACAAGAGGTCCTACCACCAGTGATTTTTTTTCGGTCAATCACTGTCAATGCTGACTATATACTGTATTTGTACTGAACTTGAAGTATAATAGAATGGTATATCTTTGTTGTGACTGGATGATGCTTTGAGACCTTCGAAATGTACTAAGAACAGTCAGTTGTTCTAATTGATCGCGCCTGACATTGAGTGTTTTTGTGCTATGCCAGAAAACTTCCTTTCATTGTGTTTCGTCGCCTACCTAAGTAAGTAGTATTGAAAGTAGCTTCAAGGAACTATTTTGGCCTTATCAAGCATGGTGAATGAGCTCACAGTGGACGAGGGATTCGGTCTGAAATAGTTTGCTAATATGTCCAAGTAGAGCACCGATTATCTAAATCTACAACAAGATCGGAATTGTGACCCACTAGAACTATTCCACCGCTACTATTAAAAAATAATTTCGATTGGAAATTCATTATGTTCAAACGGTGGTTTTCAAAGTTTTCCTCAAGTTAAACAATTAAGTATGATTAATGATCCCGTGCACGCACTTCTGATGAAAATCTTCGAACGTCATAGGAATTCTAGCTAAGTATGTATTTTTTGTGTTCTGGTTCTTCCCTTGAGAAATAATAAATTTAGTCTCTAGTTGGGTTTCTGGAAATTTACAGAAACACGTCGTGTTTTTTTTTGTGTGTTTTTATTGCCCTTGTAGACAGACGAGCCTACGGCCCACCTGATGGTGAGTGGTTACCATCGCCCATGGATGTCCACAATACCAGGGGCAAAGCCAAACTGCTGCCTACTAATTTGTTTGGCTTTATTGCCTTCATTGGTACACCTTATGAAAATACCACTAACGAACATCGTATCATCAAGATAAGATCATAAGCTACACGGCATAAAACAATCTTAATGTGAATTTTTTGGAGTTAAAGTGTGGTTTGGTATTTGTTGTTCGCATTCGCGGGATATTTTTACTCTGAACATATAAAAGTCAACACACACCATTTCCACAATATCTATAATGTGTACAATATTAAAATATGAACCAAAAGTAAAATAAACAACGCTAGGCACTAGAAGATACAAATTAAAACTAAAATTACGTTTTTACAATCAACTTAAATGGACACGCGCGAATCTCGTTGCATGACGTCACCGGACGACACCTGCGCGTTCGGGAAGTCCGATCGCATCCGATGACGCCCGAGTGCCACCGAATGTTGCACGCTACAAAAGGAAACCTAAGATATATGAGCGACTGAAATACTTACGGTTTTCCGATTTGAAGGACCGCTCCGGCTATGCAGTGGCCAGCTGTAAGAACATATCTACCGCTTATCAGCGAGCCACCACACAATAATTTGATCCTGTTATCACTGACATACTCGATGACTATCAGCCACGGGTATTGGTCGATAGCAGTCGCTGTTCCACCTGGCAAAAAAGTTTCATCGGTTAGTTTTATTGTTCTTCATTAAGTTAAATGGTGCTTTTAGGTACCACAAGCACTGGTCCCCGTCCTCGTCGAACCCGTCGCTCGCGACGAAGGGCTCGACGAGCGAATTAAACCATAGACACAGCCCACTGAGTTTCTCGCCGGATCTTCTCAGTGGGTCGCGTTTCCGATCCGGTGGTAGATTCTGCGAAGCACTGCTCTTGCTAGGGTCAGTGTTAGCATCACCTCGGTTTGAGCCCCGTGAGCTCTCATACTAGCTAAGGCTACGCTGAAATAGCCTCTCAAGGCTATCTATCAGCTTAGGTAGGAAAAAATAAAAAATAAAAATAAAGTTAAGTTTTATCGCACGAAGCAAAAGGCCTTAATTCGCTTAGCGAGGTGAGGGGATTTGTGGGGCCTTTTTTCTCAAAGAGCAATCGGATGGTCGAACCGCGCTTTCCAATTCGCACCGGCGCTGAGCCTGTAGAGTACATCGGGATGTCTGCTATGAATAACCTAGAAATAGGTTAGCCATGTCAAGGATCGGTTTAGTGCACTACACTTCCACAGGGTGAAATCGAAACGCAATTGTGTGTAAAACAGAGCTAGTCAAACTTGTATCCTTTGATGCGCTCGCCTCATATCTGTTGTAGCCTAACCCCGAATCCTCAACGGATCGAATAGCATTCATTCCAATCTATTAGAGTCAGGGGCTCCCAAACTTTGTTGTTTACGGCCCACTTTGAGAATAAATTATTTTTAGCGCCCCCATTTCTTCACCTACTTTAAAACCACTATAGCGAGAGCTCAGTCGGTGTCTAATAATCCTAGATGAAGTTACAAATCGCCTTCCTAACCTGTACAGAACGCCCCATTTTTTCTGGGTCTCCTACCGCCCCCTTTTAGGCCTGCGGCGCCCACAAGGGGGCGTTATCGCCCACTTTGGGAAAGGCTGTATTAGATCGATGACGACAATACGTATTTGGTGACGTACATACCAACGATTTTGTTTCCAACGTTGGCGTCTAGACCACAGCAAGAGTCCGCTGGGTTGGGTAGTAATGCCGAAACAGTCGCCCTGCAGCTGCCCGCTGGAGGAGGGGGTGTGGCTAAAGGCGCTGGGCCACAGCATACACTGTATTGATCTGCACTTTTACACCTGAAACAGATTATGTTCGTTTGTGTCAATTTTCCTCATTACATTGTGGAGATTTTGCATTTATTTATAAACGGCCGTCTGGTGTAGTGGTAAGTGACATGGTCACTACATAAGGGGGTCGCGGGTTCGAAACCCGCCAAGGGAAGATATTTGTATGATAAATATAAATGTCTTTTCCAGGGTTATGTATGTATATTAAATATATGTATGTGTATAATAAAAATCTTACATTTATTTCCGTTATCTGGTACCTGTAACACAAGTTCTTTACGAACTTATCACGGGACAAGTTAACAGATTGTTAGTAAATATTTATGTATTTTGTATTGTATTTGTATTTTGTATTTAATGGAACACGTTCGAATTGGAGCAAATCTCTAGATGTTAATTTTTTTTCATAATTTGTTTTTCTATCATTACTAGCGGACCGAACAAACGTTGTCTTGCCATATATAAGATTTCTAGGGAATTCTAGTGTAGAAAAAAAATATATCTTTCAACCACATAATACCTGAATATAACAAAAAAAAAATTAGCCAAAAAATAAAAATAGAAAATAATTGTTAGGGGTGGACAACCCCTTATCACTTAGGGGTATGAAAAATAGATAGTAGACGATTCTCAGGCCTACTGAACATACATATAAAATTTCATAAAAATCAGTCGAACCGTTTCAGAGAGGAGTATGGTAACTAACATTGTGACACGAGAATTTTATATATAAGACTAGCTGACCCGGCAGACTTCCTAGTGCCTCAATCGGTAAATAAAAGACCTAAACTTTGGTATAAAATAAACTTAAAACAAACAAAAGGAATTCGTCCGACGGGGGACACAACAAAGGGAAAACAAAACTGTTATAATACCGAGCATTTTCATATTTATCTACCTTTAAACCTTCCCTGGACTTCCCCAAATAATTCAAGACCAAAATTAGCCAAATCGGTCCAGCCGTTCTCGAGTTTTAGCGAGACTAACGAACAGCAATTCATTTTTATATATGTATATAGATAGAAGAAGATAGATAAAGAGACAAATAACAAAAACAGCATACGAGAAAGATCACGTAAATAATCTGGGACGAGTTTTTTGAAATGAAAATACGAAATAATAGTGTTTTGTGTAAGTTAAGCAATGTACAGTCAAACCTGGATAAGCGAGAGTTTAAGGGAGCACAATCTCATTCACGTTTTTTTTTTTTTTATTGCTTAGATGGATGGACGAGCTCACAGCCCACCTGGTGTTAAGTGGTTACTGGAGCCCATAGACATCTACAACGTAAATGCGCCACCCACCTAGAGATATAAGTTCTAAGGTCTCAGTGTAGTTACAACGGCTACCCCACCCTTCGAACCGAAACGCATTACTGCTTCACGGCGGAAATAGGCGGGGTGGTGGTACCTACCCGTGCGGACTCCCAAGAGGTCCTACCACCAGCGGTTACGCAAATTATAATTTTGCGGGTTTGGTTTTTATTACACGATGTTGTTCCTTCACCGTGGAAGTCAATCGTGAACGTTTATAGAGGTTTCTCACTAACTCGAGTTTCTCTCTAATGCACCCTCTGAATTTCATTTCGTGATATTCCGGATTCAAACGCATTTACTATTTTAAGTTTATCACCCAATGACAGTACTTTAATTTTTCGTTTTGACACGATTCAGAACAGAACTTTCCTTCGCAATGGATTAACGATAAACTGAGTAAGTCCGACAAACAGGACGGTACACAGGCACACGTGTCCGTTCGAAAAGAATGCGATAAATTAACAACGTTATTTAGTTCCACGAAATAGAATACGTTCAATATTGACGAGAAAACAATACAAAAACAATGGTAGGAAGTTCCACGAAAGTTAAGAATGAGTTATAATGAGTCAAATGTTAAATTTGTAATTTATTTTGTCATTTGTTCCTCCTAAATAATATAAATAAATAAAGCTCGACTGTCGCGTATAGATAAGTCGCAGTCTCAATTACGGAGGTCCATGGGGGAAAAACGACTTTCCCTTACAAAGGTTTCTGTTTCTCGCTAATAGAGGTTTTGGGAGCTTAAAATGACGGGTCCTGGCTATTACTCTCACTTATCATTCCCGATCCTGCGGAAAGAATGGAAAGCAGTCGACGTCGCCCAAAACACGTTATCTCGGATCCTCCCGATCCACTAACGGTGCTTCTAGGTACTTCAAGCACCGGTCACCGTTCTCGTCGAACCCGTCGCTTGCGACGAAGGGCTCGACGAGTAAATTAACTCTCAGACACAGCCCACTGAGTTTCTCGCCGGATCTTCTCAGTGGGTCGCGTTTCCGATCCGGTGGTAGATTCTGCGAAGCACGGCTCTTGCTAGGGTTCGTGTTAGCAACGTCNTCTCCGACTCCGGCACGACGACCGCACGACAGGATTTTACACCGGTTGGCGGGACAGCTTCCCGGGGCGGAGTTTAGTAGAGACACCCGGGTTCAGGTCCCCTACTGACCGGCGGGCGGCAGCGGATACCGTTTCACTAGGTCTCCCTATACCCCCGTCAAACAATCACGCCCCGTGATCTCGCACGCACGTCTGCTCCGCATGTTCCAGGCGTCACCAAGACTCACCCCCAGCAAGGAAGGGGAAAGGGAAGGAATAGAACTGGCTCTCCAACCTACACGCCGGAACACAGCTAGGCTATTTGGCGGCGGACTCTAGTTGGAGGGTGGTCGCCAGCCAGTCGGACAAGTCCTACCACCGATTATGTATTCGGCTCCCGTTTTGCACCACCCAGGGGTCACTTGTAGGGAATCGCGGGTTAAACCTACGGAAGCGGGAAGCACCAACCCCCGGTTAAACCTACGGAAGCGGGAAGCACCAACCCCCAGTTAAACCTACGGAAGCGGGAAGCACCAACCCCCAAATATAAATATCATATTGCGAATATCACCACTTACGCTGTGGATGTGAGCCCTAACTCCCGAAAACGCTTTTTACGGTAGAAGGGTACTGTAAGCCCGTGAGGTAGTGGGTGATTCATTGACTACATAACGCTGTATGGCCCAAGAATTCCTCTATTTCGAGCGTTGAAAAGGTACTCATATGACCGATGTCCGAGTCATAGTCTAATTAAATATTTAGACAAAGAGACCATTCTAATAATCTTATTTGTATTTTAATGATTGATTAAACAATTTCCGTTGTTCCGTTCCGTTTTCGTGTACTGGAAACGCCCTTGCATTAGACATCTTTAGCTCTAACACTCTAGGAGTAGGGACCCCGGTAACCGTAGTCTTCGAACTCGGCAAAGAGTTCGACGTGCAACCTAACCCATGTATCAGCGCGCTCAGTTTCTCGCTGGATCTTCTCAGCGGGTCGCGATTCCGGTGGTAGATTTATTCGCGAAACAGCTACTCTTGAGTTGTTAGGTCTCCTTTGGAGGCGCTCGGGTAGTTGTTAGCAAATCCCACCCCTCCTGGCCAAGCCCTTGCTCTCGCCCACCTGCCCTAGTAAAACTGGAAAGGCCTCCAGTAATTTCGCAAACATAAAAGAAAAAAAAACTAAAAACGCTTATTATTGAAAAATAATAATTTACCTGGAGTTTTGTACGTATAACATGTTTTCCTTCGAGGTCGGAGGCCTCAACATTTGAGTGAGGTGTTCGCAAGAGTATATGTTTATACATTTTCCTGGTTTACCATCCGGTGTGTGACATTCGCTTGGACAGCATACCTGAAATTGGATGATGACAATGGAATTACAAGCTTCGAATGTCGGAGCTAATGTTTTTGCTCATCGCGCTTTTGTCCTAACTGTTGTAGGTGATTTAATGCATGTTGTAATTTATCATATAAAAAAGTAAACTAACCCGTTGACCCGACCCTATTTAGCCCGTTGAGGCTTCCATTGTGCCCTGTCATGACCCAAGTAGTTAAAATAGTATCCAAGCGATATCTATGATAAGCATTAAAGCAAGGATATGATTATTTAAAATTTTTGGTAATGCCCAATTTCGGCCAGGGTTTTTGTAATTTTAGTCACGAATGAGTAAAGCTCACTCAGCTAAATGCTGTTTAGAACATTAAAAATTTCGCAGTATATAATTAGGCAAAGATAAAACCGGGAAATACTATGTCACTTTGACATGTCCTTCTTGAAACGCGGCTTGCGGAGATTACTTAACGGTAGACAGCGGTTTGGCTCTGCCTCTGGCATTGCAATCAACTGTTGGGCCGTATGATCGTTTGCCCATAAAATAAAAAAAAATCTAATTTGTTCGTGAACCGATCTAATTTTTTGTTTAGTAGCTATTATACAGTAAAACAAATGAGGAAAATTAATACATAAATTTTATTTGAACGTTAAGGAGGCCAGTATATTTAGTTAGAATTTCGATTGCTATACTGGGCGAACACTAGTTTTAATATGTACCATTTTCTTTCTTTGACTGTAGTGTAGTTTTCTTTCTTTGAAAGTATTTGTCTCATGAATGCTTATTAAACATTTGGATTGGTAACAGAAAATATTTTGATCATCAAAAATGCTTGATTTCAAAATATTAACTCGCGTAGATTATATCCGTGAGAATTTAAATGAGATAAACAACAAAAAATCATATGACGAGGAAAACTAATTACTAAAAATTTATCACATTACGTACGCATGCGCTACTTATGACTCATTTTACAGAGATGTGTGTGATTGGTCCGTAACGTTTTCACATCATGCAGGAAAATTCTGTTTTTCCTTTGTATTTAATTCATGTAATTCCCGTTGCTATTTACAATATCGATTATGGTTGATGTGCTTTTTCAGTTACATTTCCTCGTATGCTTCTTGACTATATTGAAAATGATAGCCATTTGAAATCGTCGTGGCCTAAAGGATAAGATGTCCGGTGCATTCGTGTTGAGCGATGCACCGGTGTTCGAATCTCAGGCGGGTACCAATTTTTCTAATGAAATACGTACTCAATAGATGTTCACGATTGACTTCCACGGTGAAGGAATAACATCGTGTAATAAAAACCAAACCCGCAAAATTATAATTTGCGTAATTACTGGTGGTAGGACCTCTTGTGAGTCCGCGCGGATAGGTACCACCGCCCTGCCTATTTCTACCGTGAAGCAGTAATCGTTTCGGTTTGTAGGGTGGGGCAGCCGTTGTACTATACTGAGACCTTAGAACTTATATCTCAAGGTGGGTGGCGCATTTACGTTGTAGATGTCTATGGGCTCCAGTAAACTTTTAACACCAGGTGGACTGTGAGCTCGTCCACCAATCCAAGCAATAAAAAAAAATTACAAAGTAATGTTTTTTTTTTCAATGCAAATAAAGCTTAGTTTGGAAAAGGTCAATCGCTTTAAAAGGACAAGACTAGATTGTTCAAACGAATAATGTGCTCATTTTGGCTTTGGTCTGGTGGAACTGGTTTCTCGCTTGGATTTCTAAGTCAACCCTCGAATTAACTCCCATTCTGATATGTATAACAATATTTGATTTGCCGCTGTCAAATACGCATATAAACATCACTAAAACTCGAAATCAAATCAAAATACGGGACATGTTATTTTTAAACCCCATCCAGTGCGATAATGACAGACTTAAATCATTTAGAAGTTATTTTGGTAGTGATCAATAATGATTCAGGGCGTTATCGGAAGTGAGATAATTAAATAACACAACTGGTTAAAACTGTGTCCCTAAAATAACAATGTCAGTACTAGATTCTTAATGTTTTCCACTACGGGATTTCTATTTGTCAAAGTATCACGGTAACATTTGGTACACGCTTAATGGCTTAGAAAGAACATCGCCATAGTCACATCTTTCAATACGAGTACACGTGCCGTCATATCCTATAGGCCATGATTTCTTTCAAATCTAAGAGTCATGCCCAGATTTGGTTATTTAATGAACTAAGTTGCAATTATCCAATGAATGACATTACCAATGGCTTCCCTCCCTGAAACCCGCATTGAGATTTCTTGAGAGCTTCCAGATCCTGTTGAGTACGATCAGGCTTTCTAACGAGGGCCAGCAATGGCTCGCATTTGTAGATATCCACACACGTTCCCTGACCGCCACTGGAGGCCGTGCACGCTGACTCTGAAATGCGAGATATGCGGTTTCATAAATATGTTATTGAAAAACTAAAAGCTGCCTTAGTGACACACAAAAAAAAACAAGTTATGTTAAAAATTGTCGAAACTGCGCATCATAATAAAGCCTTTTATGTCACACACAAAGATTAAATCAATTAAAATATTTTGTATCTCAGGAATGTGGACAATATAAAAATAACAATTGCCAACACTACAATATTTTTACCATAATATGAATTCCAACAATCACTACCTTACACTGCACAGTTGCCTTAGTCATCATAAATTAATACAAATTATATATAAATTCATAAATTAATATAAATTTGTATGAATTTGTATTTTTTAATATAAATTAATATATACTAATATTATAAAGAGGAAAGATTTGTTTGTTTGTTTGTATCGAATAGGCTCCGAAACTACTGAACCGATTTGAAAAATTCTTTCACTGTTTGGAAGCTACACTTTTCCCGAGTGACATAGGCTATTACATCGCCTGCCCTACGAAAACTATTGATGATAGAATAAAATAATATACTACGACTTTGTAGAACACATTATTATTTACAAAAAATATCGCGACAGCATATGTCTAACTATTATAGCTATGCCGCAATAAGTGTTCTTTTATTTTAAAGAATAAAACAACGTCAAATATCGTTGAAATTTTTGCTAAAGACCCGAGCGGAGCCGGAGCGGGCCGCTAGTATAACATAAATTAATATAAATTTGTATTAATTTATGATGACTAAGGCTGGGCAGTGTAAGATAGTGATTGTTGGAATTCATATTATGGTAAATATTGTAGTGTTGACAATTGTTATTTTTATATTGTCGGTTATTAATATGTGTAATTTTCAGATGCCTGATGAAGGTCTAATAAAAGACCGAAACATTGCAAAAATAATAATGTAATTTGTTATTATGATCCTATCTTGTCCACATTCCTGAGATACAAAATATTTTATTAATAATTATGGACGATAATATTGATAATATTAAAACAATTAGTAGAATTACGAATGGTTAGAAATTTTACACACACAATAACCTTAGGTCGCAAAGTGATAAGTGATGATCTAACAGGCATACAACGTTATAGACGTATCTGCATCTGGTGTAAAGTACTGATTTTTGGGTAAGTCCGTAATCGTTAAATCGGTGATTTGACCTCCCGGGGGCATGCGTTTTGTATTTTTTTTATAGCACATTAAAATATATTTAATTTTTACAAGCTATAGCACGGAATAGAATCGATGATTTTTGGTAGTAATGTATGTATATGATTGCAAACCATTTCCTTTATTATCTTTGATAACTTATACAATGTGTTTGATACTTTAAGGGGTTTATAATACACAGGTTAATACACAGTCAATGTTATCGGTAAACATTTCAAATGTGCTGCTAACTACAACTATAAAAATGGTTTCGCTTTATGAAAAATTTCGTTAGATTGGGTGTCTTCAGCCATACGTTCATTAGTATAGGTCTTAAAAATACCTATAATGTGGAGCCATTAGATATTGAATTGTCGCCATGTTTTTCAGATACTTTAAAGATACGTACGTATAAGGTTATGGTAATAAATTATAACACGAGATATTTCCCCAAAATGGCTGTGAGTCTGGGCTCTGAACTATTTAAATTGAACACACCTATGATTGTACAATAGTAGCTATTTTAAAAGCTGGCCCGTTCTGGTAAATTAAACAATTGATAATTATAATATTTAGAAAATATTATATTAAACTTAATGGATATTAAACTAGATGACTTCTAATGGAACTATGTTTATGTAACTCGGTGATTGAAATGAATGAATGATTAGGCAAATTGAGAAATTGATTGATATGAGAAATCCCATTAATGTTACATATAATTGGATATTGAAAAATCTAAATTGTTCTTAATTTATACACGAATACATGAAATATAATTTACTAATTACTATTGTCGTTTTGGATATTACACACTACACTAGTTTTAACTTTAGTTATGAGTCACCCCCACAAAGATTCTCATCATTAACGCCTCCGCAACTGGTGTAGGGAGTTCAACACTCAAATAAATTTTATTCTATACATTAAGTACATTTATTTTCTACATGGATACTAAGTTTCAAGTTAATCGGATGCATGGTTTAGTAGTTATAACGGAACATCCGTAAAAACCACTGTAGATTTATATATTGGTATAGATATGATCATGTTATTTATTCCTTTTGTTTACAGACTCAAATCTTTGAACTGTTTTTTAAGACCTTCAATATCCAATAATTTTTACAATTATTATGTTGTTGTTGTTTTTTAAATTTATTATTCCATATTGTTTATTTAGAAATGGCGTTTCGTTTCGCGTTTGTTATATTCATTTCATTATTTTTGACGTTTAGAATACTTGGCAGTTTTCATCGGGTCACGAATGACAACGTGTTACTCGTTAATTTTTCTATTAATGGTTTTTTTTTTTTATTGCTTAGATGGGTGGACGAGCTTACAGCCCACCTGGTGTTAATTGGTTAATGAAGCCCATAGACATCTACAACGTAAATGCGCCACCCACCTTGAGATATAAGTTCTAAGGTCTCAGTATAGTTACAACGGCTGCCCCACCCTTCAAACCGAAACGCATTACTGCTTCACGGCAGAAATGGGCAGGGCAGTGGTACCTACCCGTGCGGACTCACAAGAGATCCTACCACCAGTTATTACGCAAATTATAATTTTGCGGGTTTGGTTTTTATTACACGATGTTATTCCTTCACCGTGGAAGTCAATCGTGAACATTTGTTGAGTACGTATTTCATTAGAAAAATTGGTACCCGCCTGCGGGATTCGAACACCGGTGCATCGCAACAACGAATGCACCGGACGTCTTATCCTTTAGGCCACGACGAATTTAAAATACAATATTTGTTTTTCCCTACCCATTTCTGGTAGCCCAAAGGGCTATGTCAGCTTCTCACGGACGGGAAATATTTGATTGTCGACGTATAAAACACCTTAGTTTTCGATATCGGAATACGAAGATAAGTTTTATTACAGTTTCTAATATCTTTTATTTTCTGCGCGGATTGTTCAAAACTCGTTTATTCCTTCGCGATTGTCACTTGCAAAACTCAAGCATTAGTTTTAATCTATATATTAATACGTGAAGCAAAAACTTTGTATCCCTTTTTACGAAAATTGCGCGGACGGAGGAGTATGAAATTTTCCACACTTATAGAGAATATAGAGAAGAAGTGCACAATGCTAATATTTTTTTAAATAATGCATAAAAGATACATATACAATATTGTTTGTCTTTGTTAATATTTTTTTATATATAGTAGCCTTGGGGAAATTTGTGATTATAGAAGTATAAAATACAATCATAATAGTGTACAAACTTACAATTCCAATTAATTATAGTCGAATTTCGACTACTGCGGGACCACTAGTTAGTTTTAATACGTTAATGGTTTTTACCTTCACCGTTTATTTCGTTTTTTCTTAAGTCATCCGGAAAATAAATTGAATCGTTATCTATGTGTGCTGCGGTACCTATAAGCAGGAAAACAAGGAACTCAATACCGGGGGATGTTCGTGATATGGTGACTGGTTGACTTCGTAGGACTTGTGGTAGGCAGCGGCTTGGCTCTGCCCCTGGCATTGCTGAAGTCCATGGGCGACGGTAACCACTTACCATCAGGTGGGCCGTACGCTCGTCTGCCTACAAAGGCAATAAAAAAAAATGTTCCGTAAAATAATAAATTTCAGCTAATATACGAAAATATACAGGGCTGTAGGTAAAAGTAGGGTATTCGAAAAAAAAATATACATAAATCATCTATGTATGATTATTTATAACTGGTGGTAAAAAAAAAAAATCCTAGGCTATGTCGGATAGTTGGGACGCCGACGTGTCCCAGCTCGGCGCCTCCTAAGACGTTTAGTTAGAAAAGCGACTGTGGTATTTAGCGTTTTACTAAGTTCCACAGTCTACTAAGCACACACACACACAGGGTGAATAGTGGGGCAGCCGCAGATACTCAAGGTGGGTGACGGCATTTACGTTGTAGATGTCTATGGGCTCCCGGTAACACCGCGTGGGCTGCGAGCCCATCAACCCATCTAAGACATAAAAAAAGTGTAGGTTTTTGAAAGGTCATTGATTTATCGTTTATAAATAAGGATTCATTGAATTTCGTGCTAAATTGATATTCGAAATACCGAAACCGCGTGGTAATTTGGTTGCTGATATTTCTCGAAGATCTACTACATATGAGTCGTCTATTATCAAAGGTGGCAATCTGTGCATTTGGACAAAAAAATGTTATTGATATGTCGATACAGATTGATTTGAATATAATCGTCTCCTTCAAAGAATACGGTTCAAAACTGTATCTAAGATGTCGTTCAGAAGAGTTTTGTGACTGCCAATGGAATACAAAGTCAATAATTCGTTTTTCTGTTTTACCAATAATTGTCCAAAAGTCACATTGCCGGCTTTGATAATAGTCGACTCATATATCAGGTGACGGTATGGTGTGTCGACATCACCCAACTAACTTGTCCGTATAGGTATACCCCGAAAATCTATTCTAAGATTATATTTGAATTTTTTTAAAAAATTTTATTGCTTAGATGGGTGGATGAGCTCACAGCCCACCTGGTGTTAAGTGGTTACTGGAGCCCATAGACATCTACAACATAAATAATGCGCCACCCACCTTGAGATATAAGTGCTAAGGTCTCAGTATAGTTACAACGGCTGCCCCACCCTTCAAACCGAAACGCATTACTGCTTCACGGCAGAAATAAGCAGGGCGGTGGTACCTACCCGCGCGGATTCACAAGAGGTCCTACCACCAGCAAAAAAGTTCGTTAGCCTTAATATGTGATTTCATTTGGAACATTCTGGAATCGCTTTCGGACTCTGGTTCGAGATTATGGCGCCGTAATACGCAAATGAATGCGAATCCATTTGGGATTGACTGCGAATCCTGTAGCTGTTTATTTTTAGAATCGAAAGAATTGTCTTAAACTTCTGTTACTTAAGACATCTATCTTCTATATACATATATAAAAATGAATTGCTGTTCGTTAGTCTCGCTAAAACTCGAAAACGGCTGGACCGATTTGGCTAATTTTGGTCTTGAATTATTTGTGGAAGTCCAGGGAAGGTTTAAAAGGTTCGATAAATATGAAAATTCTCGGAATTAAATAAAAATAACAATTTTGCTTTTCCTTTGACACATCGTCCCCCCTCGGACGAATTCCTTTTGTTTGATTTAAGTTTAATTTATACAAAAGCTTAGATATTTTATTTATCGATTGAGGCACTACGAGGTTTGCCGGGTCAGCTAGTACTTAATATTATAAAGCTGAGGAATTTGTTTGTTTGTTTGAACGCGCTAATCTCAGGAACTACTGGTCCGATTTGAAAAATTCTTTCAGTGTTAGATAGCCCATTGATTGAGGAAGGCTATAGGCTATAAAAGATATAAAACATCATGGTTAAGATCAATACAAGTGGAGCACCAATAAATAATGTTTCAAAATAAGGATTTAAATAGCTCCTTAACATTATACAGTTCAACAATATTTTCACATTCTACTTAAATGAAGTGGGGAGTAAAATTTAGCGTTATGCCAAAGTAACTATTCCACGCGGACGGAGTCGCGGGCAAAAGCTAGTTATTAATACGCGCGTGGACTGACCAACTAACGGCCCACCAAAGCTAATACGGAAAGCAAAAGGTGGACATTTCACCACAAAGTTTTAATTTTTTTTGGGATATTTTCGTTCAAATCTTTATAGCATTAGATTAAGAATATTGGTATTAACGATATCTGTATTCATTCAGTGATTCTGTTAAGACAATATAAATAAAGATAATGTAAAATAAACTTATCGGGTGGTCTTATCGGTAAGAGCAATCTCTTCCAGACCGCCATCGGGTTGACAAGAATCATTTAAGGAAAGAAATTAACCGCGTTGCACTTGTCACTGGTGGTAGGACCTCTTGTGAGTCCGCACGGGTAGGTACCACCACCCCGCCTATTTCCGCCGTGAAGCAGTAATGCGTTTCGGTTCGAAGGGTGGGGTAGCCGTTGTAACTATACCTGAGATCTTAGAACTTATATCTCGAGGTGGGTGGCGCATTTACGTTGTAGATGTCTATGGGCTCCAGTAACCACTTAACACCACGTGGGCTGTGAGCTCGTCCATCCATCTAAGCAATAAAAAAATAAAAAGACTTATCGGATGAAAAAACAAATAAATGAATAATATAATGATAAATTTACCTATTGCTAATGCAATATTAGCACAAGGATAAGTAAAGCTGTACATACTACAAAGGATTGTGCGTTATGACTAATAATTAGTTGGAAATTTATATATGGCCTCTATCTAGCTGGGTCTCTTGTTGGTTCAAGCTCAAAACTGGGAAATTAAATGTTTTCGTAAATAGTCCGTGAGCACGCAACCCGTAAAGGTCTTATTTAACAAAATCAGTAATTGTGTAGATGAAGAGCAAGGTTTTTTTTTTTTTTGATCTGTAGGGAATCGCCGGTCTTCCGCCCTCCACTGGGGATGGAGAGCGGGGCATGTCGTAGTCGAACCGACTAAAACCTCCTGTCGTTCAACAACCAACGTCCAAACCTCGCATGAGACAGAGCTCATGAAAAGGCAAAGGGGAAAGTGAAGCGTTTAGTGCGGAGCACATCTATCCCATCACTCTCCCCCTCGGGACGCCGGACTGGCGGTCGTCGGCTCCACGACCACCAGCCCTCTTGGTCGGCAGGCTATCCGAAGCCCGCCTAGATGGCGCCGGTTAGAGTGAGTGAAGAGCAAGGCTAGTGTTGTTAACGCAATCACTACATAGTATAAAACACAGTCGCTTTCTCTGTCCCTATATCCCTATGTATGCTTAAATCTTTAAAACTACGCAACGGATTTTGATGCGGCTTTTTGTAATAGATAGAGTGATTGAAGGAGAATGTTTATATGTATAATGAAATCCATTAAATAGTGGAGAAATCAATAGTAAATTACAGTTTCCGAAGCGAAGCGAAGTGTTTTTAACGCAATCACTACATAGTATAAAACAAAGTCGCTTTCTCTGTTCCTACATCCTTATGTATGCTTAAATCTTTAAAACTACGCAACGGATTTTGATGTGTTTTTTTTAATAGATAGAGTGATTGAAGAGGAAGGCTTATATGTATAATAATAATAATAATACACTTACCAGCATTAGCTGAGAAAAAAAATATATCCATAACCCATAATAATAATAATAAGCCTTTATTGCTGTTAAAAAATTTACAATGCTTATATCTAAATATTATATATATATATTTTAATGCTAGGAAACAGCTTGTCTCTCGACATAGGCCTCCTCTAATGTTTTCCACAAGGTCCTGTCCTTTGACTTTCTCAGACTTTCTCATATGTATAATAACATCCATTAAATAGTGGAGAAATCAATAGTAAATTACAGTTTCCGAAGCGAAGGGAGGGCGGGTCGCTAGTTTATATATAAGGCAAGATTTACGGTTTTTGGTTTGTGCTCTGTGTTACGCTCGGGTTGGTCCAGCTTCTCCCGACCGTAAATCCAGAGCTCCGGTTTCATGATTAGAACAACTTGTTTTACTCTAATACAGAAAGTTGAAAAATTCAGTACTATATATACCTAGATAGAAGTTTTTTTTATTATTTTTTTATTGCTTAGATGTGTGGACGAGCTCACAGCCCACCTGGTGTTAAGTGGTTACTGGAGCCCATAGACATCTACAACGTAAATGCGCCACACACCTTGAGATATAGTTCTAAGGTCTCAGTATAGTCACAACGGCTGCCCCACCCTTCAAACCGAAACGCATTACTGCTTCACGGCAGAAATAGGCGGGGCGGTGGTACCTACCCGTGCGGACTCACAAGAGGTCCTACCACCAGTAAAGAAGAAGTCAAGCTAATAAGCCGTGTCAAAAAATAGTTGGAATCTTTGGATAATACATTTAATAGTAAACTTGCGAAATAAAACTAGGAAATTATATATATAAGTTTTACAAGTTTTCCTTAATCCTTATAATCCTTGTTCTTTATAAATAAAACATCAGAGTTGTTTTTTTGTACAACAGAGAGAATCTATGCCTATCTACTAGCTTATATAATACCTACTTCGTGCTTTGGACTGTATATAGAGAATAAAGTGTATAGTGATTTGACCCAGTTAAGGAAATACGTATTTATTAAGGCCAATGATCGGATAATCGACTAGGTATACCTAATGACAGTTATCTTAACATTCAGATTCATTGATTGCATTAACTTTTATTTATTGTTTTTATTATTAAAATGACGTATCAAAACAAAAGGTTTATTTTATCGAGTTTTCGTCGGTCTATAGATAAATAGAATAAAAAAAATATATTATAAAACTTATAAAAGAAATGTCGTTGTATTTAAAATTAAATTTATTTGCACGAAAATGAATTGATTGTAAAAAAAAAAGAAATAGGTTGCTGATAAAAAAAAACAACTAACGGCTATTCTCTTGTTAATGGTGTCGAGTATCGATTAATAAATTTTTAAACGTAGTCCATATCTATGTCATTAGCCGTGTACTAATAATGGCTTAGAGATGAAGGAGAAGGCATTCACGGGCTGAAGCTTACGGGCTTCGGTAAACACAACACCAGGCTATGTGAGCTCGCCTATTCATTTCAATCAGTAGAAAAAGCGTTCGGCTACGTAATGGGGACCGGTCATCGTTCTCGTCGAACCCGTCGCTTGAGACGAGGGGCTCGGCGAGTAAATTAACCCACAGACACAGCCCACTGAGTTTCTCGCCGGATCTTCTCAGTGGGTCGCGTTTCCGATCCGGTGGTAGATTCTGCGAAGCACGGCTCTTGCTAGGGTTCGTGTTAGCAACATCGTCAGATTTAAGCCCCGTGAGCTCACCTACTAGTTAAGGTTACGCTGGCATGGTCTTTCTAGACCAGCAGCTTAGGTAGGAAAAAAAGTAATGGGGAGAGGTCAGAGGTTGCTGTCAGTCACGGACGCATCTCAGGGTCACAACCAAGTTGCTATTACCACAGTGTTGCAGCTGCATATTGCCACAGTAACTTGCATTGAAACACTGGAGGTCTACCGATAATTACCTACACATTTATCTTAACGTCTTTGTAGGCAGATTTGAATGCTGGCGACCGCGGCTAGAACCGTGAAGTTTCTTATTTGGAGACACTTTCCTTTTTCGAAGAGAGACGCGTGCACCTAAAAGTAATACTGCTTCTCAAATAATCACTTATAATTCTTGTTTCACGTGAAATAAGTAGCTTTTAACGCTTCTTGTGTGCGCCGAATATTACAACGTATTGTTTTAATTATAATTTATAATTCCTGTTTGACTTAATGGTTGTGTGAAGCCGAACGCAATTAAGACCGCCTTATGCTTTTCTGGTACTTTTTTTTATTTTTTATTTTTTTATAGCTTAGATGTTGGACGAGCTTACAGCCCACCTAGTGTTAAGTGGTTACTGGAGCCCATAGACATCTATAACGTAAAAATGCGCCACCCACCTTGAGATATAAGTTCTAAGGTCTCAAGTATAGTTACAATGGCCGCCCCACCCTTCAAACCGAAACGCATAACTGCTTCACGGCAGAAGTAGGTATTTTTTGGTTTGATTTGTTTTTCCCTAACTATTTGCTGGTAGATTCCAGCTACGCCCGGACAGTAAGGTGAGCTCACGGGCCCAACCTGAGAAGATGGTCTGCAATTAAAGGGCATCACTGTTTTTCGTTACCATTTCTGGACGATGATAACTTAATAAGACTAATAAATTAATGATAAGATTCTGTCAGTAGTTGGATCGTCACAATAGAAGTCGTAGAAGTTCCTAAAAAAATGATTATCGACTAGCACATGATTTAGTACAATTCATTCTATCCTTAAGACGCGCGAATAAAAACTGAAAGTCAAGGTTTCAAAATTCAAGTCGTACGTAAAAACTTATTTCGATGAACTCACGTCCGTTTGCGATGCACAAATAAGCCGCTGCGATTGTCGTAAACAACAACGGAGACATTTTATTTTGTTTTATTAAAAAATCACTTCATATCACAACGTTTAGAACACGACCGCACTCACCGGCAAACGTATTTACTCTGACAAGTTCGACCGGTCATCGTCTAATGTCTGTTGTGTGTCACAGATGAGTAAAGCGATTTTGTTGCGTTACAGTTTACCTATTGTTTTTTGTCCTCTGAGAGACGTTTTAATTTTTTTCGTGTAATTTTTTTTTTTTATTATTGCTTAGATGCGTGTACGAGCTCACAGCCCACCTGGTGTTAAATGGTAACTGGAGCCCAAAGACATCTACAACGTAAATGCGCCATTCACCTTGAGATATAAGTTCTAAGGTCTGAGTATAGTTACAGCGGTTACCCCACCCTTCAAGGCGAAACACGATGTTATTACTTCACCGTGGAAGTCAATCGCGAACATTTGTTAAATACGTATTTGATTAGAAGAATTGGTATGAATAGTTAGTTATCTTCAGTGTATGAAATAGTTGCGCGTGGCTTAGAAATCAGGCGTGGTAACACTATTTACAAGGCATTATGACGTATCCCTTTCCAAAGCCTTCCAGGCAGGAATTTTTTAAGTACCTTATAAACAAAAAACTCGATGTAAATAACGTTGATCACATGATACGGATTCTGTAACTGTGAGTATCCCGGTGATGGAAATAAAAAAGCATCGTTAGACCATATGTAATATATTGTTACGTGCTGGGGTTCGGGATAAATAGAATGTTCCATCAAAATACAACTTAAAACTGTATTTATCACTTAGAACACACACAGAACACTTTAAAATTCTCAATTTGCTTCTTGCTGAGTGGTTCCGATTACTGAATGACTGCGTGCCATCTCTACAACGCTTTAATAGTCGATACGACATCCCTAGAATCGTCGAGAACATTCCTCAGAAGTCGAGTACTTTCGATGTGTTTCCACTATCTGTAAATAGATGGCGTTGTACTTTTCGCGTTCTAGATGTTACTAGATCCTTCGATATTCATTCGGCTATTCGGCGATAGATGGCGTTACTCTTACCGGCGTAACAATATGTTTGTTTGCAACGGCAGCGGGGAATACTAAAGGTGCCGGCGTAACTAAGTCCTTATCTATAGTTCCATATTCATTGATCAGCCTAAAGCTTCAGATATAGGTTGTACGATTAAAATATAATTTGAATAATAATCGTCACGTCACGTTATGTAATATACTCGTATATGTTCATAATACAATCAACGAGAACTTGTTTACCTATTTTATAGAGTTTTGAGTTGCGGACACTATTAGTGTTAATTATAATTCTTATTCAATTTGTTGACTCAACGAAGGTGTTTACCACCGGAGTCGGTGGGTCAGCAAGGTGACAAGTAAAGCCGCGTGTCCAGAAATTTCAAAAGTACGATGTTTGATTATTTATTTATTGCTATAAATTGGCAGATTTTACTGTTGGTAGGACCTCTGGTGAGTCCGCACGGGTAGGTACCACCACCCTGGCTATTTCTGCCGTGAAGCAGTTATGCGTTTCGGTTTGAAGGGTGGGGCAGCCGTTATATCTATACTTGAGACCTTAGAACCCATGTCTCAAGGTGGGTGACGCATTTACGTCGTAGATGTCTATGGGCTTCAGTAACCACTTAACACCAGGTGGGCTGTGAGCTCGTCCACCAATCTAAGCAATAAGAAAAAGAGGAGATCAGGGTCTGTCTTATGTTTAATTGTTGCTTAGTTACTGGTAATTTCAGGTGATTATAGTATTTTCTTCGGATTTCTCGAGTCTTTCTCTAAAGCTACTGTTTCGTCAGTCACCTGTAACCACGAAAATTGTATGGTATTCGAAAGGTGGAAATAAAATGGCATTGCTGATGTCCATGAGCGCCGGTAGCCCCTCACCATCAGGCGGACTGTATACTCGTCTACCCACAAGGGCAGTAAAAATTATAAAACCAATAAAAAACGCACGTTTAAAAGAGTAAAAGTGGTTTTAATTAAAGAGATGATTAATTATTAAACAATGAATTGAGACCATATTGAAGACCATATTGAGATATATCAGGTATTTTATAAAACGTACTATAATTCTTATGTATACAATTAAAAAAAAAAAAGAGTCGAAACTCGAAATCCGCCTTTTGGATTCACAACCCACACACACGTCTATCTATGAAGCTTAGCAATAAACGGAAAATGAAATAAATAAATAAATAGAAAAACGTGTTTGCAATGATCTTGTATATTTTACAATCTATGTTTGTGCCAAGATTTAATGTGAGTATGTGCAATGAAACGTTTATTTGTATATCTTGTATTTATAGTCCGTTTATTTGTATTAGTATTAGTTAGTGTATTTTATAATTTACCTTGAGACATATGATTTAAGTCTGAATGCGCATGCTGACTATGTGCTAGGTCCGGAGTTTCTTTGGGCACAAAATGCGATCCTCATTGCACAGCCTGGAGAAACTCACAATTCTCGGACAAATGGAGGGGAAGCGCGCTAGAGGAAGAGCGCCAGCTAGATGGGTTGTATGGAAGTCCAGAGAAGGTTTAAAAGGTGGATAAATATGAAAATGCTCGGAATTAAATAGAAATAACAATTTTGTTTTCCCTTTGTTGTGTCCCCCGTCGGACGGATTCCTAGCCGGGTCAGCTAGTTAGGCTATAAAATAGGCTGGTTTAATATTTATTACATGCATCATTCCTTCATCACGTAATGCGATAGTTTTATTTTACGTATTCCCTACGTGCTTGATTTAAACTTGTTATATTCGTATTTGTTACTCGATTAAATGGATGACTCAATTTCAATTTCGACTTCATAATATCACCCGGTATATCAAATAAACTATTAAGTATAAGTAACTAAAGTCAGATGGGGCAGAAAGATCCTCGAGTGGAGACCACGTACTGGCAAACGCAGTGTGGGACGGCCACCTACCAGATGGACCGACGACCTGGTGAAAATTGCTGGGTCACGTTGGATGTAGGTGGCAACGGACCGGCCGCACTGGACATCAGTTGGAGAGGCCTATGTTCAGCAGTGGACAGCAGACAGGCTGAGATGATGATGATGATGATGATGAACTAAAGTCAGACCTCATTTGCTACCTTAAATTTTGGCTAAATCATTATTGTGTTTTAGTCGTATAAGGACACGAATATATTAGGAGAGTTCGTGAATTGTTTCATTGATACGTCCGATCACCATTCAAGACAGAGCAATTTTATTTCTAATTCAAACGTCTTAAGGCTCATATTTGATTGTTATGTTTTCTCAGTAACGGGGAAACCCCGTTGAGCAAAGGAGGTAATTGCGTGTCAATGTTTTGCTTGCGATAATGTGGGTGATTGTTTATGTAATCGATAGTGTACTGTAGCGATAAGTATTTGTTGTGACGCGATTTAATAATTACTACTTTCGTCGTGTAATCCGTTTTGTGTGCTTACTGCGAGTTTTTAACTTCTCGATCGCGTAAAAGTTAACTCAAATTTGTATGGCATTGGAACAGCTTCCCCACAGTGTGCTTAGTGCGAGGTTTTTAACTTCTCGATCGCGTAAAAGTTAACTTAAATTTTTATGGAATTGGAACAGCTTCCCCACAGTGAGCTCAGTGCGAGGTTTTTAACTTCTCGATCGCGTAAAAGTTAACTCAAATTTTTATGGAATTGGAACAGCTTCCCCACAGTGAGCTTAGTGCGAGGTTTTTAACTTCTCGATCGCGTAAAAGTTAACTCAAATTTGTATGGAGTTGGAACAGCTTCCCCACAGTGAGCTTAGTGCGAGGTTTTTAACTTCTCGATCGCGTAAAAGTTAACTCAAATTTTTATGGAATTGGAACAGCTTCCCCACAGTGAGCTTAGTGCGAGGTTTTTAACTTCTCGATCGCGTAAAAGTTAACTCAAATTTGTATGGAGTTGGAACAGCTTCCCTTCGTTACAAACGGCTACAAAAACATCAAGTCTGTGTTTAGTGTCTGAGTGCTTTGAAGAACTATTGGAGATGATGCTGTCTTCTAATTTCTCGCACCGCCTTCCATCGGAGCAGAGTACGTCCATACTAGCCAGAACAAACTGCCTTGACCAACTGTTCGTTCCAGATATTGTTCTGGCTGTGGCATGAAATGGGATAAACTGTCGGAGATTCTAAGTGAAACAAGAGTTCCGGGTCATCTTATTATGTTGATTCGCAACCTGTACGAGTCGGGGGTTGGGTCTGTCTCTATCGAAAATTCCACTTCAAGTAAATTTCGTTTCCAAAAAGGAGTCCGGCAAGGATGTGTTATCTCACCTATTCTCTTAAATATAGGTTTGTAGGATGTAAATATATATATAATTGGGCAATATATAATGCGCCAGACTTTAGAAAACTGGAAAGGAGGCGTTAGAATAAATGGACTCATCATACAACGCAAGATATTTGACAGATGCCTGAATCTCGCTTATGGATTACTGGATGTCCAGTTTAGGAGGCTTAAACGAAAAATGGAAGATCTTCCACCGAACGGGTGATATTTGCTCGGTAGACCGACGGTCCCAATGCTGTTGTTCGGAACGTGTATATATGCAAGCTTATCTTGAAAATGTCGTAAGCGAGATTCAGGCATCTGTCAAATATCTTGCGTTGTATGATGGCTACCCGTCACACTTGCCGCGTACCATTCGGCTCAAGAATGAACTTTCCTCGTTCATATTACGATTAATCTTCAAAATGCGTTGTCTTCCAACTGTTATGTAGTTGCTATCTAGTTGTGTTTCTATGGGTGTCGGTAACTAATTAACACCCACAGGGCTGTCATCTGGGTCACTTAACAAAGCAATACAAGGAAAGTAAGATTTTAATATTTATTTTTGTTTATTTACTTATTTCAGGTGCAACGAAGGAGATCGGCACAGCCCTGACGCGGGTGTGCCTTCGACATCGCGCCATCGAAACCAGAATGAAGACTTTCATAAGGTACAGAATACGTTGTTATTAGTTTTATTGGATTCAACTGGTGGTAGGACCTCTTGTGAGTCCGTGCGGGTAAGTACCACCGCCCTGCCTATTTCTGCCGTGAAGCAGTAATGTGTTTCGGTCTGAAGGGTAGGGTAGCCGTTGTAACTATACTGAGATCTTAGAACTTATATCTCAAGGTGGGTGGCGCATTTACGTTGTAAATGTCTATGGGCTCCAGTAACCACTTAACACCAGGTGGGCTGTGAGCTCGTCCATCCATCTAAGCAATAAAATAAAAAATTCAAATATGATCTTAGAATATATTTTCGGGGTATAAACGGACAAGTTAGTTGGGTGATGTTGACACACCATACCATATATGTAGTTTTATGGGTGTCGCAATAGGCGACTAGGCCTGTAAGCGTGGAATAGCCATCAGCGTTCTTTTTTTATCGTACCACCACGCTGCGATCATCAATTTCATCAATGCATCAATATCAATCATTTATTGGTGATAGTGTAGATTCCCACCAGTGGGTATCACCATTCCGTCTGCCTCTGTCGCGAAACACTTATGCGTTCTTTCTAAATTCTCTGGGTTCTAGAAACCAAAGAATACTAGGTAATACCAACGAACGCTTGTGAGAAGCGTGCCGTAGAATAGACCATACTCTTAGGAGAGAGCTTAAACACATCCCGAGGCAAATACTGGAGTAGACAGCTCCAAGCGAAAAGTAGCTCGTCCGAAGCAGACGTAGTGTCGAGTTGTGGCAGTGGAGACGAAGATAATCTGGCCAATCTGATCCTAAGTTAGGTGCATAGCTAAAGACCGATCGCGATAGCGAAATACCCGGGAGACTGACCGTAATTATGAATACCAACTAATGTAATGTCGCGTCATGGGGATCTTTCGATCGGGCGCCTGGTGGTACATGTACCACTGCAAGACATAGGCTGTCAGACCGTGGTAGGTCTCCCGTGAAGTGGACTGAAGTAGGTCTGTGAAATCTTATATCTTTAAACGAGCAATTCTTGTACATAAATATACTAGCAACCCGCCCTCGCTTCGCTTCGGAAGCTGTAATTTATTATTGATTTCTCCACTATTTAATGGATGTTATTATACATATAAACCTTCCTCTCCAATCACCCTATCTATTAAAAAAAACCGCATCAAAATCCGTAGCGTAGTTTTAAAGATTTAAGCATACATAGCGACAGACAGATATAGGGACAGAGAAAGCGACTTTGTTTTATACTATGTAAATATATATATAATCTGAATCTCGGAAACGGCTCCAACGATTTTCATGAAGTTTAGTATACAGGGCGATTTCGGGGGCGATAAATCGATCTAGCTACGATTTATTTTCAGAAAATGTTGTTTTATTCGTGTTTTCAATAATCAACTTTATCGATATAATCAACTTAAACATAAAAAAAATTTATTGAAAGAAAGTAACAAGTAATATAATATCAAAATCTCAAACAACAATTTATCAAAAAAAAAAATATAACTAGCAAAGCTCGGTCATCCTCTAGTTGTTAATTAAACACACGCCAACCAAGATCACGACCAGAAGCATAGCGACGTAGTAATAGAATATCAATAAATGTGAACGACATGCACACAACACAACAACACATATGATGTGTAAATATACATAATATGTATGTGCTACGACATACATATATTTATTTGCATGTGCTTTTTTATTTTATTATTATTTGTGGTCATAGGTTAACAAAGATGGTGCTTAATCTATATATTAATACGTGAAGCAAAAACTTTGTATCCCTTTTTACGAAAATTGCGCGGACGGAGGAGTATGAAATTTTCCACACTTATAGAGAATATAGAGAAGGAGTGCACAATGCTAATATTTTTGTAATGAATGACTGAATGTCAATCTGTCATATGACAATTGATAGTTGTTTAAAGAATTTTTCGGTTAATGGACGTTGTGAAATGTGTGTTAAAGAATTATTGAAGAAAGGGCATTAAATGTTGTTTCTTGTTGTTTAGAAGAAACGCAATTTCGTCTTTTCTTATTTAAATACCGTAATTACCATTATAAAACAACATTTTTGCTAATATCTTGAGAAAATGGAGAAATTAAGATTTGATTTTACAATGAAATCAATGGCGGATGGAAAAACAAACGTCATATGCATAACTTCCATTGCTACACCAAGTGGACAAGTTTTTGGAATTTCAGTCGAATATCAACCCGTAAATCTTCATAAGGTGATCACAACTACTCCTAACTACACTAGAGTAAAAAACTCTTTAGTAAAAACGCATCAAACGAGGAAAATATGGATAACTGTGACGGAGGAAATTTCAAAAACATATTTGGATGAAGAACAAAATTTGCAATTCAATGATTGTTATTTGGAAGAGATTTCAGAACAACCTGTTAGTTATGAATCGACATCTAGTGATTATAATCACATGCTTGAAAAACTGTTAGAAAAGCTACAAGAACAAAAACAGCAGAAACCAGAAAAACAAAATTTAGGGAAAATTGCAAAGGATTTTATTATAGAAAAATTCAACGGCCGTAATTCAAATGCATTACAGTGGATCAAAGATTTTAATAAAGAATGTGAACGTTTTCAAATAAACGAGGATAAACAAAAAATTGAAATTTTGAAGAACTTCTTAGAAAATGCTAGTGNAGAAGGGTATAAATTGGAAGAAGGAGATAGTGTTTATGTGGAGAATGGAAATAAACTAAACAGGAAAAAAATGGATGAATTGAGAACAGGGCCATACAAAATACTAAAGAAGATTTCAGAATCGATCTATGAAGTTGACACCGGACACAAAAAAGCAGAATCAAACCTCTACCATATAACAAAGTTGTCTCCAGTGTCTATCTGATGTGTTGAACAATTGTAAAACCATTCACTGCCTCTTACAATTGTCTTTTCAGCGGGGGAGATGTAATGAATGATTGAATGTCAATCTGTCATATGACAATTGATAGTTGTTTAAATAATTTTTCGGTTAATGGACGTTGTGAAATGTGTGTTAAAGAATTATTGAAGAAAGGGCATTAAATGTTGTTTCTTGTTGTTTAGAAGAAACGCAATGTCGTCTTTTCTTATTTAAATACCGTAATTACCATTATATTTTTTTAAAATAATGCATAAAAGGTACATTAAATCAATAAAGAAAACATTACACACACTACATACCATGTATTTGACGCACACACGCATGCATACTTGCATATTTACTGTCAAACTTTTATTCTTGACGTCTGTGGTCAAATTGAGAATAGATGAAATATATTATTTGTCTTTATTAAATTTTTTTATAGAGTAGCCTTGACGAAATTTGTGATTATAGAAGTATAAAATACAATCAATAGTTTACAAACTTACAATTCCAATTAATTATAGTCGAATTTCGACTACTGCGGGACCTCTAGTATTAATAAATGTATCACTATGTCTTGCTAGTAAAGCGTACAAATATTAGGTGTAAGTATAATCTACCTAAAAGCATTAAACTTAAATTATAATTATTTAACTCTATTCTACATTATCATCTAAATTATCTAATGTTATCGTTTAAATATTCTGACATAGTATAGTAAGCCTTATGTAATAAAAATACTTGCAGTTTTTGCTTAAAATCTTGTAAATTTACTGTCTTCAAAATTTTTATAGCTTACTAGCGGACCCGGCGAACTTTGTTCCGCCACACTGTTTCTTTGGACACGTCAACTTCAAAATTCTACGATAATTAACCATAGAATATATTACGTTTAGCTGTCAGTTGCGTTTTGTTATTCCATATCAGTTGCGTTTTGTTATATCACGTTTTATGACACGTTGCAATGGGAACGTGATAAAAAGTATCCTATGTCCTTCTCCTGGTTCTAAGCTACCTCCTCACCAATTTACAGCCAAATCAGTTCAGCCATTCTTGAGTTATAAATAGTATAACTAACACGACTTTCTTTTATATATATAGTTTATTATATATTCTTGTTGACATACTAAAAAAACTCTTGTCATAAAGGGCAGCTCTATGAGGTAGCGAAGAAATCTTTAAAGCATTCCTAACAGATTGCGGCTAATAAAAGCATGTAATATTTTGTCATCCTCCTATATGCTATATACATATCTTCTTCTTTTTTTTTTATTGCTTAAATGGGTGGACGAGCTTAAAGCCCACCTGGTGTTAAGTGGTTACTGGAGCCCATAGACATCTATAACGTAAATGCGCCACCCACCTTGAGATAAGTTCTAAGGTCTCAGTATAGTTACAACGGCTGCCCCACCCATCAAACCGAAACACATTACTGCTTCACGGCAGAAATGATGATTTATTGATGCGGTGAATTGTGACATCATGCTTCCTTATATTTTGTATTCAGAATAATAAAATTTTGAATGAAATATATAAAATGTGAATTTAATTGAGATTTTCCTCTTAGTATTTGAAATAAACGAACAAAAGCGTTTGCAACTCGATAATAGTTCGCGTTTTAATAATTCTATGACATTGTAAGTCATTGTATATCCTTGTTGGGTGTGGTACATACGAGCTTTTATGATTTAATGATTATTATGCCAAAGGAACTTATTGTTAGACATAGTCTATACGAGTTTTCACACAGTGAATGATTATTATGAAGGATTGTAAACCTCGAGAAGTTCTATGTAGGAATTCGCTCATAAAAAAATTAAATGTATACATTTAATTATCAATACAGTGACATTTGAACGGCCGTCTGGTGTAGTGGTAAGTGACATGGTCACTACACAAGGGGGTCGCGGGTTCGAATCCCGCCAAGGGAAGATATTTGTATGGTAATTATAAATGTCTTTTCCAGGGTTATGGATGTATGTTAAAAAATATATGTATATGTATAATAAAAAGTCTTACATTTATTTCCGTTATCTGGTACCTGTAACACAAGTTCTTTACGAACTTATCACGGGACCAGTTAACGTGGCGTGATTGTTAGTAAATATTTATTTATTTATTTATATTTCGAAGGAAATCAGGTCAGAATTTTGTCAATACTAGCGATCCCGCAGTAGTCGAAATTCGACTATAATTAATTGAAATTATAAGTTTGAACATTATTATGGTTCTATTGTCAAAGACTTATTTGTGGCAGATTTCGCCAAGGCTACACTATAGACAAATAATATTAAAGATAAACAATAATAACCTATTCTCAATTTGACCACAGACATTAAGCAATAACCAAAGTTTGACAATAAACAAAGAGTTTTTAAATGTGTTTTATATTTCAAATACAGGGTAGTGTGTGTAATGTTTTTTTTATTGATTCAACCTATTATTAATGCATAATTTTTAAAAAATATTAGCATTCTGCACTCTTTCTCTATAAGTGTGGGAAATTTCATACTCCTCCATCCGCGCAATTTTCGTAAAAAAAGGGGTATAAAGTTTTTGCTTCACGTATATAGATATATAGATATTGGTAGTGCTGACATAGATGAATAACTGTAATTACTCACCATCATCAGGTAGGATCGTCTGTCTACGAAACTAATAAAGATATAAAAAAACCTTCAACTTGAACCAGTGTGCTTAGTACGTAGTAGTTGGAACCGCGCCCTTAGCGACAAACATTCCAACTTCATACTTTAATTTGAGTTAACTTTAACGCGATCGAAAAGTTAAAAAACTTGCACTGAGCACACAGGATGAAGATCTCACTTATTCATTTCGGTAGTTTAGTTGTGATGTTTTAACGCGTTAGCTGCGTTATACGACCTAAAAACCCCACAACCGACTATTCCCTGATGCCGCAGTCAAAACTTTTCGCTTGGTGCGTAAGGCGACAAGTCCAAATTTCTAAAAGTATGGGTATATTCGAAAAAAGTCCAAATTTCTAAAAGTATGGGTATATTCGAAAACATTTTTGATGCCAATGTTGCCTTGGAAAGACCTCATACGCACTGGCTAAAAATCCTACATATAGTCTCGCAGTCAACGTGTTAAAAATATTCGATTTTGTTAAGGGATTTTATGACCTGGTAACTAAGACCTTTAAGTCATATCTTATTTTAATTTATATTCTTATTTTTATGAAAAATGATAATATAGAGTGAAATGGTGGTTAGTTACTGAGATTTTTTCACATTTAAACCTGAAGAAATACTAAATATGCAAAATGACACAACTTCAGGTTAGGTAGACAACTTGAAGGGTAGGGCAGCCGTTGTAACTATACTTGAGACCTTAGAACTGATATCTCAAGGTGGGTGGCGCATTTACGTCGTAGATGTCTATGGGCTCCAGTAACCACTTAACACCAGGTGGGCTGTGAGCTCGTCCACCCATCTAAGCAATAAAAATAAAAAATTCACCCCTCGAGTTCTCGCCAAAAAGTAAAATAATTCGATTTGATTGTTATGTCATTACAGTGCTCTTATGGAGACCATGATAACACCGCTGTCTGAACGCGCGGATGATTGGCGGCGCGGCGGCTGCGCCACGGGTGCCCTGAGCCGCGACCACGCGAGGGAATGCAAACGCGCTCGAGCAGAACTCAGGAGGAGGATGACGGAAGCGCAGCGCCACGCCAGGAAAGCCAGGAGAGCACCGCCCGACGCTAAACGAAGGGCCGACGTTTGCATGCAGGTGACGTCATTTCTTATCAAATAAAGAGGCGATAATTTTACTGGTGGCAGGACCTTTTGTGAGTCCGCGCGGGTACGTACCACCGCCCTGCCTATTTCGGCCGTGAAGCAGTAATGCGTGTACGATTGCTCATGCAAGAGTAAAGGGTGTAAACTGCCCTTTATTAATAAAACAAGTTGGTTCCAATTTAACTCCGTATATTCACAAGTGTCAGCCGTGTCGGGTGGGCTATGTACGACTGACCAAATGCAAGCGATGTACAAAACTGCATACGCTGCTAAACTGTGTCCCTACAATCCGTTTTGGTTTGAAGGGTGGGGCAGCCGTTGTAACTATACTGAGATCTTAGAACTTATATCTCAAGGTGGGTGGCGCATTTACGTTGAAGATGTTCATAGGCTCCAGTTACCACTTAACACCAGGTGGGCTGTGAACTCGTCCACCCATCTATGCAATAAAAAAATTACAATAAAGTATTGGCTCTTGGGGACTCCTGATGAAGCTCCAGTGTGCTTAGTGCAAGTTTCTTAAAGTTATTGATAGCGTAAAAGTTAAGCAAATTTTGTATGCAGTTGGAACAGCGCCCCCTTTTGCCCCTAGCGTCAAACGTACGCAAACGATCCCATTCCATACAAATATGAGCTAACTTTTACGCTGTCGAGAACGTTAAAAAACTCGCACTAAGCGCACTGTTGTGTATAGTCTGCATCTGCATCTTCAAACTAAGAGTCGACATCAAGTATACATAGAGATGCGTTGTGTCACATCATTCTAATGTGCCAGAGTCTACATATTGTAGAGCGATTCACAGGCCGGTTTAGTTTGCTTTCACAAACGAATTTATAATCGAATTATTGTTCTACTTATATTTTTATCTAAAAGAAATCTCACTATTGCATGCTATTAAAAGGGCTACTCTTTGTTACTCTTTGTTAGATTATTTAGTTTGTTTCATTAATGACCCTAGGGAATAAGAAGGAGACATTTTGGATCTAGAAGGGAGCTAGTTTCAGAGGAATGTAGTACTAGATTATGGAGGATAGAGGTAAGGAGGACGGCTTGAAAAAGTGTTCTAAATAACAGTTCAAAAATCCTCCAGAATGGCGCTAGCATAGGCACAGGGTATGATATGAATTGAGCAGTTGTTACCTGATTGAAGTATGCTGAGTTTGGAAATTTAATATATTTAATGACATGTTTATGTAGTCGAAACTAATTTCGTCAATATAACTTAAAATTATTGCTGTGGTAAAACGTGACGACATCGATTGAATTTTCTTATCAGCTTTAAATAAAATACTTTTTGTGATTTTGTAGTGCTTACAGTTCTTTCGTCCTTTTTTATTTCTCTGTCTTCTTCTAATAACTTTCAGCGCCTTTTTAAAATTTACCCGGTTGCTACTGTAGCGCCACCCTTATTTAGCAGATTTTAACGGACACTTTTTCACACACAGATACTGTTCTACATACCTCTACCATCCATATACTAGATTAAAACAACTACTACTGTAAAACCCACTTTTTTTTTTTTTTTTTTTTTTTNTTTTTTTTTTTTCTTCTTTCCTACCTAAGCTGATAGCCTTAGGGGCTATTTCAGCGTAACCGTGGCTAGAGTAAAACCCACAACTTTATGCGTTTCGAAGAAGAATCAACGATGATGCAATATTAAAAATAGTTGACATTGACTGATTTCTTTAAATTACAGGACGTTCAAGAACGCAAGCAGCAATTGGAAGAAATGGAAGAGAAGGCTGTTAAGGCAGCCTTGATCGAGGAACGGAGCCGCTTCTGTCACTTCGTGTCGCTGCTCAACCCTGTGGTGGTAATGGACGGATCTATACGCTAAACCTCTACAGCTCTATGTTCATGAATCGAAGCGAGAATTTAATGGACTTTTTGGCGGGAACGCGAGGAGTGAAGTTGTGTGATTTGTTTTATTTTGTCTATTTAGTGCTTCTTCAGGCTTAAATGTGTAATAACGGTGGTTATTTAGCTGTTTAATATCTGTGAAAGTGCACAAATGTGGGAAAATGAAACAAAGCCGCTGGACGTAACTTCTCGGGATCCTCCAAAAAGTCCACTGAAAAAATCTCAGTAAATGACCACCATTTTACTGAGATTATATTTCATCCCATATCATATCATGTCATTTCATTTTATTTCACTCCATATTATAATTTTTCATAAAAATAAGAATATAAATTGAAATAAGTCTTGACTTAAAGGTCTTAGTTACCAGGTCGTAAAATCCCTTAAAAAAAGCAAGAATCCAATTGTTTTATTTCAGGAGTGTGAAGTGGCAATGCTAGCGGAGCTCGGTCACCTTCAAGAGGGAAACGATCAGCTAATACGACACACCGCCGAACCGAGAACCTTGCCGGCGGCTAGTTTACAAGTAAAGCATTTGAATCCTATCACTGAAACAAGCAAACCAGATCGATGTGCTTAGTGCGAGTTTTTTAACGTTCTCGATCGCGTGAAAGTTAACTTAAATCTGTATGTAGTTGGAATCGCTAGGGGCGCTGGTCTAACTGCATACGAGTCGTCATTGTCGGCATTTAGAAGCTGTGGCCTAAAGGATAACAAATGTTCATGATGTAGGAATAACCAAACCTACAAAATTATAATTTGCGTAATTACTGGTGGTAGGACCTCTTGTGAGTACGCACGGGTAGGTACCATCACCCTGCGTATTTCTGCCGTGAAGCAGTAATGCGTTTCGGTTTGAAGGGTGGGGCAGCCGTTGTAACTATACTTGAGACCTTAGAACTTATATCTCAAGGTGGGTGGCGCATTTAAGTTTTGGATGTCTATGGGCTTCAGTAACCACTTAACCCCAGGTAGGCTGTGAGCTCGTCCACACATCTAAGCAATAAAAAATTAAAAAAAGAATTACGTACTTAACAAATGTTTACGATGAAGGAATAACCAAACCTGCAAAATTATAATTTGCGTAATTACTGGTGGTAGGACCTCTTGTGAGTCCGCACGGGTAGTTACCACCACCCTGCCTATTTCTGCCGTGAAGCAGTATGCGTTCTGAGACCCTAGAACTCTTATCTCCTATCTTAGAGTTAACTTTTACGCGATCGAGAACGTTAAAACACTCGTACTAAGCACACAAGATAGGGTATAACTGTGAATTTGTTTGTAAGGTTATTTGCGACGTCAAGTCGTGTGCGAGCGGCTGGGAGTGCCAGTCGGCCCCTCACTCGCCCTCCTCGTCCCGTCACGGCAGCCGCAAGTCAAGTCTCACGTCTATCTCGTCACTAAACAGTCACTGCTCCGAACATCACGGTCAGTAATCCGTGTGGAATGTTCTAGTCCTCGTCTTTCAAGCTAAGACGTGGCTATCTTTGTTTTAATGCCCAATATTCCTTTATGGCTTATGGTCTGAAAACGTTGACAAAATGGCATGGAAGATGTCTTTGAGGGATTTCTCAATCAAAGTACCTAGGACGCGGTTTTCTTTATTTTAATACCGGATTTTCTCCTCTATGGCTTATGGTGTAAATGAAGTGTTCAATGAGTAGATTGACAGATAGTTTGAGGAATAATATTATGGCATGACAGATGTCTTTGAGGGGTTTCTCAATCTAAGTACCTAGGACGCGGTTTTCTTTGTTTTAATATCGGACATTCCTCTATGGCTTATGGTCTAAATGACATGTACAATGAGTAGATCGAAAAAAAGTTTAAGAAATAATGTTATGGCATGGCAGATGTCTTTGAGGGGTTTTTCAATTTGAGTACCTAGGACGCGGTTTTTTTTGTTTTAGTACCAGACATTCGTCTATGGCTTATGGTGTAAATGACATGTACAATAAGTAGATCGAAAAAAAACACCAAAAAGTTTTAGAATAATGGCATAGCAGAGGTTTCCGAGCGAGGATAGGTAACTTCCTACCATCAGATAGGTCGTATCCTCGCCCAAATTTACATTATAAAAGAATAACTGTTTTTTTTGACATTGCTCGACATTACCCAATGTTATGTCTTCTCCCGAGAAGCACAGAGCATCTTGAAGCAGCGCATGTCGGAATACGGAATCGAAGTCTTTTGCGTTTAAACGAATATAGCTAAGAGAGAAATCGACATAGTTACTTCTTTGTTTTTCCTATGTATGCTGATAGCCTTGAGAGGCCATTTCAGCTACACCCTAACATGTAGGTGAGCTCACGGGGCTCAAACCGGAAGCGTTACTAATACTGGCCCTAGTAAGAGCAGTGCTTCGCATCTACCACCGGATAGGAAACGCGACCAACTGAGAAGATCCGGCGAGAAACTCAGTGGGCTGTATCTATGGGTTAATTCGCTCGTCGAGCCCTTAGTCGCAAACGACGGGTTCGGCGAGGACTAAAGCACTGTTAATGGATCGGAAGGATCCGTAATGACATGTTTACTTCAGTGCGCCATGTAAGGTACCGGTGACCTACACGGCAGGCTTAGAAGGGCTAAGCTCCGAAACTTCTGGTACTCGTGAATGTGTATACGTGTTCATTAAATAGGCGTCTCAGGATCGACGGTGAGCTGTTCCACCCCGATATCCAATGCGTCGTCCGGTACAATGCCCGGACACAACAACAGCGATCAGCTGTCCCAGGTATGTTGCTTGTTTTGAGGGTGAGTGTAGAGCAATCTTTTTTGGATGCGGTGAGAGCTAAGTTTTTAAATGCAAACCGATGGAATGTTTTCGTGATAAAAAGGGACGGATATAGATCTACCTGTCTCTTTCTCTCGCTCACAGGCATCGAAAAAGTTGACCTTTGATTTTATGTTTTTACATAGTGAGATGTAATGTTTTTGGTAGTTATATGTGGTTAGTCATTTTCGACTTGAGATTCATAAGGGTCTGTTTTGAATTGTAGAAGCGAAAATATTTTTGTTTTAAATTTGGTATCCGATGAAACGATGCGACACTAAAATGAGACAAACGGCTTGGTTCTAAAACGGAATTTACTTACGGATACTTTTAGATCCACTGTATTTATTATAAGTGTCGTCGGATTTTTACAACGTAATTTTTTAGTTAATTAGTGTTATAAGAAAAAGTTTAAGAAATGATCAGCTTCGAAAATAACAAAAAAGTGAATCAGCTTCAAAAAGTGATATTTTTAAAATTTAATAGACCCTACGAATCAGGTCGAGAATTGATAGTTTTTTTTGGCATTTTAAAAGACACTAAATCCTAGTTAGTTCATGTTTTAGAAATAATGTTGTTTTTTTCTCGAAAATAGAAGAATTTAAGAAATTAATAGACATTTAATAAAACGTTTTGGCGTGTCGGTTAGAAAATTCTCGAAATCAGAAATACATCAAGATCGAAATTCAACCTTTGGCAAAGTATCATCGGTAACAAAATTCCTTTGTGGTTCTTTTTGTCCTTAGTACTTAATAATATGTTAAAACGAAATAGTTTTAAAAGTATCTGTTTTTCGGAAGCCTAATAAATCACGACATCCGACTTCATGTATCTGATTTCTTTTCATTTTATTTATGTTTTTTTTTAGTTTATATTCAAATGAATTATTGTACGTTTTTGTAATATTTTTTTTGTGTGTTATATGTAGTTTGTTTTGTTGTAATATTTTTTTTCTGTTTTGTATGTAGTTTGTTTTTTTTTTTTTTTTTTTGGTTTTTGTTTTCTCACCGCGGGTACACAGTCGACGGCACGTTTGTCGAGCGTGTGCAGCGCCGACTCCGGATTCCGTTCCCAGGACGCTTTACAACGACGTTCGCTCTACGTCGACAATGTAAATTTATTGTTTTTATTTTTTTATTTATACGCTTTTATTAGCTTCAGACGTATGTATGTTTAGTTAGTATGTATGTTTGTAACGGAATCTTTGAACATGATTTTGACTCCCTCCAAAACGTCGGATTAACTCGAAATTTAGTATACTTATTAAGGACCGATGATAATTCAATTTCAAAAAAATATTGAAAAATAGGAAAATCAACTAAAAAATGAACAATAAATAATAGTTAAAAATAAACTAACAAAATACGCTTTTATAGAAAATCCAACTAAAAAATTGAAAATAAATTTTAATAAATTTCAATTAAAAATAGTGTAAGATTTTTTATTTTATTTTATTTTATTAATACGTTTTTATTAGCTTCATACGTATGTTAGTACGTAACGGTATCTTTGAACATGTATTGCGATGTATGTATGGATTAATACCAGATGGACTGAGAGCTCGTCTCCCGATGTACAGTAATAAAAATTAACGCAAACGGGACTACCTTCCATTTTTTTTATTACATATATAGATGGACGAGCTCACAGCCCATCTGGTGTTAAGTGGTTACCGGAGCCCATAGACATTACAGCATTTTTGGTCTAGATGAAGAGAGGGGTCCTTTTATGAGAAACACTTAACACCAGGTGGTACGAGATATCCTTCGCCGATCTTCGTTAGTAACGAAAAATTGCAAATATCGTTAGCGCGGTTCAGGAATTGTGCTCTTGAGATCTCTCCAGATATGTCCCTGTTTGTATTAAGTTTGTTGATTTCGAAAACAGTTTTACTATCGGCAGGGATCTGACAATCAAAGCGTTAGCAGCGAGTGTCTGACGCCGGCGAAGGGTGCTCTGGAAGATGAAGACAAGGACGACAGCACACACGATGTCGCCAATGCAGGTTAGATATGTGGTTTTTAAAGGATAATTATGGCTGGTCATGTGACGGAAATTCGACCTTAATCACTGAGACCTTAAGACTCGATTCATTTTACGTATGTAGGTAGCGGTAGGCAGCGGCTTGGCTCTGCCCCTGACATTGCTGAAGTCCATGGGAGACGGTAACCACTTACCATCAGGTGGGCCGTATGCTCGTCTGCCTACAAGGGCAATAAAAAAAAAATGTCATGTTCAATTATCTATAATTGGCAGAATGAGGGCTAATGGTACAATTTTTTTGTGATTAATAAGATAACAGTGAAGTTTGTTAGTAGTTACCATTCAAAAAAAAAAGTGTGTGTGTCCGCTCCGACGCACGACTGGAGTTTACTGGATATAAAAAATTAAACGAAACAATACGAGAAATAGTTCTATATTACGACAACACGATACACTACAGATTATTAACAAATTAACGAGACACAAAACAAACGACTAACAAATATATGAAAATACAATAATGAGAGAAACGCGCGATCAGTACGAGGCTTTGTGGCGGACTGCCGGCGCAGCAGCCCGGCGTCACCTGCGATAACGCGGCCGCGCGTTGGCTCCTGATTGGCGCGCGCACGCATCACGCAATCAGGAGCCAATCAGGCGCATAACGCATTTCGTGTGACATGCTAGTACGATTTTGGTCCCCATAATTTTCATACCCCGGGCCTATATATGTAAATCGATTCTAAAGGAGTAAACTCCAAAAAATATGAAGATCAGCTGACAAACATAAGAAAATTGTATTTTGCCCTTGCATATTTTATATGTATATATTATTGTAAATGCTATGTTCGGCTATTGTATATTGATAAGATAATCACCGGCTCTCTCGAGTCATTGAACTCGCGTTAACGATCAATAGTACCTTACTTATGTTCAGCGTAACGGTCGTTGACCCCAAGCATTCTGTTCATTACATTGCGCGGTGCTAAAATACCAAATTGTTAAAACTATACATTGTGAAACATGTTTTTTGATTATCGTTTCGTTTTTCGGAGTTCTATGCTGTGCTATGCTTCATTTTGTCATTGTACTGGTATTTGGTTTTTGTCAAAGAGAATTGCTAGTGTATAAATAACAGATGTTGGCTAGTCAGTATAGCCTTCCGTATAAGGTTTGGTATTGTTAATAAATGATCCGCCACAGTACAACTTAAAACTGTATTTATCACTTAGAACACTCACAGAACACTTTAAAATTCCTAATTCACTTCTTCCGCTTCACTTCAGGTAATCCGTTGGCTGTTTCGCTTCGAGTAGTTCCGATTATAAATGTGTGCGATTACTAACTGTGTGTCATCTCTGCAACGCTTTTATAGTCGATACGACATCCCTAGAATCGTCGAGAACATTCCTCACAAGTCGAGTACATTCGTTTTGTTTCCGCTATCTGACGATAGATGGCGTTGTACTTCTCGAGCCTTCTAGGTGCTACTAGATCCTTCGCTATTCGTTCGACTATTCGGCGATAGATGCCGTTACTCTTACCGGCGTTACAATATGTTACAAAAAGTGATTTACGCAAGGGTTTCTGAATACACATACATAATATTCAAGGTTATAGAAAAACACACGTTCGATTGTAAAAAATATATCCAAATATATTTATTTATCTTAACAAATTATTTACTAGGGGAATATAAAGTTAATCGAGTCGTTGGGTTAAAAATCTCATAGACTCATGTTTTCATTGTTCAGCGTCGGCAACGTGGCCAGATCTAAAGGACACGGCGCAGTTTGAGCGAGCCGCCTCCGCCATCATGGGGGGTCGACCCCACACCATATCGGCCGGTAAATATAATGTATAATTAGCACCTTTCGCATCAAAAAAATGCGTTTTTTTTTTAAAACATCGGATAAAGTTTTGTTTAAGAGGAAGGGGACGGAGTGAAAGAGACCGATGGATAACTTTGTCCCTTTATATTATATATGACGAAGGGTTTGGTCCAGTGGAACCTTTAAAAGCAGTGACGTCAGCATTGCTAACGTCACTGCCTTCACTATTCGGCGCACTCATCGCAAACAACAAAACACAACCAGAAACACAATTTATTTTAAAAGACACTTGAGAGTTCTCAAAGTAATAGTTTTGTAAATCACAATTATAATAAAACAATAGGTAGGTACTCACAAGATATTAATTATAATACACCAGCTCACCACGTCTTCACCGCCCGGCGCTCGAACAAAAAGTGTTTTCAGTTTTAACATTCCGTCTATCGTAATTTCGTGCGCCAACGAAATTAAAAACTAAAATATGGTGTCGGGCGGGAAAACGTCAACACACCATTTAAATTGCAACTTCTTTAAATTACTAATTTTAATTACAAAAATAATTCGTAAATTAATCTAATATTTCGAAAGTAATTATCAACAATTGAATTAATTTTTAAATCTTAATTTCAGTTGAAACATCCGGTCTACAAATGGCGACGAATGTTTCAACTGTTAAACAACTCATAATAATTTCATCAATTAATTTTAGGTTTTATTCTAACGCAAAACACATTCCAAGAATCATAACACTAATTAATAACTAAACACAATCAATTTATTTGACACAATGATTGATTTTATAATCGGAACAATTAATTTGTCAATTATCATGGACTTGCGTCGACATATATTATACTGATATAAAGGGACAAAGTTATCTAATAATTAGAGGATAGTCGTCAACACAATGTACAAGTATCGGAGAACTGTAAAGTTATCGAAATGTTGGTGATGACGTACAAAAGAAAATATAGCTGATAATAAAGCACGCAGGTTCGCGTGGGTAAGAATCTCTAACAACGTCATCGCAATTCCAAGGTTGAGACTCTTAGGATGGACCTCCAATAAACGCCATATAACTATGGCCACAATTGTAAACGTTTACAAAACTTTGGAACTAATTTTGGTACGATGGTAAAAAAACGCGAAATTAAACCTTAAGGATATTTTTTTTTATTGCTTAGATGGGTGGACGAGCTCACAGTCCACCTGGTGTTAAGTGGTTACTGGAGCCCATAGACATCTATAACGTAAAAGCACCACCAACCTTGAGATATAAGTTCTAAGATCTCAAGTATAGTTACAACGGCTGCCCCACTCTTCAAACCGAAACGAATTACTGGTTCACGGCAGAAATAGGCAGGGTGGTGGTACCTACCCGCGCAGCCTCTCAAGAGGTCCTACCACCAGTTTTGATTGGATTTGGATAAACAAATTTGTTTCAGCCTACGAAAGGAACCATCCTCGTCCCGCTCTCAGCGTACACACGTTCTCCTCGGACGCCGAGCAGAGGGAAGGCGGTATTTATGCTCGCCCACCGTTGCCCACTGTGAGTGTACCCAATCTCTTTGTCTTTTGACCATATCGACGCTTGAAAGGCAAACGTGACATTGCGTGAACTTTACAGTAGACTAATTTAAAGTTGAAATACCTGAAAACAAAATTTATTTTAACGAATCTAGCTGTAGGATTGAAATGATTTTAATAGACCTAGAAATATATATTTTTTGCGCATCAAATATTATTGCCTATCATTTATGTATAAAGCAGTTATTGTCGCTTAGTCACGTTTGCCTTTCAAGCATCGATATTTTTTATCCATATCCTCCATATCCACATGACTGAGTCGTAGATGCAGTGGTTACCGGCCCTGACTGTTGCACCAAGGGTCGTGGGTTCGATTCCCGCATCGGGCAAAACATTCGCGTGATGAACATATTTGTTTGCTCTCTGTCTGGGTGTTTAATGTCTATATATATGTATATATTTAAAAATATATAAGTATGTTTGGCAGTCTCTGGTATCTTAAACTGGGACCCGGACGACCGTGTGTGATTTGTTTGAGTTATTTACTTACTATTTATGTAGAATTGGGATTGTGGCGAATAAAATAAAACTATTCCGCTGTTAAACTATTAATTAGTTTTTTTTAAACACTCCTTATTATAATAATTAAAAAATCATCGACATGCCTTCAGCTCTAACACTAGGAGCAGGCTTAGGGACCTCGGTAACCGTACTCGTCGAACTCGACAAAGAGGTCGACGAGCAACCTAACCCATGCATCAGCCCGCTGAGTTTCTCGCTGGATCTTCTCAGCGGGTCGCGATTCCGATCCGGTAGTAGATTCATTCGCGAAGCAAGGCACTCTTGAGTTGATAGGTCTCCTTCGGAGGCGCTCGGGTAGCTGTTAGCTAATCCCACCCCTCCTGGCTGAGCCTTTGCTCGCCCACCTGTCCTGGTGAAACTGGAAAGACCTTCGGGCCACTAGTAATTGTAGATGCAGTAGTAGTAGTGCTGCTTCTAACTATATTGGGTAGGCGCTGGCACGAAGGATGGCACGATTTGAATAGTTTATTGAAGTTATAAATATACACAAACAAACTATAACATAAGAACGAACATGTAGGAGTAATAAAGGCACTGACACGAACGATGGGTAACACAGCGAATATCAATATGTACTGCCCTCAGTTTTTCTAGATTGCCGAAGTGTTGAACAACAATAATGGATGATTGCCTAAATTCATAAGCGACAGCGATTTTGTCGAATTGTAAGGCGGTTGCCCAAGTAGTGGCGGGTGAGCGAGTCTCCACATCCTTCAATCATAAAATAAATATTTTTTTTTGTTTGTTCAGAGATGTTCATCCTTGGAGCGACCCAGCGTGCCGGTGAAGCTGATCAACGCGAACTCTCCGCAGCAGGACTTCAAGCACAACAAGCCTTCGTCGCTACCGCCGCACCTCACTAAGGGTCTCTATCTAACTTTATCTGATGACCTTCAACCATAGCACAGCTAGCGGTCCGACTCCCAACCTCGTCGATAGAGAACATCTGGTGTATAAGGCTTTCGAAGTCTCTATTGCTTACTGCACATATACAGGGTGTTGTTTTTATTTTTGACGTGACAACGTCTTATAATTCGATGGAGCCGGCTGCACGCACGAAAAACATGACTCATGCGGCGTTACCTCGCTCTGAGGCGTTCCATTTAAGGCTTGAAGTGCAAGCGAGACCGCGCAACGAGCGACAAAGAGGCACAATCGGCCCCCGCGTTCGGCCGCGTCCGACATCTGTCTCTCTCCTACTTGAGTGAGCGATGCATCCGCGTGGACAGCTGCTATACAATAATACATTTACATGTTTTCGTCAAGTATGAAGTTCAGTGAAAAGTGAATGTGGTGTCAATTGTTTATAGCAACGATAATTGCGATAATTGAAAAATTAAACCATTCCCTCAGTATTTTCTTATGACGTTGTCACGTTCAACTATCGTCAGTAAACAGATTATACAGACAACTGATTTTTTTTTTATTGCCCTTGTAAACAAACGAGCATACGGCCCACCTGTTGGTCAGTAGTTACCGTTGTCCATGGACTTCAGCAGAGCCAAGCCTACCGTTGCCTACCGTTTCTTTATTTATTTTTAAACGAACGTTTTTGACTAGGTCGCTTGTGTTTTTATTTTCTTTGTTGTCTCCAATGGACATTGTCAATGTCAGAGAGCTGCAATGTAGCGTGGTTATCATTCCATGTGCAGAGATGCCGCAAGCAGTCTACGTGAACATGTCGGAGCTGGCTTCGCTGGCCGCCTCCCGCGCCCACGCCCTCAGCGAGCAGCCGCACCAGGAGAAGGTACGTGCTCCACCTTGAGACGTGAGGTCGATGTCTCAAGGCTTGTACTACAGCGGTTGCTTCACTGCTGCGTCGTTTTTATACTGGTGGTAGGACCTCTGGTGAGTCCGCGCGGGTAGGTATCACCACCCTGCCTATTTCTGCCGTGAAGCAGTAATGCGTTTCGGCTTGAAGGGCGGGGCAGCCGTTGTAGCTAGACTGAGACCTTATATCTCAAGGTGGGTGGCGCATTTACGTTGTAGATGTTTATGGGCTCCAGTAACCACTTAACATCAGGTGGGCTGTGAGCTCGTCCACCCATCGAAGCAATAAAAAAAAACACACACACACACGAGCGGACCCACAAGGCGTCCTGCCACCAGTAATTACATATTTTTTTGCAAGAAAATAAATTGTGCTTATCATACAAAAAAATCTATCCAATCATTATGTATTACTTTTGACGTAAGCACTTTTCTTATTATTATCTATATTTTAATACGTGAAGCAAAAACTTTGTACCCCTTTTTACGAAAATTTCACGGACGGAGGAGTATAAAATTTCCCACACTTATAGAGAAGGAGTGCCGAATGGTATTTTTTTTTTAAATTATGCATTAATAATACATTAAATCAATAAAAAAAAACGTTACACACACTATCATGTATTTGACACACACGCATATGTATACTCTATGTTTATTGTCAAACTTTTGTTGCTCTATTAGGATGTGATCAAATTGAGAACAGGTTAATATTGTTTATTTGTCTATAGTGTAGTCTTGACGAAATCTGTGATTATAGAAGTCTTTGACATAATAGTCTTTGACAATAGAACCATAATAACGTTCAAACTTATAATTTCAATGAATTATAGTGGAATTTCGAGTACTGCGGGACCACTAGTATGGATTAAAACACTTAATTAATCAATAAGCATCATTTAATACGAGCGCCCACTTAACCGAACACTTAGCAAAAAGATAAGAAGGAAGTTGAGTCAAGAGCGAGATAGCTACATTTCAGAATGACAGGTGTCGAATGCGTTTAGGATATGATTTGATATCTCACAGTACCCTAATGAATTTCCATAATTGTTATCTGACAACCATTAACAAAAGATGCAATTTTGTATATAGTTTGACGTGCTCATCAGCTCAATAAAGATTTATTCCGGTGTTTTAAGGTTTTCCCCTCCCTATTTGCTGGTAGACTAGGGGACTATTCTAACTACTCGTAACCACTGACTGGTAGGCTCACGAGCTCAACCTAAGAGAATTTGCTAACACTGGCTCTAGCAAGAGCATTGCTTCGCAAAATCTACCATCGGATCGGAAACGCGACCCACTCAGAAAATTTGCCGTGAAAGTCAGTGTATTAATATTTGAACCAAAAAGAGTATTGTAGATATTTTGTTAAGGAAAGCAAAATACCAAAATGTGGCTAAATAGTTTCGATAAGAGTATTCGATTGTTATAAGAAATCGAATCGATAACGCCCTAGAACATCACTAATCGATTAGTTTTAGAGCTGTCAACAATAAAACAAATGTTTCGGACGGAGATTACAAAATATTAAATTTAATTAATATGAAATAATGATTTTAAGTTTCAAGAAATGTTCTTGTACATTCTGACGTTGGCGAATTTATCTAAATGGTACAGCGGTCTCTCTCGCCTTTGACGTGTAGATCTGGAAGCATTAAAGAATGTAATCAGGATCGATTGAGTGCAAATTTAGTGCCAAATGAGCTCACGTGAGCAGACTTTAAGAGGCAGACACAGCCCACTGAGTTTCTTGCCGGATTTTCTCAGTGCGTTTACGATCCGGTCTGAAATTCTGCGAAGCACTGCTCTTGCTAGGGCTAGTGTTAGCAGCGTCCTCTGGTTAGAGCCCCGTGAGCTCTCACTTACTCATCAGATTACGGTGGCATAACATTCTAAGCTTACCAGCTTAGGTAGAAAAAAATCACAGTGCTGATTCCCATGTCGAAACGTGAGGGTATAGCCTCCATCTGTATTGCGGTAGGCAGCGGCTTGGCTCTGCCCTTGGCATTGCTGAAGTCCGTGGGCGACGGTAACCACTCACCATCAGGTGGGCCGTATGCTCGTCTGTCTACAAGGGCAATAAAAAAAAACCCTCAAAATAACAGTTGAATTACTCACAGTTTCTCCCATTGGAATTTCCCGGCTAAAGATTCGGATATCTGTCCCTCTTTGAGTTGCTTCTTAACGACTCTCTCGACGAGCCGCAGGGTAGAGAACATGTTTTGCACGTTCGGAGGCTGTCGATTGCGAGATGTAGTCTGTAACATTCGATTTCTTAGGTGAATACGTTGTCGATAGAGTCGTTCTGTGCGCTTAGTTCGAGTTTTTTAACGTTCCCGATAGCGTAAAAGTTAACGCTAATTTGTATGGAGTTGAAACGCTTACTTACGTTTGCCGCAATTTTTTTTTATTGCTTAGATGAATGGACGAACCTACAGTCCACCTGATGTTAAGTGGTTACTGGAGCCCATAGACATCTATAACGTAAATGCGCTACCCACCTTGAGATATAAGTTCTAAGGTCTTAGTATAGTTACATCGGCTACCCCACCCTTTAAACCGAAACGCATTACCGCTTCACGGCGGAAATAGGCGGGGTGGTGGTACCTACCCGTGCGGACTCCCAAGAGGTCCTACCACTAGTGAAAAAGGGGCGCTGTTCCAATTGCATACAAATTTTAGTTAACTTTTACGCTATCGAGAACGTTAAAAAACTCGCACTAAGCACAATGGTCGCCTGAACGTGTTAACACGCCTAACACGTGTTCTCACAGATGACTTAAACCGATGTGTAATTATTGGTGTTAGGGCGACTTGTAAGCCCGCCCGGATGGGTACTATCGCCTCGCCTATTATGGGCCAGACAGCAACATTACAATTGAAACTACGACATCTTATTTCAAGGTGGCTGATGACATCCTCATTGTTTCCGGTAATCACACAATACCAGTTTGGTGGAACGAAAAAGTGTGCAAAACTAAAAAAAATCTCACCATAATTTCCACTGCATCAAAGAGCTTACTTAACTCCTTACGCTCTCTGTCGTTTAAGCTCGCATCCTGCCAGTCAAAGATGCCGGACTCCTTGAGTTTCGCTTTGATATTATCCAACGTTATAGGCATGGAGCTGTCCGGTATTTCGCCGGATTTGTAAGCAGCTTTTGCGTCCGTCATTTCGTGCATAGGGCTGTGGTAGATAGGTGCTTTATTAATTTACTCAAAATATGTCGATATACGAGAGAAACCTGATGTGCGAACATCCCATTTGTTGCTTAGTGATTGCTAATAGATATCACAACGCAATTTCCGCCATCGAGCTTTATATATAAGGTCGAAGTTACAATAGCACTCTACAACGGCTGCCCCACCCTTCACATAGAAACAGACGACTGCTTCGTGCCACAAATAGGCAGGGTGGTGGTATTTATGGACCTCACTAGCAGGATAGCAACGTGGATCGAAGTGTTGAGGATGGAGCATATCTGGGCAACATTGGTATCCACACAGTCGAGGATAGGCAGGTTTTTTTTTATTGCTTAGATGGGTGGACGAGCTCACAGCCTACTTGGTATTAAGTGGTTACTGGAAACCATAGACATCTACAACGTAAATACGCCACACACCTTGAGATATAAGTTCTAAGGTCTCAAGTATAGTTACAACGGCTGCCCCACCCTTCAAACCGAAACGCATTACTGTGTCGCAGTAATAGGCAGGGTAGTGGTACCTACCCACGCGGACTCACAAGAGGTGCTACCACCAGTAAATATGGGGGGCAGGATAATCGAGGAAAAAGTTATTAGAGGAGGCCACGACCCTCAGCATTGAGGATTAGGAAGAGTGCCAACAACCGCCAATACCCTACAGACCGAAGGGATAGAAAACGAACAAACAAAAATACAATTTTTATTCATTAGATACTTTTTTATGAAGTCTGAATGTTTTAGTAGAATGAAGTTATAGTTAAATATCGATGTTTTTAATTGATTAGTTATGTTTTTATAAGTTTTATAAACGGATCTTGAAGAAATCGTGAAGATAACTTACATACGTTCAACAATAACGTAACTTGTGGAAAATCTGAAGTCGTCGTGGCCGAAAGGAATAAGACGTCCGGTGCATTCGTGTTGAAGCGATGCAACGGTGTTCGAATCCCGCAGGCGGGTACCAATTTTTCTAATGAAATACGTACTCAACAAATGTTCACGAGTGACTTCCACGGTGAAGGAATAACATCGCGTGATAAAAATCAAACCCGCAAAATTATAATTTGCGTAATTACTGGTGGTAGGACCACTTGCGAGTCCGCACGGGTAGGTACTACCGCCCCGCCTATTTCTACCGTGAAACAGTAATGCGTTTCGGTTTGAAGGTTGGGGCAGCCGTTGTAATTATACTTGAGACCTTAGAACTTATATCTCAAGGTGGTTGGTGCATTTACGTCGTAGATGTCTATGGGCTCCAGTAACCACTTAACACTAGGTGGGCTGTGAGCTCATCCACCCACCTAAGCAATGAATAAAATGTATTGATGAATTTGTAATATGAATTCACGGGTTATTTTGTGTTGTGTGAATTCCCTATAGACTAGAATGTCTTTGTTCGGTACGATGTCAGCAAATGGTAGCGACTTGCCTGTGGCCCTTGGTTTTGTTGATGTCCATGACCGACATTGATTGTCTACCTTCAATTGGGCCGTAAAAAATAGATAGGTTGTGTGACACGCGATGTCGGCTCGCACATTGCGAGTCCATTACAAGTGCATAATTGTGGCGGGTAGTCATCATACAACGCAAGATATTTGACAGATGCCTGAATCTCGCTTACGACATTTTCAAGATAAGCTTGCATATATACAAGTTCCGAACAACAACATTTGGACCGTCAATCTACCGAGCAAATATCACCCGCTCGGTGGAAGATCTTTCTTCCCTTTGTCGTTTAAGCATCCCCAAATAATAATAATTGATTTCACTCACCATTGCGTGCCGTAAGAAAGAACGCCCGCGAATCTGAAATGGTTTCATTTGATATAAAGCTTTAGTTAATGGTCAGTCTTTGTTTGCCCATAGACTGCTTTACTGGTGATAGGACATTGGTAGATCCATCCTTCACGTCAGAGTGCGTGATTGGTTCGGGATAAAAGTATATTGGTGATGCCGACCGATGGACCAAAATCTGTCTGTCAATACTGAACTGTATTACGCCTCGTCTCTTCTCTGACTGGTGTTATAGTCAGCAGTGGGCGGGTGATATTGTGGGCAGTACACAGCTGTTGATTAGCCGAGCCAAACTTAACCAATTATCGTGAAATATGTATATATTTCCTACCTAAGCTGAGAGCCTTGAGAGGATATTTCTGCGTAACCTTAACTAGTAGCTGAGCTCACGGGGCTCAAACCTGACGACGTTGCTAACACGAACCCTAGCAAGAGCAGTGCTTCGCAGAATCTACCACCGGATCGGAAATGCGACCCATTGAGAAGATCCGGCTAGAAACTCAGTGAGCTGTGTCTGTGGGTTAGTTTACTCGTCGAGCCCTTCGTCGCAAGCGACAGGTTAGACAAGAACGATGACCGGGTGAAATATATCTGATTCCCTACTAAAGCTTTATTGTTCTTTTTTGTTTTTTGTTTTTCCTACCCATTCCTGCAACCTCGAGGGGTTATACTAGATTCGCCGGGCGAGGGTTCTCATACCAAATCATCTCTATTATTTTAACTTATTTATGACTAATTGACACCTACCTTTATTACATATCGCCTCACTCAATCTTCTTCGATGTCTGGGATTTTTCTTTTCATTGTTTTCTCCCTTTCTTACCTAACTATTATTAACGTTGACTGCTTGTAAATGTTAATTGTGTTTTGGTGTGAAATAAAGTTTAATCTCTCTTTCTCACTCTCTCTCTCTTTGACGCTGTCTCTTTCACACACTCCCTTTCTCGCGCTATCTCTTTTTTTGTCATCTCTTTTCATTAATTATTTTCATTTCATTTCATTGTCATTTATTAATGCAGAATTAGTAATGTAAAGCATAATACAGAAGTCTTAAAACAAGAATCCATATACTAATCTAATTATAGTAAACGCCTATTATAATAAGAGGAACAGAAAAAAATAAAGGTTATGGAGTATGGAGAATTAGCGTACAGTTACTTTGTGAATGTTCGTAATAATAAAATAGGTTGACCGATAAGTTTATTTGAACCGATTTAATGTATCGATTTAAAATGTATATTTAATGCATTGAGCTTTATCAATCTATATATTAATACGTGAAGCAAAAACTTTGTATCCCTCTCTACGAAAATTGCGCGGATGGAAGAGTATGTAATTTTCCACACTTATAGAGAATATAGAGGAGGAGTGCACAATGCTATTTTTTTTTAAAATAATGCATAAAAGATACATTAAATCAATAAAGAAAACATTACGCACACTACCATGTATTTGACACAACACATACATAAAAATATACTCTTTGTTTACTTTCAATTGGGAAACTTTTGTTATTTTTTAGTCTCTGGTCGAATTGAAAACAGATTAATAATTTTTGTCATTAACATTATTGATCTATAGTGCAGTTTTGGCGAATACTTTGATAATATTATCGAAATATAATAGTGTTTGATAGTAGAACCATAATAATGTTTAAACTTATAATTTCAATTAATTACAGTCGAATCTCGACTACTGCTGGGCCACTAGTTCAGTTTAATTCACATAAATATAATTTTGTTAGGAAACATAATATTGAAGAACCGTCGAACGATGCTTATTAGACTCTGTTGTATTTCAACTTTAATTCGATCAGGAGATAGGTACAGAGAAAACTATCAGTAAATAAATACTCACAGTAAAATCCAAAGCAGCTTATCAGCGTTCGAGGCCATGTTTAATACAACGTTTTTTTCGAACGTAAATCTCTCGAAGCGATAGCAAAACGACTGACTGTACGTACGTATTCAACCACACGGAGCGTTATGCGCCGTGAAAATAATTATCGACGCTTTTATTATATCGACCGTAGAACTGGTAGTATCGAGATGCAGTCGAGATACGAGTCTTGATACTTGAAATTAATTTTAGTTCCTCTTTTTTATAATAATAATAATAATATTTATTCAAGCCTCTTAAAATACGAACACTTGCAAGAATTCTTAACACTAGGATAATAATATACATGGCTTTTTTATGAGGTTATGTTATGGTATAAACAATATTCCCTGACTTTTATGCTAGGAAAACCTGTATTATAAAAGTCTGTGGTTCAGTTCTAGGTCACCAGGTAAAGTAAGTCAACCAGGAAGAGCTATCTGTAAGAATATAGCACGTATTACGTACGTTTATGATTGAGGCATTAATTAAATTATATTATTAAACCCTTATTATTAATTAAATTAACTAATTAAATTATATTATTTAATTAATAAATTAATTTAAATTTAATTGAATTAGATAGTAACTTACATATATGTTTGAGTGTGTGTGTGTGAGCGTATGTGTGTATGTATAATTATTACATATTGTTATGTTAAATATTTCAATTGTAATTTGTTTTGTGCATCAATAAAAAAAATATTACTGATGGGCCGGATGCCTTTCTGATTTCATCAAACGTTTGCCTACTTTTGCCGCTAGGGGCGCTGTTCCAACTGCATACAAATTAGAGTTAACTTTTACACCATCGAAAACGTTAAAAAACTAGCACTAAGCACACTGGACCCTGTCGGTTTCTGCCGTGAAGCAGTAAATAATGCCTTCCAGCTATGAGCGCGGTAGAGCCGTTGTACTATAGAACTAAGACTTTTGATAACATAATATCTCAAAATGAGTGCCGACATTCACGTCGACCGGCTCCAATAACCATTAAAACACTGTATATATGTATATATCTTTTGTGTATGTATATATTTGTAATTTAATATAAATTTCATTGCACCTACCACTATTTACTCTGCACTACCTTTGGTTGACTGGTAGAGAATGCCATAGGCATTAAGTCCGCCAATGTAAATTTTACATGAAGTGTAATAAATAAATAAATGAATAAAACACACAAAAAAAACAAAAAAAAACGTCTTCATTATCATTTTGTTCGATTTAATAATATTGAACATAAATGATCAAATCCATTCGGTCGTGGTACACGCACACACATATTCGTAATAAAAACAATAAGAAGGCAACAGTAATCACATCACAAGCCATTGTTCCGTTTTGTATAATGTAAGTGTATGTAATACATGAGATCGGCAACAATAATTATTATCTCATACACATTATGTTAATTGTTTTAAAATTGGGTTCACATGCCATACAGTAAATTGTGCCGATGTTCCTTTGAGCCATGCAGTTAAGTCCAAAATACGTTAAAACCAAGGGCCACAGGCAAGTCGCTACCATTTGCTGACATCGTACCAAACAAATACATTCTAGTCTATAGGGAATTCACACAATACTAAATTAACCGTGAATTCGTGTTATAAAATAGTCAATATTTTTTTTTATAGCTAAGGTGAGTGGACGAGCTCGCAGGCCACCTGGTGTTAAGTGGTTACCGGAGTCTAAGACATTTACAACGTAAATGCCGACACCCACCTTGACATATGGATTCTTATATCTCAGTATAGTTACAACGGCTGCCCCACCCTTCAAACCGAAACGCAGTACTGCTTCACGGCAGAAATAGGCGGGGTGGTGGTACCTACCCGCGCGAACTCACAAGAGGTCCTTACACCAGTAAATTCGCTGATAGCCAGCTTCACGTGGACGGGTCAACTGATATTTTTTGATTTCGCGAATCCTAATAAAGCTTAAGATCACATAATTTCTGGGTAGGGTAGTTGATTTTGAAAATAATGCAACAATACAATAGTATTTCTTTCATAGTGCCGTTTTTTTGGGCGCAATGTGGTTTTTGTCTGGTGGGGGCGGTGTCGAACCTTACCCCCTTCAGTGATAGTAAACAGTCGACGTCGCCCAAAACACGTCATTTCGAATCCTCCCTATCCACTAACGCTGCTTTTAGGTACCTCAAGCACCAGTCATCGTTCTTGTCGAACCCGTCGCTTGCGACGAAGGGCTCGGCGAGTAAATTAACCCATAGACACAGCCCACTGAGTTCTCTTCATTCGCCGGACCTTCTCAGTGGGTCACGTTTCCGATCCGGTGGTAGACTCTGCGAAGCACTGCTCTTGCTAGGGTTCGTGTTAGCAACGTCGTCAGGTTTGAGCCCCGCGAGCTTACTTGTTATGGTTACACTGAAATGGACTCTCAAGGCCATCAGCTTAGGTAGGGCCCGTCATGACTTACGCGAGTGTGGTGTTCGCTCACGCGGCCCGCACACACATAGACACCCTCCAATCTCTACACACCCGCTTTTGCAGGTTAGCCGTCGGAGCTCCGTGGTTCGTGATGAACGTTGACCAACACGATGACCTGGGCCTCGAATCAATCCGGAAATAAATGAAGTCAGCATCGGAACGGTACTTCGATAAGGCTATGCGTCATGACAATCGCCTTATCGTTGCCGCCGCTGACTACCCCCCGAATCCTGATCACGCAGGAGCCAGTCACCGTCGACGCCCTAGACACGTCCTTACGGATCCATCAGATCCTTTGCATTAGACGCCTTCAGCTCTAACACTAGGAGCAGGCTTAGGGACCCCGGTAACCGTACTCGTCGAACTCGACAAAGAGTTCGCCGTGTAACCTAACCCATGAATCAGCTCGCTGAGTTTCTCGCCGGATCTTCTCAGCGGGTCGCGATTCCGATCCGGTAGTAGATTCATTCGCGAAGCAGCTGCTCTTGAGCTGTTAGGTCTCCTTCGGAGGCGCTCNATAACAACCTGTGACGGCCTTTGGTTTAGATACGAAGAACACCATCTAAGCAGAGGAACTTCGATATCAAATTGATGTAGTTTTTCTAGTAAAATGCTGTGGTTAACTTTATCAAAGGCCTTAGAAAAATCAGTATATATTGCGTCAACTTGCCCAGAGTTGTCAATGATGACCGCAACATCATCTACGTATTGAAATAAATTCGTATTCGTGGACCGCTTCGTCATGAAGCCATGCTGAAATGGGGACAGCTGGTTTCTTACATGATTGTAAATATGAGTATAAACTAAACTTTCAAAGACTTTAGCAAATGTACAAAGGATGGAGATGGGCCGATAATTAGTTATTAGATCTTTTTTCCCATTCTTATGTATGGGAACTATTAGGGCTTCCTTCCACTTTTCAATACATTATCGTCAATACATTTTTTATAGCTTAGGTGGGTGGACGAGCTCACAGGCCACCTGGTGTTAAGTGGTTACCGGAATCTAAGACATTTACAACGTAAATGCCGACACCCACCTTGAGATATGGGTTCTTAGATCTCAGTATAGTTACAACGGCTGCCCCACCCTTCAAACAGAAACGCGTTACTGCTTCACGGCAGAAATAGGCAGGGTGGTGATACCTACCCGTGCGAACTCACAAGAGGTCCTACCGCCAGTAAATTCGCTGGTATCCTAAAGAGCTATTTCAGCTTTACGCGAACGGGTCAATTGATATTTCTTAATTTCGCTAATCCAATCAAAGGTCACATAATTTCTGGGTAGGGTAGTTTGATTTTGAAAATAATGCAACAATACAATAGTGTTTCTTTAAAAGTGCCAATTTTTTTGGGCGCAATGAGGTATTGTCCGGTGGGGGCAATGTCGAACCATGCCCCCTCCAGTGATAGTATACAGTCGACGTCGCCCGTCATTTCGGATCCTCCCGATCCACTAACGGTGCTTTTAGGTACCTCAAGCACCGGTCATCGTTCTTGTCGAACCCGTCGCTTGTGATGAAGGGCTCGGCGAGTAAATTAACCCCCAGACACAGCCCACTGAGTTTCTCGCCGGATCTTCTCAGTGGGTCGCGTTTCCGATCCGGTGGTAGACTCTGCGAAGCACTGCTCTTGTTAGTGTTAGCAATGTCGTCAGGTTTGAGTTCCGCGAGCTTGCTTACTTGTTATGGTTACGCTGAAATGGACTCTCAAGGCCATCAGCTTGGGTAGGAAAAAAATAGTTTAAAAAACTAACAAAATACGTTTTTATAGAAAATCTAACTAAAAAATAGAAAATAAATTATGATAAATTCGAATTAAAAATAGTGTAAGAATAGTGATTTTGTTGTAAAAAAAGCGTGCGGTGCTTTTCAGGATATTATCAAAATAACCCTTCTACTCATATCTGTTCATAAAATATTTATAACTATTGATACCAAACCATTGTGTTTAATAAGTATACCAAATTTCGAGTTAATCCGACGTTTTGAAGGGGATCAAAATCATGTTCAAAGATTCCGTTACATACCAACATATACATACGTCTGAAGCTAATAAAAGCGTATTACAAACCACTGATATGAAAGTAATTTATCATAGCTAAAGGCTTAGTATCTCTGAATTCCAGGTGTGTTCAGAGAGCAGTGCTAGCGAATCGTCTTTAGAGTCGTCAAGCGGCTACGGAAGTCAAGGAGCCTTCGCTGCCGAAGACCTCACAATTCAGCATCAAGTCCAGCACGCAGACGGTAAGGATTCTATTGTATTGAAATAAAGTTGATTTTTGAATGAACAATCCTGTCTTGTTTACCATTGTAGATTTCTAATTTTAATTTAGTTTCGTGTTTTTCAATATCGAGCTTTAATACCTAAGCAATAAAAGCGTTTAAGTTGTTTATAAGTATTTGTCCATCTTCGATTTTCTAGTTTTTATTAGGCATGTTTGTTTTGAACTAATGCCGCCTTGAAGTTTGTTAAAATCAAGGTAACAGGAAAAACTTTGTTTTCATTCAGTTTTACCGTGAACTTGTAGGGGTTTTATGAATAAAATAATACGCGATATTAGCTTAGAATTTACACGGGATTTTTGTAGAACAATCATTTAACAAGGATGTAAATGTTTCAATTGGCGTATTTATTTATTATTATTTATTTATTAGACACAAAATAAACATTACAAGTTACACAATAATAAACAAGTAAAAAATCTGTGCACACGATTAATCAAGATTAATGTGCTAAGTACACAATGTTTCTAATGTGGATCCTGTAGGATAAAATATATAATATATAGATAACGGGAATTAATCTAACTTATAATGTTATGAAAGTAATTCTACTCAAAATAAACACTAAACAATTATACTGCTTAATCTACTATTAACATGGACAATGCCCTTGCACATTTGGAATTTTTCATTTACAAGCGATACATAATAAAATACTTTGAAAGTACATACATAATTACTTTTAGTATTTTTCGTAGAGCATGCGAAATTCGATTCTAAACTACGTACACTTGAAGATTTAGATTCGTTCAAGCAGTATCAAATATTCTCTTGGTCTTTTCAAGGAAAAAAAAGGGAAGATTTTAGTCCAGTCACCGTCCTCGTCGAACCCGTCGCTTGCGACGAAGCGCTCGACGAGCGAATTGACCCATAGACAAAGCCCACTAAGTTTCTCGCCGGATCTTCTCAGTGGGTCGCGTTTCCGATCCGGTGGTAGATTCTGCGAAGCACTACTCTTGCTAGGGTCAGTATTAGCAACACTCCGGTTTGAGCCCCGTGAGCTCACCTACACACGTTAGGGTGAAGCTGAAATAGCCTCTAAAGCTATCAGCATAGGTAGGAAAAAAAAAAAAGAAAGGAAGATTTGTTAATGACAAACCTTTTAGTAGACTATGGAAGAGGTCTACATCCAGCAGTGGAGAGATACAGGCTGATGATAATGATGAACCTTTTGAACCGGTTTTGTGATCGCTTGCAATAAATTGAACCGGTTATCCGACTTTAATGATTGTCACTCAAGCAGCTATCCGTTTCATACTCAATACTCAGTCTCGTTAATTGAATAGCTTGCTTTATAATTTAAATAGACAGCGTATGACCCCCATGCTTTTTGTATTGTTTTCAAATTAACTAACCAATTTAGAACAATTATTGTCAATCCATAGGGGATGCTGATACCCTTGTTTTTAGGTTCACTTTTGCTTGTTGAATGTTTTCGTTTTGTTTATTTTTTATAACATTGAATCAATTTCACGGTTTTTATATAAATATATTCACTGTTCATTTTTTAGAGATGAATTATCTCGTGTTCAATGATTTCGTAAAACGTAAAATAAATATGTGGGGTTTTTATACTTATGTGGGCGTATTACGTGAGGAAACTTTCACTGTTTATGTTAGAGAAAATTATAGAAATGTAAACAAAAGAAGGAAACTCCGTGAAGCAGTAATGCGCTTCAGTTTGAAGGGTGGGGCAGCCGTTGTAACTATACTGAGACCTTAGAACTTTTATCTCAAGGTGGGTGGCGCATTTACGTTGTAGATGTCTATGGGTTCCAGTAACCACTTAACATCAGGTGGGCTGTGAGCACGTCCACGTGAGCTCACCTACACGTTAGGGCGAAGCTGAAATAGCCTCGATATCGAAATAGTATTCGATATGTCGGTAATAATAGAGCGAAATTAAACCAGTAAAAGTACTGTCTTAATTGTGCCCACGACTCGGTAAGCCATTGAAAGTACCGTATAGTCGAAACTGATTACCTTTTAAAACTTCATATGTAAACTTTGAGTATTCCTTATTCGAAGCGTGTGGATCATGAAGTCCCTTCTAATTGACCTTGAAACAGATATATCAACCGTGAAATTCTTTCAAAAGTTTGTTGTTTTTGTTTTTTTTTCGTTTACACAAAGCTTTGCATGATTTTTCCGTTGCTCAGTCGATTCTGAGATCGTAACGCTGCGTCGCGCCACCGAAGCTTCCGTAGCGGCCGCGCGCGAGAGCTTTTCGATATCCCTCGGGAGTCTCGAGGAGGCGGTGAGGTCGCTCGACGCGGCCTGCGACTCTCCCCCCTTCGCCACCATCGGGAAGAAACCGGCCGTGCCCAAGCGGCGGCCCCTGTCAATGACAGGTCAGAAAACACTACCAACGTCCGACATGGTTAAACGAAAGATTTGTTAGTTCCGGAATTAGGTTCATTTTAATCAAATATCAATTAACACCTCTATTGCTCTGACGAAATCTATAATATTGATTGAAATTATTCAGTAATTATTAAGCAAATTAAAATTACTCGGAATCTTTCGTTTAACTGTCAACAATGGCATTTAAAAAAAAGCTTCTGGTAAAAGAAGGTCCCAGCAGAGGCTTACAGAATGCGGGTATGCAACAATTTTAAGTACATTACCGACTAGCGATGGTCGCGTTTATAAGTTTCGATCGGAGTGCCAGCGTTGGATATCGAAATCATGCGTGCACTGAGACACACGAATGGATTTTGATGGTGATCAACAAAGTTCTAAGGTTTGTAGTTCTCTTAAAGGCAGCTGATTTAGATTTTTGTGTCTTTATCACGAATGATGCTGCATGAATATGTTTAGATGCTTTTTTTTTTGCGGCCAAATTTACACGTGGTTTTTTTTCCGTTCCTTATATTCATTGTAAAGTGTTCAGTGTGCTTAGTGCGACTTTTTTAGCTTCCTAAGGGCGCTGTTCCAATTACATACAAATTTGAGTTAACTTTTACGCTATCGAGAACGTTAAAAAACTCACACTAAGCACACCGGTACAAAGGCCTCTGTAATGCAGAGTGCTCCCGATGTTGTCACTACATACGGTAGGTATAGCGATGTCTTTTTCAGTACCTACAGGACATTGCAAGACCTATGAAAGTGCTATATTTAATGGTGGTAGGACCTCTTGTGAGTCCGCGCGGGTAGGTACCACTGCCCTGCCCAGAAATAGGCGGGGTGGTGGTACTTACCCGTGGGGACTTACAAGAGGTCCTACCACCAGTAAAATAAAAGCTTTAAATATGACTGGTGTTTCCGTCTCGCAGCGACGGTGTGGTCGAGGCGTGGTTCCTCCAGCTCGCTCGGGAAGCCGCCGCCCCCAGTGCGCCGGTCCTCCTCCATATCGCGACCTCAACGACCGGCCTATGGACAGGTGAGACTAACGTGACGTAGCGTGACGCGACAATTAAGTTTGCTGCATTCAAATAGCTGATATTTTTTTGTTTGAAGTGAAACTTCTTTAGAGTCGTGGTGATTTCAAACTCGATGAAACGAAAAAATAAGTCCATAGAGACACAAACACATAAATGTATAGGATTCAGCCGACGAGAGAACGAGATAGAACACATTAGACGTTCTCAGTGTAGTGTTTTTTTAATACAGCGCCATCTGTGAGATTTTTTCATACTAACGTGTGTACGAGACCTCTTGTAGTGAATTTTAATTTAGGATTATACGTGAAGTTAAAATATCAATTCACAGAGGGCGCTACCTCATACTATAAAAGATGATTTACAATTATTTACTAATGACAAAATTTTACATAATACTTAGACATTTAGGATAATTGTATTTTAATTTTTGAAGGTTTCACTTCTACCACGTGTGAATTGCACACATGTATTTTTTTTTGTTATGATATTTTCCCAAAAATGTTCAACTTTAAATGGCTCTTAAAAGTTGCAAAAATGTCGTTTAAGCCAAATACTCTCTCACCTTTCGAACTACGAAGTAAATATACAATCGTTTGCAAGAACTCTACTAAAGCTACGCTAAATAGCTCAATGATGTTACAGTTTAATAACCCGTCGGTATGTATTCCAGACGTGCAATAACGCCTGGTCGTTGCTTTAATAATAATATCCTATTTTTAATTGACGTTGAATCTAATGGTTGAGAACCGCTGACCCAAGCCCTCGGTTAGCTGTGTACGGAACAAAAGCGAAGTAACTGCTTGTGTTTCTAGACAAACACCCAGAGCCCCCCAATGGGGCCAACGGACGCCGACAACCTTCCGCCGCCACCGGCTTTCTTATTGCAGCCTGACGGCGAAACTAATCATGGTAAGTTGTTTTTTTCGTATGAAGATTTTACGGCCTCGCAACGAGACCTTTAAGCCAAGCATATGTTCCTCTTACGTTCTGTTATAATATGAAATAATATTATTTATTATTATAATATGTAGGTTAGTGTAAATTGTGAGTAATATTATTTCCTTACATTATAAGTTAGATTGTTATCGTCTTTTTTTTTGTTGTATAGTTGTAGGGACCATGTACAAATTCAGCATAATTGTCTTGGTTTGTCCTGCGCACATAGTTTTTGTTGCAAGGGAAATTTTGTTTTTTTTTTCGATCCCACCCCTCCTGGCTGAGCCTTTGCTCGCCCAACTGTCCTGGTGAAACTGGAAAGGCCTTCGGACCACCAGTAATTTTTCAATCATAAAAAAGGCAAATTTAAATATTCGTCATTGTTTTCTTGGCGATCGGATCCTGACGTTAAGGAGGTCGTCTTTAAGCTTACGTTGACGGAACCCCTCACATTCGTACAGGACAGCAACCCACCAACGTGGCGGAGACCGTGAAGCAACTGACCGAGTTGAAGCACACGCCTGCTTCCCCTGGTCTGGTGCGACGTAGCGTCCAACAGCTAAACTCCACGACCTCGCCCGCCCAGACCGCGCTCTCCCTCAGCACGTTCCAGCAGGCCAAGACCGGTTTCTCGTCGACGGTCAACGTCAGCAACACTGGGAACCTGAACCCAATCTACGGACAGACCGGCCACCGGATCATGACTTACGTGGAGAATTCAGCGCACGCGAGGAAGACCAGCATGTCCGGTTCCAACTCGGATATCTTCAAGGAAGCTAATATTGGTATGGTTTCATGTTGTTTTTTTTATTGCTTAGATGGTTGGACGAGATCACAGCCAACCTGGTGTTAAGTGGTCACTGGGGCCCATAGACATCTGCAACGTAAATGCGCCACCCACCTTGAGATATAAGTTCTAAGGTCTCAAGTATAGTGTTTCTTTTTATTGCTCGAGCAGGCAGCCGAGCACACGGCCCACCTGATGGTAAGTGGTTAACGGCGCGCAAGAGGAAACGAATCTAAGCTTAAAGCGTCATTATGATCGTTTTTCGATCAACAGACGAACAAAAAGACAGACGAACATTTACCGGTGGTAGGACCTATAGTGAGTCCGCGATAGATAGGTACCACTACTCTGCCTATTTCTACCGTGGAGCAGTAATGCATTTCAGTTTGAAGGTTGCGGCAGCCGTTGTAAGCGGTAGGCAGCGGCTTGGCTCTGCCCCTGGCATTGCTGAAGTCCATGGGCGACGGTAACCACTCACCAGCAGGTGGGCCGTATGATCGTCTGCCTAAAAGGCAATAAAAAAAAAATCGGTTGTCTGTAAAGTCTGTTTACTGACGATAGTTGAACGTGACAACGTCATAAGAAAATACTGATGGAATGGTTTCATTTTTCAATTATCGCAATTATCGTTGCTATAAACAATTGACACCACATTCACTTTTCACTGAACTTCATACTTGACGAAAACATGTAAATGTATTATTGTATAGCAGCTGTCCANACGTCATAAGAAAATACTGATGGAATGGTTTCATTTTTCAATTATCGCAATTATCGTTGCTATAAACAATTGACACCACATTCACTTTTCACTGAACTTCATACTTGACGAAAACATGTAAATGTATTATTGTATAGCAGCTGTCCACGCGGATGCATCGCTCACTCAAGTAGGAGAGAGACAGATGTCGAACGCTGCCGAACGCGGGGGCCGATTGTGCCTCTTTGTCGCTCGTTGCGCGCTCTCGCTTGCACTTCAAGCCTTAAATGGAACGCCTCAATGAGTCAAGTTTTCCCGTGCGTGCAGTCGGCTCCATCGAATTATAAGACGTTGTCACGTCAAAAAAGTTTTTATCATCTTATTGTACCGAGGGCCGAACGATCTTATGGCCCCCTGCCCATAGTCCATAGACATCGTCTGGACGTCATCCTTGAGATATGAACTCGGAGACTCAAAAGCGCGTCTGTTTCTTAAACTGTTATTGCCCCGGCAGGTCCAATGTTCACGGAGGGCCGAGGCTCCCCGCAGGGCTCCACGCCCTCGACCCCGAGCCACAGCGACAACTCGCTGTCGAGCTTCGGGCTCCGGAGTACCAGCGAATCTCACTACGGACAGACCGGTACGTGCTGTACCGGAACTTTCCGAGTTGTGACTTAAGCAATGACCGGTTTTCAAATGAGGCTTTTATGGGAGAGTTTGGGTAGGTAGCGGCTTGGCTCTGACCCTGGCATTGCTGAGGTCCGTGAATGACACTAAAGGTTTTTTTTATTGCTTAAATGGGTGGACGATCTCACAACCCACCTGGTGTTAAATGGTTACTGGAGCATCTAGACATCTACGACGTAAATGCGCCACCCACCTTGAGATGTAAGTTCTAAGGTCTCAGTATAGTTACGACGGCTGCCCCACCCTTCAAACCGAAACGCATTACTGCTTCACGGCAGAAATAGGCAGGGTGGTGGGACCTACCCGTGCGGACTCACAAGAGGTCCTACCAACTACCACCAATAATTGATTCTGATTCTTCTGGTCGAGCCCTACAGCACGCTGCGCAACCAGCAGTTACTGGATAATACCAGGTTTATACAGTCGTATGATCACACTCCTCAAACTACTTTGTTTATTAATTCGAAACTAACGAAATCCAGATTTGATTCCGGTGAGACTCGCTAATTATATGAGATACAACGGTTTATTCAAATTCAAATTCAAATTCAAAATCATTTATTTTAACTTGGATGTCATCAAAAACACACTTGTTGAATGTCAAAATGAATTTGAATTGAAAATACAGATCCGCCGCCTGTTTGTCAGTTGATTGAAATCTGTCCTAAGACGCCGACAAGAACCAAGTCATTCCTAAGTCGCTGCCTCAAAAAAAAACATGTATCTATATATTAATACGTGAAGCAAAAACTTTGTATCCCTTTTTACGAAAATTGCGCGGACGGAGGAGTATGAAATTTTCCACACTTATAGATAATATAGAGAAGAAGTGCACAATGCTAATTTTTTTTTTAAATAATGCATAAAAGATACATTAAATCAATAAAGAAAATATTACACACACTACATACCATGTATTAGACGCACACACGCATGCATACTATTTATTGTCAAACCTTTGTTCTTGACGTCTGTTGTCAAATTGAGAATAGATTAAATATTGTTTGTTAATATTTTTTATAGTGTAGTCTTGGCCAAATTTGTGAATATAGAAGTATAAAATACAATCATATAAGTGTACAAACTTACAATTCCAATTAATTATAGTCGAATTTCGACTACTGCGGGACCTCTACTTATGATAAATGTATAAACATTGATTTTAATACTTGTTATTTTACTTGAGTTATATTTGAAGATGTGATTTTTTTTTAAAAATAAAAGTAACAATTTATGGTTCAGGCTTCAAGCTGCAGCAAGAGAAGAAGTACGGTCAGAGCAACAGCATATACGCGCAGCCGTCGCAGCTAATGGGCGGCTACAACAACCCGCGCCTCGACACCAGCCCGCTCGCGCTGCGGCGCGGCATCGCGGCGCGCTCGCACAGCGCCGACACGCAGCGGACCAGCGCAGGTGAGGCGCGGCGGGGCGGGGCGGGGCGGGGCGGGACGCGGCGTGCACATACCCCACACCACTTGCATTATGCTGTGTTACAGAGCGTTGCTCATTCTCTTGTGAATCTCCTAGTCGTATTTTTCGCTCAAATCAATTGCTTCCTTCTACTAGGACTTAGTATTATCTGAATATTTATACACTGAATATAGCGAACACAATGTGCCATCTTTGATTCACGCGACATAACCACATATCGTCGCTGTCAAACCAAAATCAGTTATGTGCAAAAACTCTATTTTGAATTAATGAGTAAAAACATTTTCGTATAAAATTTTATATGAAGGTGAATTTTTAAGAAGTAAAACAAATGAAGTGAATGAAGTGGTGAGATGACCTCCGAACGGTGGCCGACAAGTAGTGGATGAGGAGAGCCGTAGACCAGGCTCAGTGGTGTGGATTAGGAGAGGCCTATGTCCAGCAGTGGACGACTGTGGGCTGTTGATGATGATGATGATGATGCTCAAATGAAAGCTACAGATAAATATTAAAGCTATAGACACATAACAATTTTTTTTATACGATACATACGGCTGTGAACTATACGAAAAGGTCAAAAAGTAAAAATCTCAAAAGGTGCACATAGCAGTTTTTGCTTTGACAACGACGATATAACGTTATCATGTTATCGGGGGGATGAACGGCTTTTTGGTTTAAACGACATTTTAGCAATTTTATCAAAAAATTAAAAAAAAAAATCTTAACAAAAAAAAATTGTTCAGCAATTTAAACGGAGTAAACTTAATTAATGCTAATCATCACATAGTATAAAACAAAGTCGCTTTCTCTGTCCCTACATCCTTATGTATGCTTAAATCTTTAAAACTACGCAACGGATTTTGATGCGGTTTTCTTTAATAGATAGAGTGATTGATGAGGAAGGCTTATATGTATAATAGCATCCATTAAATAGTGGAGAAATCAATAATAAATTACAGTTTCCGAAGCGAAGCGAGGGCGGGTCGCCAGTGCCAAATAAAACGTACCTTTAATTACAAATATCAACTATGCTTTAACCGTATAGCCTTTCACCTCTCGTTATAAATTTGATGTCAACTTGTTTTAGTCTTGTTGTAATGTTTCCTAAGCGTTGTTTGTTGTCGGCAGAGGGCGGGCTGATCGCGAGTCTGAGCGCGAAGCTGGCGCCGCAGCTGTCCCCGCGCGCCCCGCGCCGCGCCGACCCCGCCAAGGGGAAAGGTGACGAACATACAATTACACCGCTTTATACCACTTTTTAATACGCTTTTAAATCAAATCAAATCAAATCAAATCAATTGTTGAACGTCAAAAAGAACTACCGCCAATTCACAAAAACTAGCCTCCGTCCTGAGAAGAATTGGCAAGAAACTCAGCGGGCATATATATATATATATATATTTTAAATGTTAATTTTTACAATGAGTATTATAACGTAACAATTATTGCAATATTGAAATGCCCGGAGCGAGCAACTCATTCCCACTTTGTGCAATCTTCTAGATAATCATTGACTTTATAGTAAGCTTATTGCACAAATATGCTCTTTAATAGTTTTCTTAAACCTATGTATATGTAGGTTCTCCGTGCTCGAGTCGTGGTCGAGGCGATTGGCCAACCCCACGTGGGGGCTACGGACCGTCGAGGCGGTTTACCCGGTCTTTGATGACTGGGTGAATCGTGGCGAAGGACGTCTCACCTTTCGTCTGGTGCAGGTGCTGACCGGGCACGGATGCTTCGGGAAGTACCTGCGCCGGATAGGGGCTGAGCCGACGACGAGGTGTCACCATNTTGTCCATGTGTTGGCCGGGCCTTGGCCAACATTTGTAGCGGTGGTTAAAAATCGGTAATTTTGTTCAAAATTTAATATTATTTATAAGTTTAAAGCTTACAATATAGTTTATACTTCATGTACTTACCGAAAGTAAGATACTCCGGCCGTTAAATTGCTTTTTCGGGCCTTATTTTTGCAACTTTTGAATACACACTGCGTTATTGTGAGACGGGTTGACATTGGCTGTGTTTGAAGTGAACTAAACAAAATAAGAGCTCACATTTCAAGTGCGCTGTTATTTGACGAGACGGATTTTATGCACCGACCCGAAATCTAGTTACTATTGTTGATCGAAGGATTAACTCGAAATTTGGCACACTTATAAAGGACCGATGATAACTCGAGAAAGATTTTGTATTACTAACACTTCATATGGAATTTAATTCTGAAATAAAATTTATCATTATTATTATATTTTCATACAGGTACAGTGCCAATTGCGGTGCAGCCCGCGTTCTTGGACAAGCTCTCGGCGACGATACAGCAACAACGAAGACAATTGAACTCGACCCGAGCCAGCAATGTACGCGATATTATCAACGCACACGCGCAGGTACCCTCATATTGGATATTAAAAAAAATGCCTTTGAGAGAGAGAGAGAGAGAGAGTATTTATTGTACATAATCTTGGGCATGACGTGGGAGGAGCTAGAACAAACTGCCCAAGACCGATGTAAATGGAAAAAATTGATTCGAGCCCTACACCCCAGCAGAGGGTAATAGGAAGGATTGATGATGATGATGATATCAAAAAACAAATAAACAGTGCGACACATTAAATACAAAAAAGTACATTTGACGGTCTTATCGCTAAGAGCGATCTCTTCCAGACAACCATCAGGTGGACAAGAATCATTTGGAAACGAATTACGCGCGGTTATATATATGTAGGTAGATAAGCATAGGTCAACCTGATGCTGAATGGTTACCGGCGCCCATGGACTTCAGCAGTGCCAGGGGCAGCGAGCGACAAGCCGCTGCCTACTGTGAAAACAAATTAAAAAACTCTTATAATAATAATATAGACTCTTAAAAATTTGTTATCTATATAATTAATACGTGAAGCAAATCTTTGTACCCCTTTTTAAGAAAATTGCGTGGGCGGAAGAGTATGAAATTTCTCACACTTATAGAGAATATATAGAGAAGGACGCTAATATGCAGAAAGCTAATTTATTTTTTAATTATGCATACAAAATACATTAAATCAATAATAAAAACATTACGCACATTACCATGTATTTGACACACACACGCTTTTGTTTATTGTCAAACTTATTATTGCTTAAAGTTTGTGGTCAAATTGAGAATAGATTAATATTGTTTGTCTTCAATATTATTTATCTACAGTGTAGTCTTGGCGAAATCTGTGATTATAGAAGTCTTCTGTGTCTTTGACAATAGAACCAAAATAATGTACAAAATTTCTACATGTACAGAATTTCTGTAAATTAAAGGGTTGTCTGGAAGAGATCGCTTTTAGCGATAAGACCGCCTATTGTACAAATGTATCTGCTTTTCGACTGTTTTTTGAATGTAAATTTTGTTTTGGTGTGCAATAAAGTGTATTCTCTTTTTCTCTCTCTCTCTATCTCATTCTCTCTCTCTCTCTCTCTCTCTCTCTCTCTCTCTCTCTCTCTCTCTCTCTCTCTCTCTCTCTCTCTCTCTCTCTCTCTCTCTCTCTCTCTCTCTCTCTCACTCACTCTCACTCTCTCTCATATTACCATATACAGTCAAACCTGGATAAGTGAGAAAACTCTATAAGTGAGAGTAATAGCCAGGACCCGTCATTTTAAGCTCCCAAAACCTCTATTAGCGAGAAACAAAAACCTGTGTAAGAGAGAGTCATTTTTCCCTCATGGACCTCCGTAAGTGAGACTGCTACTTATCTATACCTCTATAAGCGACAGTCGAGCTTTATTTATTTATATTATTTAGGAGGAACAAATGACAAAACAAATTACAAATTTAACATCTGCTATTTTATGACTCATTCTTAACTTTCGTGGAACTTCCTACCATTNATAACCATATTCGATGCGCAAAAAATATATATGTCTAGGTCTATTAAAATCATTTCAATCCTACAGCTAGATTCGTTAAAATAGATTTTTTTCAGGTTTTTGAACTCTAAATTAGTCTACTGTAAAGTTCACGCATTCTCGCTTAGTCACGTTTGCCTTTCAAGCGTCGATATATATATATACACATACATATAACCTTGTAGGTAGATAAGCATAGGTCAACCTGATGCTGAATGGTTACCGTACAATGTACAATGATTATACCATTAGAACCGGCCTAAATTGAATACTTGAAATCAATACTACTACATAGAAGCTACTTTTATGATTTAATTACACATGAGATTGAAACTTTAAAACGCTCTCCTGTAAATCACCATTTTAATACGCTTTTATTAGTTTCAGACGTATGTATATGTTAGTATGTAACGGAATCTTTGAACATGATTTTGACCCCCTTCAAAACGTCGGATTAACTCGAAATTTGGTATACTTATTAAGGACAAGTGACAATTCAATATTTAAAAAAAATTATAAAATAAAATATTGAAAAAATTAAAATTCAACTAAAAATGAAAAATAAATAATAGTTTAAAAACTCACTTTTCACACACTTTTCATACAGTTTAAAAACATTACAATAAAATAATTTCTTTCTTACACTATTTTCAATTCAAATTTATTTTCTATTTTTCAGTTGGATTTTCTATAAAAAAGCGTATTTTGTTACTTTTTTTTAAACTATTATTTAATTGACATGACGCTTTTTACGAAGGGGCCGTCGATTTGAAGGCTAAATGTACATTTGTTATGTTATATTATGTAATTATATTATATTATGTAATTATATTATATTATGTAATTATATTATATTATGTTATTTGTGTTTGTGCTAAAGACAAATTGCGTCACATCAAACTTAAGACGATCGTCAATGTTTTACGCATTCAAGAGACTTATCCCGTCATGCGTCGATTTCTTATACGTATCTTGAGGTGGCCAGGAAAATGAATAAGTGCGTTGGTTTACTTCTTCAAATGCTAATTATATTATTTTTAATTATTTTACCGCAAACCAGGTGGGCTGTGAGCTCGTCCAACCATCTTAATAAATAAAAAAAAATAGTTTAAAAAAACTAACAAAATAAACCTTTATAAAAAAGAAATAATTAATTTTAATAAATTTTTAATCAAAAATAGTTTAAGAAAAAATGATTTTATTGTAAAAAAGCGTGGGGCGCTTTTGAGGATATTATCAAAATAACCCTTCTATTCATATCTGTTCATAAAATATATATATCTGCTGATACCATGCACCCCACGCTTTTTTTTACTAAATTTATTAAAATTTATTTTTTTGTTGGATTTTCTATAAAAGCGTATTTTGTTAGTTTTTTTAAACTATTATCTAAAAAATATCTATAAAACTAATATCCATAAAAAAAAATCGAAGCGAAGCCATTTAGTGTCCAACGTCCGTAAACATTTCTGTTGAGTACTTGAGTTGCTTATCTATAACTAGTTTTTGTGTATTATCTATGATTCGGAAAAAATACACATTATGACAAAAAAATCTCTTCAGCTATTTGCATGATAATAAAATAATATTAAATATTATATCATTAAACTTTATTGATTTTCACTGGTGGTAGAACCTCTTGTGAGTCCGCGCGGGTAGGTACCACCGCCCTGCCTATTTCTGCCGTGAAGCAGTAATGCGTTTCGGCTTGAAGGGCGGGGCAACCGTTGTAACTATACTTGAGACCTTAGAACTTATATTTCAAGGTGGGTGGCGCATTTACGTTGTAGATGTCCATGGGCTCCAATAACCACTTAACACCAGGTGGGCTGTGAGCTCGTCCCCCCATATACGCAATAAAAAAAAAAACATTGAAGTTCAGAATTAAAAACATCGAACCATTGATGCTAGTACCAAATAAAACGAACTTTTAATTACAAAGATGAATGTCGCGTATTACGTGAAATATTGCTTAGACCATTCCGCGGTATATATTTTGATATTACATTTTAATTTTATAATTAACTAGCTTTTGCCCGCGACTTTATTCGTGTGGAATAGTTACTTTGGCATAACGCTAAATTTTTACCCGCCTCTTCATTTACGTAGAAAGTAAAAATATTTTTAAATAATAGAATGCTAAGGAGCTATTTAAGGTACCAAAATGATTTTAACCGACTTCAAAAGTGGAAGCTATCAATTCGACCATAATTTTTTTATTAGCTAAACTACGGTTAAGCTCTCAAAAGGGATTAAAACCCCGATTTAGAAACATTCTTTATTGGTGCTCTGTTTGTATTGGTCGTAGCGTGATGTTGTATAACCTTCCTCGATAAATAGGCTATCTAACACTGAAATAATTTTTCAAATCGGACCAGTACTTCCTGAGATAAGCGCGTTCAAACAAACAAACAAACTCTTCAGCTTTACAATATTTTTTCTAATTAATTCGGCGTCACTGTTATCGGTCGTATTTCATAGAATCGATTCAAGTTCTAGTAACGAACATATCGCTCGTTTTTATAAGATTAGGCTTCTGTTATTTAAAACCGACGGTACGATAATCTTGTTTGATTCCGCGCTCAGCGTTGCCGCGGGTTTTTCATTATTTTTTACTGCTTACATGGGTGGACAAGCTCACAAACCAGCTGGTGTTAAGAGCACATAGACATCTACAACATAAATGCGCCACCCACCTTGAGATATAAGATCTAAGGTCTCAAGTGTAGTTACAACGGCTGCCCCACCCTTGAAACCGAAACGCATTATTACTTCACGGCAGAAATAGGCAGGGCGGTGGTACCTACCCGCGCGGACTCACAAGAGGTCCTACCACCAGTAATTACGCAAATTATAATTTAGCGGGTATCATTTTTATTACACGATGTTATTCCTTCACCGTGGAAGTCAATCGTGAACATTTGTTGAGTACGTATTTCATTAGAAGAATTGGTACCCGCCTGCGGGATTCGAACACCGGTGCATCGCTACATACGAATGCACCGGACGTCTTATCCTTTGGGCCACGACGATTTCGATCTAAATTGCGTTCATCCACAGCGCGCTTCTCGAGATTTATGAAAGCTATGACATGTTCTTCTTCAAACGAGATTAGTGGAGAATACGTTAGGCAGAATCAGTTAGGCCACGACGACTTCAGCTCTGATACGATCGTGTGAGAGACGAATATTGTTGGAGAACAAACGCCGTATCAGTATACATATATAGATGAGCTCACGATCAGGCCGTTGCTGCGTGGTTTGTTATTTGCTTCTCGCGGAAAACTGTCTATCTATACTTCTATACTAATATATAAATCTACAGTGGTTTTTACGGATGTTCCGTTATAACTACTGAACCATGCATCCGATTGACTTGAAACTTGGTATCCATGTAGAAAATACATGTACTTAATGGATAGGCTAATGCTATTTAAGGCTATTTATATGAGTGTTGGACTCCCTAATAATAATAATGACAATAAATAATAATGTTAATTTTAAATGCCCAGCGTAGCGGGCGAGTACTTACGGCTTGTATTTTATAAACACTTATAATGTTTTTGTAGTGTACAATGTTATAATATAAACAGGAAACGGAGAAAACGAAGTCAGCTACTAGACGATACTAACTATATTAATATTACGAAGGTATTGTCTTTATGTTAAACTTTAAAATGGCGCGCGAATCTGGTCGGCTGACGTCAGGTGACGCCTTCGGGTTCGGGAATTCCGATCGCTCCTGATGATACCCCAGCGCGACTAGTAACCTTGTGGGATTAAATTAACTAGATGATCAAAGCTCGGTTTTTTTTTGATAACGCCATTTTGTTGTGTTTTTTAAAGCGGTTAGTTGCCCTCAATTAAGAAAAATAGTATTATTATTCGCCAATAGATGTCGGGAAGAGTTGATTATTGAAAACACGAATAAAACAACATTTTCTGAAAATAAATCGTAGCTAGATCGATTTATCGCCCCCGAAATCCCCTGTATACTAAATTTTATGAAAATCGTTGGAGCCGTTTCTGAGATTCAGATTATATATACCTAGTCAGGTCATAAATTCTGTCACATGTTTAATGTAAAATAATTGAAACAAGTTTATTCATTATGTAACCATTCATATACCAAAATGAACTTAACAAAACATAGATTCTTATGACACTAAAGTTTATTCAAAATGACCTCCGTGATTTTGAATACAGGCCTTCAATCTGCGCGGCCAGTCGTCTATCGCAGCACGAACGAGGTCCATGTCAATATCGGCGGCTGCCTTAATCAAGGATGTCTTGAGTGACTCCAAATTGGGATGAGGCTTTGAGCACGCCTTTTCCTCCAAGTGTTGCCATATCTTGTAATCTAACGGATTCAAATCTGGACTGGAGGAGGGCCAGTCTTCGTGCCGGATGAAGTCGATTTCACGCGCCGCCAGCCAGTCTTGTGTGCTCTTCGCTCTATGAGCTGGCGCCGAATCTTGTTGGAATACCCAGTGCCTGTTATTGAACATGGTATGAGAAACAGGTTCCACAAGGTTCGTCAGGACTGTATTTTGATACACAACTGCATTCGTTTTTACACCTTTCTCACAAAAATGTACCTCTGTTAAGCCCCAATAAGAAACTCCCAACCATACCATGAGCGAGGATGGAAAATGACCTCGTTGGACACGCGGAATACGGTTGCTCGCTTCTTCACTACTGTGTGCGTACACCTTATCATTTTGTTTGTTGTAGCTCTCTTCTACGGTAAAAATTTTTTCATCCGAAAAAAGAATTTCCCGATATTTTTTTCCCGCGTACCGCTTCAACAAAGCGCGGCATCTCTTCAGTCTCAGGTCCATTAGACGAGCATTCAAACGATGTCCTGTTTTTCTTCGATATGCCCGAAGCCCTAAGTCTTCATTTAACACCCTTTTCACCGTGGTTCTGCTTAACCCCATCTGAAGGGCCAACAGTTTCTGCTTACGTTTGGGATTTCTTTGAATTCGCGCCTTCACAGCTTTTATCACTGCTGGAGTCCTAACAGACCGAGGGCGACCACTTCTTGACCTGTCATCTACACTAGAGTCTTCATTGTATCGTTTGATGGTACGATAAACGAATCTTTTGGTTATATTCAAATTTTTCAGTATGTTAAAAATTTGAATTGGCGCGTAACCGCAACGATGCAACACAATAACTGCAACACGGTCTTCTTTAAACGTCCACTCCATATTTAAAAATGAGTAAAATTCTAAAAGTATACATTTTTATTTTCATGAACAATTCGAAATTCGAATTCAATAAACTTTTTTGTTGCCAGCATTCTAAAAGAAAAGTTTTTACTGTGTGACAATACTTATGACCTGACTAGTTATATATATATATATATATAAGAATTGCTCGTTTAAAGGTATAAGATAAGATTAGCAATAAAACGAAATTTTAAAAGCCTTTGCGGTCTTGGAACGCAGTTAAAAACGTTATCAACTTGAATAAAATATGTTGTGGTTAATTGGATGAACATCGGAAATGTCGAGTCACGGAGTATGCAATAGGACGCCGGGTCATATATAGGTCGAATAAGCGACGATATTGGAATAATTATCACCGACTATAAGAACCACCAAGATAAAAACGGAAACTTGTATTTTTTTTGAAAATAAATTACGCTCACGCTTATAATTTTTAAATGGGACTCTTTAGACCCAGATCTTTATCTGGGTCTCAAAATAATTAAAGCATAATTAAATTTTTATTATTTTATTATTGCTTAGATGGGTGGACGAGCTCACAGCCCACCTGGTGTTTAGTGGTTACTGGAGCCCATAAACATCTACAACGTAAATGCGCTACCCACCTTGAGATATAAGTTCTAAGGTCTCAAGTATAGTTACAACGGCTGCCCCACCCTTCAAACCGAAACGCATTACTGCTTCACGACAGAAACAGGCGGGGTGGTGGTACCTACCCGTGCGGACTCACGCAAGGTCCTACCACCAGCAATTACGCAAATTATAATTTTTGCGGGTTTTATTTTCATTACACGATGTTATTCCTTCACGGTTGAAGTCAATCGTGAACATTTGTTGAGTACGTATTTCATTAGAAAAATTGGTACCCGCCTGCGGGATTCAAACACCGGTGCATCGCTACATACGAATGCACCGGATGTCTTATCCTTTAGGCCACGAGGATACAAAAATATTCGTTTTTTTGTTATTTGACAACAGATGGGGTTACTCGTACCGGCATAGTATTTTTATTGGTAGATATATTATGTGTTCTTGTTTCAGCCCGATCCGAGGGTGTGCCACACGTCTCTGATGGAGCAGATCAAACGAGGAGCGACCCTGCGTCGGAACAAGCACTGCAACGACAGATCAGCACCGAAAATACGCTAAACACGAAAACAGACAAAGGAAATGATACTTTAAACGCATACGCGATAAGGTAGAAATTTGACTGCTATATTTTGCGAAACATTAATGTGCATGCAGTGCTCTAACACAGAGCATTGAATGGATCAATACGTTAATATGATTACAACTTAAATATGTAGAGAAATAAGTTCGAATTTTGATTGGTGTTAAAAATAGCAATGGCAGTACGATCAATATCGAAAGTCTATTCAGAACTTGAAACGTTCTTATCCTACTTGTTATAAGGTTGAAAATTGTGCGGTAAATCTATGTTATTTAAATAATGTATTATCCTCACGTAAACGGGAAACTAGGTTCATTGAAGACTCGCATTACTGAGGACATAAGGTCGTTTATCGTGTAAATGGTTTCCCATCTTAGAAACTGGAGAGCATTACTGCTGCGGCCAAAAATAGGCAGGATGATAAATCTTACTCCTAATATAAAAACAGTTGTTCTGTTATTTTTTTAACACGCAATGGAAAGCGTATGGAGGATCCGAGTTTATTAATACATGTACATACTACATACACACACATACAGACACAAAAACGCATGTTAAAAAGAAATTTCCAAAAAAAAAAGTCTTTTTACAAATTACGATTCCGATATCAAGATATCGTTTTACACATTCCGTTATGTCGGATGCTTCACGACATTCGTCATCTCGATGCCTCCAATGAACACTACTATAACTCAAAATTTTGAAATTTTCGTTTTTCACGCAAATCGCTTCACTATTTTAAAAGTATTACAATTAATCATTATTGATGGGGTTCGAAGCAAGAGTAAATCAGCTGGTTACACAAGAAAAACCATAAATGTATCTGCAATAATAAAGGTTTTATCAACTTTTGGAACGAAGTTCCTTATCGCGCGTTGTGAAAGTTGGCTAGACGGAAAAAATTCTTACGAAAAGTTGTCACGACACTTTTTAGATCCGTCATTCTGACCAATCAACGTGTAGGCGCTTATCGCGTGACATTGCTCGTACCCGATTGGTCCGCGTAATGAGTACAGTTTCTCGAGATAGCGTTTCAACAATAGTAATTTAGTTCATAGTATTGTTTTTTTTTTCCTTCATAATGCCGTAATTTATTATTATAACTTAAAAAAAAAATTACAATTCCTTCACTAATTAATCGAAAGGAACTTCGTTCCATCCGGGTGTCCCTTGACACCTCTAAAGTTTTTATTTTTTCGTTTAAACGCTCCTCCTGTAAACCTACGAATTTGGAGTTAGCGTAGTGTTCATTGGAGGCATCGATCTGTGACGTGAAATGACCATATAAAAACAAAAATAAAAACATTCATCAATTATCATTCGTTTAGTAGGCCATGTTTAAAATTGGGTAATATGCACAAACATAAATGAACCATTATTTTCCTGTATACATTCATATTGCTATGTACATCTAGCATAAGTTATTACGTAAATGGCTACCCACATAATAGGAAAATGTTGATTATCATGAATGTTACGTGTACAAATCGATTCTACGAAAAAAAAAAACATATTTATCATTGCTTCAATGTGTGTAAAGGAATCGCATTTATTTACTGTTCACACAATTCAATTCGCTTCTGATTTAATGAATGAATACGTCATTTTAAAATGACTAGTGATCCCGCAGTAGTCGACATTTGACTATAATTAATTGAAATTATAAGTTTGAACATTATTATGGTTCTATTGTCAAAAACTATTATACTTCTTTAATCACAGATCTCGCCAAGACTACACTGTAGACAAATAATATTAAAGATAAACAATATTAACCTATTTTCAATTTGACCACAGACTGTATGCAATAACAAAAGTTTGACAATAAACATAGAGTATAAATATGTGTGTGTGTGTGTGTGTGTCAAATACATGGTAGTGTTTGTAATGTTTTTTTATTGATTTAATGTATTATTAATGCATAATTTAAAAAAAAAATTAGCATTCTGCACTCCTTCACTGTATTCTCTATAATTGTGAGAAATTTCGTACTCCTCCGTCCGCGCAATTTTCGTAAAAAGGGATACAAATTTTTTGCTTCACGTATTGATATATAGATACAGTAAAAAAACAAAAAAAAAACTTTTATTGTTGAAATTTCAACAGCGGCAGACCTACCGTCGAAACTGGAAGGCTTGCCTAACAACAGGACGGTAATTTAGAATTGTGGCGAATTCCCTTTTCATACCACGATCAAAGTATTATCCTTGAAAAAAGTGCAATACGGACGCGTCAGGCGTTTACTCTCCAGTCATACAGATTTTTGGTAGGCAGCGGCTTGGCTCTGCCCCTGGCATTGCTGAAGTCCACGTGCGACGGTAACCACTCACCATCAGGTGGGCCGTATGCTCCGTCTGCCTACAAGGGCAATAAAAAAAATTATGTTCCGAAAAATAATAAATTTCAGCTAATGTACGAAAATATACAGGGCTATAGGTAAAAGTAGGGTATTCGAAAAAAAATAATACATCAATCATCTATGGACTTTTTGGCGGGAACCCGAGGAGTGAAGTTGTGTGATTTGTTTTATTTTGTCTATTTAGTGTTTCTTCAGGTTTAAATGTGTAATAACGGTGGTTTATTAACTGTTTAATATCTGTGAAAGTGCACAAATGTGGGAAAAAGAAACAAAGCCGCTGGACGTAACTTCTCGTGATCCTCCAAAAAGTCCACTGAAAAGATCTTAGTAAATGACCACCATTTTACTGAGATTATATTTCATCTCATATCATCTCATTTAATTTCATCTCACCTGATTAATGTCTCAAATTAATCATCTTCATTTCATTTCACACCGTAATTCCATTGTTCTTAAAAATAAGAATATAAATTAAAATAAGACTTAAAGGTCTTAGTTACCAGGTCCATCTATGTATGACTATTATAAACTGGTGTCAGACAGATCTATAGCTCGTCTACCGAAAAACGACAACTTTGGAACTTACATAGTGAATCCGATAAATGACTCATATCGTTCAGATACAAAAAAAAAAAACACAAAAAAAAACGTAACGACGGTGAACCGCAAACAGGATTAAGCGGATGTATATCCAAATACCAAATATCTTATTAACAAACAACAATCCAAATAAAACTTATTGAATCATTCGTAAAATTATTAAGAATTATTTCATATATAAAACCTGAGCTCTGTTGTTTTCAATGTTTTAATTTATTTTAATAGACAGTTTTAATTAACATGAACGTTGCTATCACGCAATGTATCACAAATAAAATTTGGTCATGTTAATGTATACTACAATACAATCCACTCGCGTATGATAATAATCTTAAATTAAATAAATAATGAAACGAATAGTAATCCGTAATGAAGGGGTTCGCTCTCGCGGTCTTTGACCCCGCACGTCAGTGGATTTTTAATTGTGATACATTGCGTGCAAATCATTTTCGGGATATATGAAATAAAATTTGGTAATGTTAATGTATACTATAATACAACCTACTCGCTCTTAAATTAAATAAATAATGAAATGAATAGTCATCCGTAATTAAGGCGTTCGCTCTCGCGGTCGTTGACCTCGCACGTCAGTGGATTTTTAATTGTGATACATTGCGTGCAAATCATTTTCGGGATCTATCACTAATCTTCGTTTTTACTAGAGTTAATATAGTCTTAACACACGCTGTACATGTAATTGTAATGTAAATGTAATTATAATGTAAAATTACTGGTGGTAGGATCTCTTGTGCGTCCGCACGGGTAGGTACTACCACTCTGCTTATTTCTGTCGTGAAGCAGTAATGCGTTTCGGTTTGAAGGGTGAGGCAGTCGTTGTAACTATATTAAGACCTCAGAATTTATATCTCAAGACGGGTGGCGCATTTACGCTGTAGATGTCTATGGGCTTCAGTAACCACTTAACAACCAGGTGGGCTGTGAGCTCGTTCCCCAATTTAAGTAATAAAAAAAATGTTAATAGTTTTCCGTTTACGTTAGTGAGAAAAAAGCCTATCGTTATTCCGAACTAAAGATCTTTTGAATGAAATTATCAATTTCGGCCTTTCTTTGACTATGTAATATCGAGGCTAGAAGGGCTCTTTTGTTTAAGCGTCATTTTTGCAACTTCAAAATGAATGAGTGAATGATTTATTTTATTTCAGACCAGAACAAGTCCATATGTGTACATAGTATCGTCGAAACATAATTAAAATTACCAAAACTAATCAAATAACAAATATACATTTATTAAACTATCATACAAAGGCGAGACATTTCAAATAAAAAACCTCTGGGTGTGCGGAGGGACTTCGGTTCCCTCTGTATTTTGTACCGTATGTTCCATGGGGAGTGCTCTGAGGAATTGTTCGAGATGATACCGGCATCACGTTTTTACCATCGCACCGCCCGCCACCGGAGTAGAGTTCATCCATACTACCTGGAGCCACTGCGGTCATCGACAGTGCGTTTCCAGAGATCTTTTTTGCCATGTACCATCCGGCTATGGAATAAGCTCCCCTCCACGGTGTTTCCCGAGCGCTATGACATGTTCTTCTTCAAACGAGGCTTGTGGAGAGTATTAAGTGGTAGGCAGCGACTTGGCTCTGTCCCTGGCATTGCTGAAGTCCATGGGCGACGGTAACCACTCACCATCAGGTGGGCCGTATGCTCGACTGCCTACAAGGGCAATAAAAAATAAAAAAAAGTTTTGATAAAATATAATAACGGAAAAACTTCTTTAGTTATCTGAATGGAGTATACTTAATTGAAGTTCAATTAAAAACATCGAACTTTTGATGCTGCTAATACCAATGCAAAACGCATCTTTTAATTATAAAGATAAATGTGTTATATTAAGCGAAATGTCACTTAAACCAAATCCACCGATATCGTTTTGTTGTTGCTTAACATCAGGTTTGCTCGTTCACCCAGATAAGAAACAAAAAAGAAAGATGTAGGCTCACGGCGCGCCTATGAAATGACGCGCCGTCAAGTAAAATCATGACATTTGTTGAATGAACGAAATCTCATATTTTTTGTAATATTGCCCTCACCCAAATAAGCGATGTTATCTAAAATTGTAGCTATATCATAATTTAGTTATGAAAAATCACATATCGTAAATATTCCACATATAAAGAGTCGAAATATCGACTATTATCGACATTTGTTTTTAATGAAATTTCACATATTTTATGTTACTACCCTCATCCAAATAATGAATGAAAACTGAAATTGTTTATATCATGCATGAACGATAAGATAAAACATTCTTTAATAATTACCTCTTGAGTGTGTAAATGTTGGAACATTTAATATATTATAATATAATAATATGATTAATGTATAAATTACCGGTATTATCGAATGTGAGAACTGCATATCCTAGGTAATAACGATTTGTCAAATTCAAATTTTTGACTTAACCCGTTTTGAGTGTCTTCAATTATCGAAGATAGCAGTCAACAATAACTCACGCATGCTAACAAAATTTATTGTATGCCTAAAATAAAATACATTGAACTATATATGTATATAATATCTAAGATGAACATTATATAACCTATGTATAAATTTTCAGACTTTTGAAATTCTATTTGCTATGTATTGTTAACGATAGACTGAATACTGTTTAGGTTCCGTGCTATTTGCCATAGTGTTGTAATTAGCTAAAATAACGGCTTCTTATTAGCTTTTAGCACTTTTTTTTTAAATTTCAAACCCTTTTATTCCACAGTCCTTGTCATGATTTCTAATTTTTAGTTGGATTTTCATCTTAAAATATCGCTATCAAAAACTAGACCTTATTCCGTACCGCAGTCGATACAGATTAGCGTAAACGTATTTCGCGTTTGTGTAAACGCGTGCTACGAGCTATTTGTTGAGTCGTTATTTTAGCTAAAATAAACCTTAATACGTAGATCTAAACGAACAATTTTGGATAATGACTTTTTACATATTTTTTTTAACGCAAATCAAAACAGTCGAAACTGAATGAAAGTTTTTGCAAGACAAAGAATAATATTAACTTATTCTTATTTGAAGTGAGGAACTTTATTATTATTTAAAAAAAAAAACACTTGCTATATAATTTCTATCTCATAAAGTAATGTCTTCTAAGTAATTATTAATTGAAAATGGTAAATCGTTATAAAAGGTTTTTTTTAATTTTTTATTTATTTTTATTTTTTGTTTTTCTAAGCGTGTTTATAAAAAAAAGATAGGTGTGTAGGTGTAGCTGTTTTTAAACATATCGTATAGTGAAGAAGTCGCGTAATTTGACGTCCGTTACTGTGTTTCGTAGTAGTTGTAATTATTTCGGTAGCGTGGATATTATATTGTTAAATCATAGAAAAAAGAATGTATTAAAATTGACTTTTTGATTGAATTGATTACTGGTGGTAGGACCCCTTGTGAGTCCGCACGGGTAGATATCACCACCCAACCTATTTCTGCCGTGAAGCAGTAATGCGTTTCGGTTTGAACGGTGGGGCAGCCGTTGTAACTATACTCTTATATCTCAAGGTGGGTGGCGCATTTACGTCGTAGATGTCTATGGGCTCCAGTATTTAACCACTTAACACCAGGTGGGCTGTGAGCTCGTCCACTCATCTAAGCAATAAAATATAAGATAAAAATAATTGAGTTGTGGTTTATAGACGCGAAGAATCGACATTAAAACACTAGGGCTTGTTCTTTTCAAATCAAAACGAAATTGCTATAAGTTTGTTGCGGGTGCATATAACGCAACGCTATAAATTAATAGCAGGAGCATATCATGTGATTGTGACTAATCACAGTCTCTTCACACTAAATCTACTAATCACATCATAATGATAATAATCACACACGCACACACACATCTACTAATCAATCACTAAACTAAGCACAATCACTATTTTTTCTAAAAGAAACCGGTTTGCGTTATTGAGCTTTTTTTTCCTACCTATGCTGATAGCCTTCAGAGGCTATTTCAGCTTCGCCCTAACGTTTGTAGGTGAGCTCGCGGGGCTCAACCGGAGAGTTGCTAACACTGACCCTAGCAAGAGCAGTGCTTCGCAGAATCTACCACCGGATCGGAAACGTGACCCACTGAGAAGATCCGGCGAGAAACTGAGTGGGCGGTGTCTATGGATTAGTTCGCTCGTCGAGCCCTTCGTCGCAAGCGACGGGTTCGACGAGGACGGTGACCGGTTATTGAGCACTAAGCAAATAAATGTCCAGTAAAGTTTGCTCATGGAATGCTTTTCGTGATTTTCACACTAATGAACTGTTATAAGTTTTTGTGTGACATGTTCAGTAATCTTGTTCACCGCTTCGAAATAGTGACGTATGGACTTTTCTTTTGAGCATTTCTAAAGTCATACCTTCTTAGGTTAATTGAGGCCCTCAGCGCAAAAGTGGCCTAAGCTTAACATAGTTAGTATGGAGGCAATTAGGTTGGAATTTTCATAAATTTTAATTTGAGCAAGCAAAAACAAAACAATACGCGCAAAAATAATTTTTACAAAGCTATCTGTTATCTGTGGGTGAGACTAGGGATAGGCCGGTTTTCCATCAAAATTTATTATATTTTAAATAAATTCCAATATACGTCATAATATAAGCTTGAATATGAAAAAATTGTGGGTTAGGCCACTTTTGTGCTTATGGCCTCAGTTATACTGTGTTAACCACTGGATAATCAGACATAAAACGCTTTGACAAAATGGCCGCCTGACGTGATTTTTTCATATGAGACGCATTGTAGACATTAAAAAAAAACAAGTTATTTATTATTTCCGATATAATGCTTACAGTCTTTTGATATGTTTAATAAATAATATAATTTCCACGTAACCGTTAAATGTATGTAAAACTTCCGTTTAAAACTAAAAACTATTAGATTAAGAAGAGACTTTTTATGTAAACTGATTATGGTGAATTGGTGGAATAAAAACATTATTGTCCGAAGATTGGCCTTTTTTATTTTCACTCTATTTTCAGTTTTGCAAATTTAGTTTTGGCGTTTAATGGTATTTTAGTTGTCGATAGACGATAGTCAGCACTCGATTACTATCTATAGACAACCCATACCCTGGGCCATGAAGGTCAAGTACCTGGGCGTTACCCTGGACGCATCGATGACATTCCGCCCGCATATAAAATCAGTCCGCGACCGTGCCGCGTTTATTCTCGGCAGACTCTACCAAATGATCTGTAAGCGGAGTAAAATGTCCCTTCGGAACAAGGTGACACTACAAAACTTGCATAAGGCCCGTCATGACTTATGCGAGTGTGGTGTTCGCTCACGCGGCCCGCACACACATAGTTTCTATTTCTGCCGTGAAGCAGTAACGCGTTTCGGTTTGAAGTATGGGGCAGCCGTTGTAACTATACTGAGACCTTAGAACTTATACCTCAAGGTGGGTGGCGCATTTACGTTGTAGATGTCCATGGGCTCCAGTAACCACTTAACACCAGGTGGGCTGTGAGCTCGACCACCCATCTAAGAAATAAATAAAAAATAAAAACATTGAAAATAAGGTATAGTTATTTTAGAACGTGGAAAAACTCCACTGACAGTAGTCACGTATCCACGTATTATAATACTAGGCGGGGTGTGCGCTCATCTGCCTGTCGACACAAATGAAAATATTGTACTTAGTGTAATTAAATTATTAAAAAAAATTCATCAACCCGATGACTAGTATTAATAGTAGGTGTCCAGCTGAATGACTATAATTCATTATTAATTTAATATATCATTTACGTATAACCATAAAATGCGTGCAATTCGGTGTAAATAATGTTGTCAACCAGATGGTATTTATTAGCCGTCTAAGCCATATGGAATGTTTACGTTGTAAATTGATAATTATTAGGTATAGGTACTTATTTAAATTAAGAAGCCATTAAAAAAAATTCTATAAATTATTTAAAAAAAAAAAAAAAACTATAAGGGTTTCTGTGTTATTGGTATTAAAATTAATATGAAATTTTTGGAAGTTTTTTTTTTTTTTTTAATGCCCTTGTAGGCAGACGAGCATACGGCCCAGCTGATGGTGAGTGGTTACCGTCGCCCATGGACTTCAGCAATGCCAGGGGCAGAGCCAAGCCGCTGCCTTTTGTTAAACAATCATGCTCAATGGGCTGGATCGAATTCCACACAAGAGCTTATAGTCTGGATTAAAACATAAGATATTTAATGGTAAATGACATGGTCTGAGAACTAAGTAAGCCGGGTATATAATTATAAAGCCGGATGCTTCGTGATTTGGATACCAACAGATCTACGAATCGAGTGCAAAATGGTAATTTATTGACCAACGATTGACACAAGGAATATGATAAACGCATTATTTCGGGAAAATGCAACTTCTTTCATTCTTTTTTAATTCCATATTGAACTTTTTTTTTTAATTAATCTAAAATTTTCCGAAGTAGTGCGCTCAATAACTTTATGCTTGGTTCAAGAACTTTAATCACCTCTTTGGTATTCTAGATACTGACACTCCACCACAAGGTACCAGTATGAATCCATGTCCAAGTCAATATATGTGTTAGAGTTACTTGACATTAAATTATTTTTCTGCGGTTAGTTCGGAGGTATTGCCGCTTGACTTGGAAATGCCAATGAAGGGAGGATGAATATGAGGGCTCAGCTGGAAGGAGAGGATATGCGGAGGTCCCAAAGAGGTCTGTCAGCTCGAAAGTAGCTGATCAACGAGAGCATCTACCACCGGATCGGAATCGCTGTAAAGATCCTGCCATAGCTCACAAAGAAGCTTGAAAATGCTCGTCCTTATCCTATCCATCGTATCTTAGCGCAGCGCCTTTGCATATTCAAAGTTTCCCTTCTTTTTAGACCATCGGAGAAACTCAACTAGTAACTGCAACCTACATGGAACTATCGGGTGGCTTCTTCAGGGCTATTCAGCCTAAAATTTACGTAAACAGATCTTTTGGGGCAGATAACACATTCCCAGGTACTCTGTCAGAAGAAGCGGTCTACTTTCCAGCACAAAATGTATACAACTGGTAGATTTAACCTTCCTGCTTATTTGTACCGCAAAACATTCACCTATTTCAGTCTGATTGGCAGTACAGCCGTTTAAGTAATACTAGCGACCCGCCCTCGCTTCGCTTCGGAAACTGTAATTTATTATTGATTTCTCCACTATTTAATGGATGTTATTATACATATTATAAACCTTCCTCTTCAATCACTCTATCTATTAAAAAAACCGCATCAAAATCCGTTGCGTAGTTTTAAAGATTTAAGCATACATAGGGACAGACAGATATAGGGATAGAGAAAGCGATTTTGTTTTATACTATGTAGTGAAGATACGATATTTTTCTTTTATTTTTCGTTTCTTTGAATTTTTGTAACTTATGGTTGGAATAAATAATTTTCATCATCATTATTATTATTATTATTCAAATATGTCGATGGTTTGAAGTCGACCTAAACGCCCACTCAGCTAAAATGGACAATCGAGTTCACACCCCATTTAATATTAAGCTGTTTCCGCTATTCATAGGTACTAATAGACTACTACTGCTCTGCTGGTGCTATCCTACGAAATAGAACCCTTCATAGCTTCGCCGTAGAAATGCTATAAATACATAATAATATATAGGTAGGCAGCGGCTTGGCTCTGCCCCTGGCATTGCTGAAGTCCAATGGCGACGGTAACCACTCACCATCAGGTGGGCCGCATGCTCATCTGCCTACAAGGGCAATAAAAAAATACGTATAAACCCGGTGTGTTTAATTGGTAAGTTATTTACGATGCTGATACTACGATCGGATTTTGTCGTAATAGTGACAAGATCTATCCAAGAATCTTTGAGTTAATCGCTGGGATCAAAAAGTCATTATTCATCTACCTCATGTGTCAGGGCGCAACACTTTTAACAATTCCACTCTCGGTGTGCTTAGGCTCTTCAAGCACCGGTCACCGTCCTCGTCGAACTCGACCTCGACGAAGAGTTTTTGTTAGTAGTTTCAGCGAAGCACTGCTCTTGCTAGGGCTAGTGTTAGCAATTCACTCAGGATGAGCCCGTGAGCTCACTTACGAAGTTGGAATAGTCTCTTAGACTACCAACGATTAGGTAGAGAAAGAAAAAGATACCAAGAGACGCCGTTTTACGTGATCCTGCCACCGGCTAGCTTGGAGTTTCAGTAAGTCTCTCCATTTGGTCCTTCCAACGGTAATTAGGATGGTCGACCGTCCGATGACCCGTAAACATAATGCATGAAATATGATTTCTCAACAATGGTTTGGCGCGATGCGAATCCTACCAACGATCAGATAAGGGAAAAGAAAAAAAATAGATGTGTGGTGTCGTGGGACACCGGATAGGAACGAAGTTCCTTATTATAAAAATATTATTATTATTTTAAGGTCTATTCGAGGTATAAAGAAAATAAAACTGGAGGTTTTGCAACAACCCACGGTCGTTCGGTAACGTGCGAACTTATTGTGGTACACTTCATTCACGGTTGTTTGCATAAGAGTTAGTGTATTGCGCAAACGAACGCTCTGAGATCGTGGTCAATGAATGATAAAAAAATATGTTATTTTTTGTACGTTATTACAAAGTTGAGTCGTACACTGTGTGCATTACTAATAAAAATCTTACGTTACGGACGTTTTTTCCCGGTTAAGGTACCCCTCCGCATCGTCCCATAAGGAATTTCGTTCCAAAATGTTAACATCGTCGACCTTAGGCATCAGCTAACGCAAGCGAGCTTTGAGCGCTGCTGATCCACACCAGAAATCTTCGGGTTATACGTGTGATTCGCAACTACAATGTCTGCATCAGTAAATACATTTATTATGCTACTAAAATACGAGGAAAACTTTTTAATAACTATACGTAACGTTTCGAATGTGAATTTTAAGCTTCATTCGCAGTTCGGATCTTGTCGGGGATCGTTCGGTCAGCTAAAAAGGCTTATTAGCCGTAGTTGGTTCGACATCCTTTGATGTTATTATTAAATCTATCATATATTTTTTTACTATGTATAGTATAAAATTATATTTGTGCATCGCGGCGACTTGCGTATTTGTGTTTCTTGAATTCCCAAAATTTAAGGGAAATGGTGAGTGTTGACAACTTTTTCACAAGCTTTTATTAGTTTTATTCGCTGGAGACTAAGGGGATATTCTAACTACGCCCGGACCGGTAAGTGAGCTCACGGGCTCAACCTAAAAGAATTTGCTAACACTAGCCCTACTAAGAGCAGTAGTCTGTCACTGAATCTACCACCGGATCGGACTCGCGACCCACTCAGTATGTATGTACACATGTGTGCTATATTTATCTGTTTGTAACGGAATCCTTGAATGTCCTTTTTAACGATCTCAATACGGTCCCATTGCACATGATTCAAGAACAAATAACACTAAAACTCCTTTCAACAAAAACAGGATAAAATCTATACTAATATTATAAAGAGGAAAGATTTGTTTGTTTGTTTGTATTGAATAGGCTCCGAAACTACTGAACCGAATTGAAAAATTCTTTCACTGTCTGGAAGCTACACTATTCCCGAGTGACATAGGCTATAATCTTTTTTTTAAAAAAAATAGGGATCTTTACTAAAACTTCAATAATGTAACCCAAGGTGTAAAAAAATTACCTAAAATATTCTTTACATCGCGTGCCCTGCGAAAACTATTCATGATAGAATAAAATAATATACGAATTTGTAGAATACATATTATTTACAAAAAGTGTCGTGACAGCATATGTCTAACTATTATAGTTATGCTGCAATGAGTGTTCTTTTATTTAAAAAAATAAAACAACGTCAAATAGCGTTGAATTTTTTGTTAAAGACCCGAGCGAAGCCGGAGCGGGCCGCTTGTAATATATATATATATTTTTTTTATTGCTTAGATATGTGGACGAGCTCACGGCCCACCTGGTATTAAGTGGTTACTGGAGTCCATAGACATCTACAACGTAAATGCGCCACCCACCTTGAGATATAAGTTGTAAGGTCTCAGTATAGTTACAACGGCTGCCCCACCCTTCAAACCGAAACGCATTACTGCTTCACGGCAGAAATAGGCAGGGTGGTGGTACCCACCCGCGCGGACTCACAACAGGTCCTACCACCAGTAAAATGTCTTTTCTAGTTCGCTTAGCGATTATTTAAAATTTATTATTTATTGTATCAGATGCGTGGACGAAATTACAGGCCACCCGGTGTTAAGGGGTTATCAGTGCTTATAGATCTCACCACGTGAATACTGTTAAATAGCCGAAGACATGAGATCAAAGTCTCTAAAAGAAAGAAAGACCAAAATAGTAATAACAAGCGGCACGCTCCGGCTTCGCTCGGGTCTTTAACAAAAAATTCAACGATATTTGACGTTGTTTTATTTAAAAAAAAAAAAACACTTGTTGCGGCATAACTATAAAAGTTAGACATATGCTGTCGCGACACTTTTTGTAAATAATAATGCGGTCTACAAAGTCGTAGTACATTATTTTATTCTATCATCAATAGTTTTCGCAGGGCACGCGATGTAAAGAATATTTTAAATTTAATTCTAATTCTCTAATCTCTCTTCTAATCTAGTTTAATTATTAAATTTTTCAAATCGGTTCAGTAGTTTCGGAGCCTATTCAATACAAACAAACAAACAAATCTTTCCTCTTTATAATATTAGTATAGAAGTATAGACCACTGGGGATAGAGGGCGGAGCATGTCAGAGTCGAACTGACTAAAACCTCCTGTCGCTCAACAACCAACGTCCAAACCTCGCATGAGACAGAACTCATGAAGAGGCAAAGGGGGGAAAGTGAAGCGTTTAGTGCGGAGCACATCTCTCCCATCACCCTCCCCCTCGGGACGCCGGACCGGCGGTCGTCGGCGCCACGACCACCAGCCCTCTCGGTCGGCAGGCTATCCGAAGCCCGCCTAGATGGCGCCGGTTCGTGTGAGCTATCCTACGGAATACCCCGCTGGACTAGAACCAGCGTGGGTCGAGGATAGCCGGCCTTCCATCACCCGGATGCTCTTGCGTAAAACGCGTGCAGAGCAGCTTGCACGTCGTCTTCTCAGGCCCCCCTCGCCAGTCCCCAGACCGACATGTGAGGGGGGACCCGAAACACTTACAGGGCCAGGGCTTGGGCGAGATCCGCCTCCCTGGCCCCCGCTCGACGGCGGTGGGATTGTGCGTCTCTCACGCGCCCCGCCGCCTCCTTCTGCGAGATGGTGCACTCGCAGAAGTCGAGCATCGCCTTCCACGACTCGTCGTCGCCGAGCATCGATGCCACAACACTCGATAACGACAAGTCGTTTCCTACTTTTGCGACGAGGACACGGCGACACCCCTCCCATGCGGGGCAGGCGACGAGCGTATGCTCTGCCGTGTCCAAGTCGCAATCACAATGGTGGCACTCTGCCGTCGGCTCGGCTCTGATCCGGTGCAGGGACTCACCGAAGCAATCATGCCCAGTGAGCACCTGCGTGAGCCGGAAAGTGAGGCGTCCTCTGTCACGATTCACCCAATCCATAAGGACCGGGCGAATCGCCTATGTATAGACGTATAGTAATTTGTTTGCGTATTAAACGAATCTTAAATTACGTGTTTCGCAATAACCGCGCTGGAAATTACTTTGAGTGTGTGTAATATCGCGAGTTTCCTTGTTTTGCACCGGATGCTGTGTGCTCGAGGTAAATTCGCTAAAACCTAAGCTTATCTCGTTTTGAGAACCGGCGTAATGTATGATTATAACGAATTGAAATGTTGATAACACAACTCTACAAAAAAATGATAGTTATAGTAATAATACTCATTTTTCAATTTTTTTATAAATTTTAATTAATTTCAATCCTTCCAAAAAAGCCGCGCTATGAGAGTTTACGTTTACACAGTGCCACTAGATGGCACACGAGTCATAAACAACGATCGGGTGTTTTGTACAAGCCCAGAAAATCTTAAAATGTCACGAAAGTGTAAATATACGATGCTGATGCATTCTGTTTCATATTTGTGGTCAATTTATTAAAGTTAAAAAGCAAACTGTTTCATGCCAAGTATTTAGAAGTGAAAACTTCTTTAGAATCGTTGTGATTTCAAACCGGATGCAACGGAAAAAACGACAGGTAAGAGACACAAATACAAAGAATCAAACAGAAATATACATACTATTTAATACAGCGCCATCTGTGAGATTTTTTAATACTAACGTGTGTATGAAAGCTCTTGTAGTGAATTTTCATTTAGGATTATACGTGAAATTAAAATATCAATTCACAGAGGGCCTTACAATTATTTATTAATGACAAAATTTTACATATACTTAAGACGTTTAGGATAATTGTATTTTAATTTTGGAAGGTTTCACTTCTACCACGTGTGAATTGCACACATTTTGTTTTTTTTTTTTTCGTCATAATTACGATCTAAAATATCTAAATTTTATGCTTTGCAATCAAAGTCAAATTTGGTGTTGACCCGTGTAATGGTCAAATTTCATTAATTTTAATTACACATACAATAAAAAAAAATACGTTGACGTATTTACGTGAATGCGAACTCTTAGTATGGGCTGATATAATTTTGATTGGAGGCGTGGTGCAGGTCCGTAGAAATCCACGAACTCTCAAACACAAGAGCTCGAGCAATAAAGAATTATAACGCAAATGTTTTTGAATGTTAATTCTGTTTTAGTTTGCATTATATTCTCTGTCTCTTTTTCTCTCATTCTTTTATTTATTTATTTTTTATTGCTTAGATGGGTGGACGAGCTCACAGCCCACCTGGTGTTAAGCGGTTACTGGAGCCCATAGACATCTACAACGTAAATGCGGCACCCACCTTGAGATATAAGTTCTAAGGTCTCAAGTATAGTTACAACGGCTGCCCCACCCTTCAAACCGAAACGCATTACTGCTTCACGGCAGAAATAGGCAGGGTGGTGGTTCCTACCCGCGCGGACTCACAAGACGTCCTACCACCAGTAAAACCTGTATCAATCTCTTTCTCTCTCATTTCCTCTCTATCCTTATCTCTCTATTTCTCTAAAACCCAATTTTTTAAAGCAGTCCCAACGTTATTCCAGAGCACAGATGTGGAATTGAAGCCAGCGGCAACCTTATCCATCACAACCCCTGGTTAGTCTACTTGGAGTACTACGTGGGCGATCATCAGAAGGAATACAGGTGTTCCGGCACGCTGATCAGCCCTCGGCACGTTGTAACAGCAGCTCATTGTGTCAGGAAAATAAAGTTCACCCGGTAAGAGTTTTACTCGCGTTTGTTAGACTAGAAAATCTTTGTGTCTTATTATGGGCGGTGATACTGGAACATCTTCAGGCTCCCATAACCCAGTCATCGTTCTCGTTAAACTCGTCGCTTGTGACGAAGGGCTCGGCGAGTAAATTAACCCATAGACACAGCCCACTGAGTTTCTCGCCGGATCTTTTCAGTGGGTCACGTTTCCGATCCGGTGGTAGATTCTACGAAGCACGCCTCTTGCTAGGGTTCGTGTTAGCAACAACGCCAGGTTTCAGCCCCGTGAGCCCTTCTTGCACAGTGACGCTGATGTGGTCTCTCAAGACGAGGCAGTCTCCTCCCGGTGATGGTCACGGGGCGACCTAAGGGGGTTGAGGCTGCGCCACACGCTACCGTCACTCTAGCGCGCTGGCACCAGGAGGACGGGACGGCGCGTCGGCGGCTGCGGACTGCGATGCGGTCCGCATTTTCGTCGTCGCTGTTGTCGCCGAACATACTGTTGAAGAGCAACCCGGTCGGCGGTGTATCGCGTTCCGACCCGGCAGGCTGGTTCTGGCCCAGCGGGGTATCCCGGAACACCAGCGGCACCGCCCAGGCGGCCTGGTAGGGCCGCCGTACCGCGGAGACTGATGTCGTTGGTCGTTGACTATCGCCTCGACGACCCGTCGGTCGGGCGTCCTCGGGGTGGCGCCGCGTGTCTGGTTGTAGTGTTGACCTGACCGCGGGAACCCCCCTACTCTGAACGGGTTCTGACCCCGGACGGAGATCGGACGTCGGGTGTAAGAGTGCAGGGGAGTCGTTTAGTGGGTGGGCCCTAAAATCCTTGGGCCCGCGATCTGCTCTCAACCCCTGCAGATCGTTGAGTCTCACATACCCCGCGCGCCCCCTAGGCGCGGGGACCTCGTAGGAGGTTTGGCCCCCGGCCCGAGAAAAAAAAAAAAAAGGTCTCTCAAGACGATCAGCTTAGGTACGAACAAAAAAAACCTCCGATAACCCCTTAGTATCAGAAAGGTGATATCACATATCTTCTCGCATTAAAACTGTATAATCTCAAAACTTACTAATTTTGCAGGAGAGTGTTTTAACATGTGATATTTTTAATATTAATCATCTTTGCAACATTTATTTTTTATTTTGTACCAGTTACATTATCCGTCTTTTAAAATAAGAAAAAAAATTATTAATTTTGTTAATAGTAGTCAAAACATAGGAAAACTAAAAAAAAAAAAAAACTAAGTTACGCTTTTTTGACAGTATTTATTAGAAAAATAATACCAAATGATTCCGCATATTAACTCAATTTCGAATATTTTTGGAAATTTTACACTTTTAATTCGAAAAGACGATATATTTTGGTTAAGAATCCAGTCTCACTTGAACTTTTCCTACCCGCCACTTTGTTATTATTAGATGACAAAAAAATACCTTTATAATTTTTATAATGACTGCAATGTAAGATCAGTATTTAGGCTATCTTCCCTCCTAACTTATCTACGACATTAAGCTCAACTTTGATGAAGCGTCGAAGAGTTTGTAAAACTGAACAAATTTCAGTGGAGTTTTAACTAAATTCAATGAACTATATCGAGGGATGAAAATCTCAAATATGGCTTAAGCGACAATTCAATTAATACCCAATATTTATCTTTGTAATTAATGGAGTTTTTATTTGGTATTAGTATCTACAATTCGAGATATTTAATTGAACTTCAAGTTTTTTTGTCATAATATTTTTTCCGACTTTCAAACTTTATTTGGCTCTCCTGTAAAGTTGAAAAAATGTCGCTTTTTTATTTATGGTTTACATGGGTGAACGAGCTTATGGCTCACCTGGTGTTGAGCGGTTACTGGAGCCCATAGACATCTACAACGTAATTGCCACCACCCACCTTGAGACATGAGTTCGAAGGTCTCACAGTACAACGGCTGCCCCGTCCCTCAAACCGAAACGCATTACTGCTTCACGGCAGAAATAAACAGGGTGGTGGAAACCAGATAACCTTTTACCAGTCGATATAAGTAAAGAATTTGAATTCAACAACAATAAGCAACATTACGTTTGGGATTTTCAGTCTGGCGGCTCGTCTCGGCGACTATGACGTGTCAACGGAGAAGGACTGCGTGACGGGCTTGTGCTCTGATCTTACCCTGTCCATCCAAGTTTCGGAGATAATCGTCCACCCCGACTACGATGGAAAAGAAGGGGATATCGCGATTCTGAAACTGGACACGGACGCGCCATATACAGGTACTAATAAATACTACTACGTTATTTTATCAAATCCTTCGTAACTCATCTATTGGTTAGTCGAAGTTTTATTTATTTATTTTTTATTGCTTAGATGGCTGGACGAGCTCACAGCACAACCTGGTATTAAGTGGTCACTGGAGCCCATAGACATCTGCAACTTTGAGATATAAGTTCTAAGGTCTCAAGTATAATAACAACGACTGCCCCACCCTCCAAGCCGAAACACATTACTGCCTCACGGTAGAAATAGGCAGGACGCGTGGACTCACAAAATGTCCTACTATCAGTAAAAAGTATGAGATGTTGAAGTATGTTTATTATTATTTATATAATAAAATCACTTTCCTTTCAGACTTCATTCGGCCCATCTGCCTTCCATCCAATCCGATTAAGGGCAACGTCACTCTTTACGCCACCGGCTGGGGGGAGATCCCCACTATAGGAATGTACAGTAATATCAAGAAGATCCTGCCATTACCCAACTGGTCTCTCGAGCAATGCCATAGAGTCTTCGAGAATCTGCCAGATAAGGTGCTCTGTGCTGGAGGCGAAGAAGGCGTTGATACTTGCCGCGGAGACTCTGGTGGCACTCTTGCTCTGGTGAAGGAGAGAGTGGAGTTCGTCGGAGTCACCAGCACTGGGTGCCAGCGATGCGGAACCAAGGGCTTCCCAGCTGTATACGTCAGTGTCTATGACTACATAGATTGGATAAGCTTGGTCACGAAACACTGAACTGCGAATGAATTGATGACCAAGGAATTTTCGATCTTTTGAATAAACAAATTTTTCATAAGAAATAACCAGTCTATATAGATAGATAACCGTTGTACTATACTGAGATCTTACAACTCATGTCTGAAGGTGGGTGGCGGAATTTACGTTGTAGATGTCTATGGGCTCCGGTAACCACTTAAAAACAGGTGGGCTGTGAGCTCGTCCACCCATCTAAGCAATAAAAAAAATATTCCAATCAATCTATGTTTTATATGCAATATTTAAAAAAAAGCCAAAAAGATTTGTTTAGTGGCTTATGAGACCTCAATACGAAGACTGTCAAACACTTTATCGAAGTTCAATACAGTTAAAAATTTCATTATGGTTCCGATAAATTAACAATATTACAATTGAGGCCGTCTGCGCAAAAGTGGCCTAAGCTTACGATAGTTAGTATGGATGAATTTGAATTTGAGTAGGCAAAAAAACAATACGCGCAAAAATAATGTTTACAAAGCTATCTGTTATCTATGGGTGAGATAGGGATTGGCCGATTTTGCATCATTACATCTATATATATAAAATGAATTGCTGTTCGTTAGTCTCGCTAAAACTCGAGAGCGGCTGGACCGATTTGGTTAATTTTGGTCTTGAATTATTTGTGGAAGTCCAGGGAAGGTTTAAAAGGTAGATAAATATGAAAATGCATTTTGTTTTCCTTTTGATGTGTCCCCCGTCGGACGGATTCCTTTTGTTTGTTTTAAGTTTATTTTATACAATAATGTAGGTTTTTTATTTATTGATTGAGGCACTACGAAGTCTACCGGGTCAGCTATTTTTAAATAAATTCCAATAAACGTCATATAAGCTTGAATTAAAAAAAAATTGGGTTAAGCCACTTTTGCGCTGATGGCCTCAATTAAAAGTATTCGATAGGGTTAAAGAAGTTTTATCTGGTGTCCGTAGGTACTTTTGTTATTAACCTTTTATTTTATATAAGACTGTTCTATAATATTGTTTAAGCGTCTACATAATTAAATTTATCCTTTATTATATTTGTAAAAAAATAAAAAATGAAACCGACTTCAACAAAGTTTATATATCGTCAATGCATACGAAGTCAATTACAAAATGAATTATTTCGGATTACTCATTAATTACCGGTCAGATCTTGATAATATTTAAAAAGGACCGCATAAGAAACACCTGTTTTGAAATAAAAAAAACAATCGTGAAAATCAATCCTTCTAGAAAAAAGTTCTGCGGTAACGTAAATACACCAAAAAATATGATCGAATTGATACCGTTATATTACGAAGTCGGTAAAAAAATAATCAATATAAAAATATATAACATAAAAAATAAAAAATAAAATCTATATAATAGAAAAAATCCTAAAAATATCTTGGCTGCTTAATATTAATATTTCAACCACGTGCTATATGTGAAACATGTCAAATATTTAACATACTTAAGTTCTTTGAAGGCACGTTGAAGAAGTTAGGAATGCTGAATCTTTCATTAATTACATTATTTCTTTATAGCCATCCTTGGATTTTTTTCTTTACATCAGATCATAAGTTATAATTACAATTGTTTTTAAGTTAAAACACCATTTCAATATCATTAATTAAAACAATTAAAAAATAATTATAAACACTTACACACACATATAAAGGGTGTTTCAATTTACACCGTGAAACACCGTGGAGGGGAGCTCATTCCATAGCCGGATGGTACGTGGCAAAAAAGATCTCTGGAACGCACTGTGGATGACCTCAGTGGCTCCAGGTAGTATGGATGAACTCTACTCCGGTGGCGGGCGGTGCGATGGTAAAAACGAGATGCCGGTATCATCTCGAACAATTCCTCAGAGCACTCCCCATGGAACATGCGGTACAAAATACAGAGGGAACCGAAGTCCCTTTTGAATTTTGAATTAATTGAATTACAACTATCGGTGAAACGGAATTCAATGTTTGGTTAAGGCAATAGAGGCATGTTGATTCGTTATTATGTATACATAATTCAAAGACTATTTAGTTAAAGGGAGATTTCGCTAAATATGCGACTTTTTTTTCCTACCTATGCTGATAGCCTTGAGAGGCTATTTCAGCTTCTCCTTGACGTGTAGGTGGGCTCACGGGGCCCAAGCCGGGAGTGTTGCTAGCACTGGCCCTAGCAAGAGCAGTGCTTCGCGGAAAATACACTGAGAAGATCCGGCGAGAAACTCAGTGGGCTGTGTCTATGGGTTAATTCGCTCGTCGAGCCCTTCGTCGCAAGCGACGGGTTCGACGAGGACGGTGACCGGTGCTTGTGGTACTTAAAAGCACCGTTAGTGGATCGGGAGGATCCGTAATGACGTACGAATACGCGCCATTTATCTTTGTAATTAAAGCTCCGTTTTATTTAATATTAATATCCACAGTTTGATGTTTTTAATTTAACTTAAATTAAGTAAATTCCATAAAAATAAATGAAGAATTTTTTTGTTACGATATATTTTCCAAATTTTTAATTTTGATACTTTGTAAAGTTGCAAATATGGCGCTTAAACATAATAGCCTTTCTGTCCTCGATATTATAAGATTAATTGAAGAACTATTGGTAATTTATAAATTATTTACCTATATGTAACTAGAATTACTTTTACGGTATGGCTTCGCTTTTTTTTTAATGTATCCATATTATTTCCGACATTTCAAATGCTCTACAGTTTTTATGGTCGCATACTAAAATAATACCGCGCGATTAAATCGTAAAAGTAAATCTAATTATAATAATAATAATATTTTACTAACGATCACGCCACGTTAACTGGTCCCGTGATAAGTTCGTAAAGAACTTGTGTTACAGGTACCAGATAACGGAAATAAATGTAAGATTTTTATTATACACATACACATATTTAATATACAACCATAACCCTGGAAAAGACATTTATATTTATCATACAAATATCTTCCCTTGGCGGGATTCGAACCCGCGACCCCTTTTGGTAGTGACCATGTCACTTACCACTACACCAGACGGCCGTTTTTTTATTATGTCTATAGCTGGTGAAAATAATACCTACAAGTGTAGAGTGGTGATAAATTTTACATGTAGTTCTCATTATCAAACACTATCGCACACTCAGGAGCTCATACGAGTGACACAAAGAAACTTTACAATGTATTCGTTATTACACGTGGTTATTACTATAGTAAATAATGAGTTATTATGTAATCGTGTTTTCTTGAGAATATTTCACAAAAAAAAAGGTTAAAAATAAAGTAACTGTCAATCGATTTCTTTTTCGTTTTATTTCAAAATTTCACCCAAAATCTCAGACGAGCCTTTCAAAATCTCGTCAATGTACAAGTTGCCGATTTACTTTGAACTCGACAAGAGATTTGTTATGTTTTTATATTTTATTGCTCAGGTGGGTTGACGAGGTTATGGACTATCTGGTGTCAAATTGTTACCGGTGCCCATAGACATCTATAACGTAAACGCCGCCACCCACCTTGAGATAAGATGTGTAATGTCTCCATTTTTTACTACAACGGCTGCTCCGCTCTTCAAACTGAAACGCATTACTGCTTCACGGCAGAAATAGACAGGGTGGTGATACCTACCCATGCGTACTCATAAGACAGCCTTAGTATCAGTAACCAGTTGTATTATCAATGTCTTTGTCTCAATCGTGTCACTTATGACTGAGTGGTCGTGTTGACATTTAGTGTTGGAGGGCAAAGTATTGACGGGCCTCACGAAGCACCGCCATATCCCATTATTACCAATTCATCATCATTCTCCTGCCCTTCTTCCAGTCACCTGGGGTCCGCGTAACTTGTTTTCTCCTTCCATACTCCTCTATCATATACCATTTCTTCGCTCACTCCCCTGTTACACATATCGTCTTTCATGCAATCCATCCATTTTTCTTAGGTCTACCTCTTCCTCTAAAGCTTTCTAAATTCATAACTAAAACTCTCTTACCAACCTCATTGCCATTTCGTCTCATGACACGTTCATACCACCCCAAACGCGCACTTCGCGACTTCTCTGTCACAGGTGCTACTTTCAGACTTTTCAGTTGCAAATAAAGCAAGGGGTACCATGGCAGGTTAGCTTTTTACTCATCTCTTTCTTATCTCGTTTCTTAACTTTATCATCTATAACAAAGCACTTAAAACCTTTTTTGACAATAATTTGTAGGTCTCAAAGGTAGCAATGCAATTTTATTGTTCAGGAAATAGAAAAGATAAGTCGTTGGTAGGTCCATCAGCTCCTTTATAAGACTTTATTAAAGCTCCCAGCTGTGGTTCCTAGCTGCGTGACAGTTACAGATTTGGAATCAAGTGAGGTGAGTGAAAATTGCAGGCTATTGAATGTAGGCCATATCATTCTAAAGGGATTGATATTCAGTATATTGTTTGAAAAGATTTATTGTGACTAATATACCTATGTTAGATTAATCTTAATTTTGAGGGATTTTATTGTGTATCTGTGAGTCACCAAGGAATTCCCACTTTATGCAAATGAACACGAAATAGGCAAGAGACCGCAACCTTTTGAAGTGACTCAGACAAAGAATGTTTTTCTTTTGGCGCCACAGCTCTCAGGGAAAAACTGTGGAATAAGTTGTCAGCTTAGCTGTCACACTTCGAAACCCCTAGTTAGTTGTCATTCTTGACTACAACGATACTCACTAAACCGCAACCCGCGAATATTTCGTGGTAGGAGGTTGTCGGTATTTAACCGGCCGGGTTCAAAGTGCACTCCGTCACAAGAAGCGACCTGAATACATAAATTTTACGGGTTTCTTTTTGGAACGAAGTTCCTTACGGGGCGATGCGGAGGGGTGCCCTAACCGAGAAAAAACGTCCGTAACGTAAGATTTTTATTATTTATGTATAGTCTTAGCATGATGGCTATACAGTGTCTAATGTATAGTCTACGTGATGACGGCTATTATTATTATTCATATAAATAGCTGTTTCTTTGTATATTATTATTATATATTTTTTATAAATCATTGTGAATAAAATAAAGTTGATAACTTTGTAAAGTAGTTTTTATTTATTTTTATCAATAAAAAAATCATAATAAAAAATGTATACCCGAAGAATTATTTTCTTCATACCTCGAATAGAACTTAAAATTAATGTTTTTATAATAAGGAACTTCGTTCCTATCCGGTGTCCCACGACACCACACATCTTTTTTTTTATTTGGACAACATTCTTCCTTCGCTGCCGAAGTCGTAAGTGAGCACGGGCTGCGTCCACTTGGATAAGCAATGCGTTTCGGTTGAAAGGGCGGTGTAGACGTTGTACTGTGAAACCTCAGCCTTAGACACACGTTTCAAGGTCTGTGATACTATTGCTGGTGTTTATCCAGTTAATCTATACTAATATTATAAAGCTGAAGAGTTTGTTTGTTTGAACGCGCTAATCTCAGGAACTACTATTCCGATTTGAAAAATTATTGAAGTGAAACTTCCTTATCGGCGTTGGAAAAAAATTTACCGTCACATTTTTCGGTTACGCGTCACATTTTTCCGTTACGCGCCATCTGTTTTGTATTCATGTCTATGATAATAAAATCCTTTTGTTTAAACTTTATCTAATTTAACTTTTTTGTATTCATGTCTATGATAATAAAATCCTTTTGTTTACACTTTATCTAATTTAACTTTATTTAACCAATTTCTAGAAAGTTGCATGTAGATCATTTTTCGAAAAATAAGGCCATAAATAAGTTTCACTTCTTACGTGTGTACACTAGTACACGCACACTTTTTTTTTCAGTGTTAGATAGCCCATTTATTGAGGAAGGCTACAGGCTATATAAAATTACGCTAAGACCAATACAAGCGAAGCACCAATAAAGAATGTTGCAAAATCGGGTTTTTTTCTCTTTTGAGAGCTTCCGCTGCGTGCGCTGCAGAAACGGTTAAAGTTTCGCTAAAATAATGTATGACAGAATTGTTCCCCTTTAAAAGATATAAAAAAAGTTCGCGACAGCATATGTCTGTCTATATGTTAAGGTTGGCTCACTATAACGTTTTTTATGTTAACCAAATTTGTTCTGAAATAAAGCATTATTTGTGAACTATTCCACGCGGACGAAGTCGCGGGCAAAAGCTAGTGTATACATATAGATATAACCACTTAAAGCCAGACTAGTCGTGAGAATGTCCGATATAAGTAATAATACAAAAATTATTCACAATTCCGCGGTTACCGACCGTGTCTGCCTCATGACCTATGATTGTGACTATGAAGAATACCAACACCTCACCGTCAGCACTCGTCAGAGCATAGAGCGTATAGCGTATAAAGTCATTATTTATGTAAAAATGACAATCCGAAATTAATGACACAGAATCATTTGTAACTGTGGTCGCGTTTATTTTGTTCCCTACTTAATCGATTTTAGTCTAAAGAACTATTCCATTTACGTCCGGATGGGTAGGTCAGCTCACGGGCTAAGCCTGAGAGAATTTGATAACACTAGCCCTAGCAAGAGCAATGTTTTGTTGATTTTTTTTATTGCTCAGATGGGTGGACGAGCTCACAGCCCACCTGGTGTTAAGTGGTTACTGGAGCCCATAGACACCTACAACGTAAATGCGCCACCCACCTTGAGATATAAGTTCTAAGGTCTCAGTATAGTTACAACGGCTACTCCACCCTTCAAACCGAAATGCATAACTGCTTCACGGCAGAAATAGGCGGGTTTGTGGGGCGCAACCCGTCGCTTGCGACGAAGGGCTCGACAAGTAAATTAACCCTCAGACACAGCCCACTGAGTTTCTCGCCGGATCTTCTCAGTGGGTCGCGTTTCCGATCCAGTCGTAGATTCTGCGAAGCACGGCTCTTGCTAGGGTTCGTGTTAGCAACGTCGTCAGGTTTGAGCCCCGTGAGCTCACCTACTAGTTAAGCTTACGCTGGAATAGCCTCTCAAGGCTACCAGCTTAGGTAGGAAAAAAAAAAGAAGTCTGCGAGATGCGGACATTGCTGGTGCAGTCATGGTGGTAGCGAACCCACATGCCCATAGCTGGATCGCTGCGGACTAATGATGATGTATTTACGTCACGGTGCCGTTGACTCAAATCGAGACCGCCAGAATAGACCTTTGATACGCCAATTAACGGGTGATTCAAGTTTTGATGAATACGTATGAAATTAATCAATGAATTTTATTAATGCTAGTGACTAATGCGAAAGCTTAGGATGGGCATAGATGTGCATTACCATCCTTCATCGTCAGCCTGTATCTCGCCACTGCTGGATGTAGGCCTCTCCCATAGTCCGCTATAATGAACGATCCTCCGCCTTCCACATCTAATCTTTTCCAGCATATCCCCAGGGGGATGCCCAACGCCGCGCTTACCGGTATGGGGTCTCCAGAACGCATCTGCTCTGAAATGGCATAGGTATGTCCGGCCTATTGCCATTTCAGCTTGCTAATCTTTAGGGCTATGTCGGTTACTTTGGTTCTTTGACGGATCTCCTCATTTCTGACTCAATCCATCAAAGAAACTCCGAGCATACACCTTTCCATATCACACTGAGCGACTTTGAACTTACGGACCAGACCTAAGGCCAATGTTCACGTTTCAGCGCGATTGTCATGACCGGCAGCACGCAAGTGTTGTAGACTTTTGTCTTTAAGCAAAAGAGTAATAGGTAGGGGAAAAAAAGGAACATTAATGTGTGGCGACTCACTTACCCGCCACTACTTGGGCAACCGCCTTACAATTCGACAAAATCGCTGTCGCTTATGATTTTAGGCAATCATCCATTATTGTTGTTCAACACTTCGGCAATCTTGAAAAACTGAGGGCAGCATATATTCATAATCGCTGTGTTACCCATCGTTCGTGTCAGTGCCTTTACTACTCCTACATGTTCGTTCTTATGTTATAGTTTGTTTGTGTATATTTTTAACTTCAATAAATTATTCAAAGCAGTACATATTCATACTCACTGTGTAAGCCATCCTTCGTGTCAGCGCCTACCCGATACAGTTAGTGAAGCAGCACTACTACTACAGCATCTATAAATGCGTGAAATATAATTTCCGAAAAACTGTTTGGCACCCTGCAAATCCGCCCGGGTGGACATCATCATTCTGCCTATTTCTGGTGTAGTAGTATATAGGAAGTGTACCTCATTCCTTATCATGAGAGCTTCACTGACTTGGACCTTTGAGGAATTAAAACTGAAAACTCCCGCTGAAGCCCGATAAGACCATAAACTTTAATCTATACTAATATTATAAAGCTGAAGTGTTTGTTTGTTTGAACGCGCTAATCTCAGGAACTACTGGTCCGATTTGAAAAATTCTTTCAGTGTTTGATAGTCCATTTATTAAGGAATGCTACAGGCTATATTACATTACGCTAAGACCAATACAAGCGAAGCACCAATAAATATTGTTTTAAAATCGGGATTTTTCACTTTTGAGAGCGTCCGCTGCGTGCGCTGCAGAAACGGTTAAAGTTTCGCTAAAATAATGTATGACAGAAATGTTCCCCTTTAAAAGATCTAAAAAGAACTCCGCGACAGCATATGTCTATATGTTAAGGTTGGCTCACTATAACGTTTTTTATGCTAACCAAATTTGTTCTAAAACTATTGTGAACTATTTCACGCGCACGAAGTCGCAGGAAAAAGCTAGTATATTATAAAGTTTACGTTGGAATATGCAACGTACATTTTTGAAGGTGCTTTTAGAACCTGTGTGAAACTAGGAAATTTGTTTCCGACAAGAATATTAGGTACTACAATATTCAAACCTTGTCCGAGTTGTTTGTTATTACGTCACAAGCTGCATGTGTAATATATACAACTTTTTAAGTCCATTGCCGGGCAATCCCAGTGTTGTTACGTAGGAGTGACTAATGTAGGTTATGCAGAGTTCATTGATACACGTGATAACCGCGTGCTTCGCTACACTATTTATAAACATTTTATCCATGATAAACTTGTTGTATTTCTTCGAATCTTGATACAGTTATGTTTTACGTTTTGTTGTAGCAACTGAGATCTTAGAACTTATATCTCAAGGTAGTTGGCGGCATTTATGTTGTACATGTACATTTAGGAGTCGTAGTGGCCTAAAGGATAAGACGTCCGGTGCATTCGTGTCGAGCGTTTGAAAGGTAAGCCGTTGTAACTATACTGAGACCTTAGAACTGATATCTCGAGGTGGGTGGTGCATTTACGTCGTAGATGTCTATGGGCTCCAGTAACCACTTAACACCAGGTGGGCTGTGAGCTCGTCCACCCATCTAAGCAATAAAAAAAAAAGGTCTGTGAGGTCGTTGACCGATTACGCAATAGATAAATCCACGTCTTTTCATGAAGGTTTTTATATGGGGAAACACGCTGATGCGTAAGCCGTTTGGGGCTGATCTTTTTACTTTTTACTACCTTTATATTCTCAAGTAAACGGACCACCTGATGGTAAGCAATCGCCGCTGCCCAGGGTCTTCAGCAATGTTAGAGACACGGCCAAGTCATGGTCTCAAGCTGAAGTTAGCCAGACCAGGGTAAGGCGTGTTTGGTACTAGGTACTTAAGAGAGCTTATAGTTATCCCATCATGAATGGTTCACCCCGATATGAAGTCAAAATCTCAACAGCTGTGACAGTGTGACAGCTGTCCATGGACAACTGACCATTCACCATCGGATAAATGTAATATTTACGCTTGAAAGGCAAACGTGACTAAGCGACAATGCGTGAACTTTACAGTAGACTAATTTAAAGTTGAAATACCTGAAAAAACATCTATTTTAACGAATCTAGCTGTAGGATTGAAATGATTTTAATGGACCTAGAAATATATATTTTTTGCGCATCGAATATGGTTATTGCCTATCATTTATGTATAAAGCAGTTATTGTCGCTTAGTACGTTTGTCTTTCAAGCGTCGATGCCCTTTTACATTTCAGAAAGCGCTCTATTTATATTGCATTATGTACTGCTGCATTTCAAAGCTTTCAATAAATAACATTTAATTCATATAAATAAATTAATTGTCTAAGGGCGGATTCGACCAAACTTAAATTTAAACTCGAGTAACTATACGAGGAATAACCTATTCCATGATTTTAATCTCGAGTAAATTCATAGTCGTTTTTCCACGTATACTTGCGCTAGGAATAACAATACGCGAATAGCAGAGTGAATGGTGAACAAAAATAAAATCCGGCAAATAAATGTTGTTGTTTAACGGCATAGTGTAAGAGCATACAAATCGTCAACTCGATTTTGCCGTATTTTAGTGTGAAAAAGTAGCTGTTGTGTAAGATATCCAGCTGTCAAACGTATTATTTTTATTTCTTGTTTGTTTGAGGGAATTGTCAAGTATGGTCGTGTGGTTTTATCTTTTTTCGTTTAAACGTTGCATTCAGACTATTAATAATCATTTAGTGCATTGCGTTGACTTGAAATTAAAACAGAATAAATATTTATGAAATGACAGAAATCAGATGTTGGACTGACAGACGCCATTAATTTATTCTAGGAATAGCTCCGTTATTCCGTGCGAAACGGCGGTATAGTAACAATTCCCGAATAGGCCCACTATTCTTAGAATTGTAGTTGGTAAAACGTAAAATTGATTTACTCTCGATTAACTGACGAGTTATTCTAAGAATAAGATTTACTCTTGTTTGGTCGAATCGACCCTAAATATTATGAAACACAAGCGGAACGTCATCGGTATGAAATACGTAGATTGGGGCCACGAAAACAGCAATTTTCCTGTGTTTTTTTTTTATTGCTTACATGGGTGGACGAGCTCACAGCCCACCTGGTGCTAAGCGGTTACTGGAGCCCATAGATATCTACAACGTAAATGCGCCACCCACCTCGAAATAAAAGTTCTAAGGTCTCAGTATAGTTACGAAGCTTAAAGCTCAAACCGAAAAGCATGACAGCGAAGTAGACAAAAATCTAATCAAGTTAAAAGTCCAATTAGTGGACAGAAAATAAGAAAAACTTTAAAAGTACACCGGCCAGTATTGTTACAGTAATTTTTTTTTATTGCTTAGATGGGTGGACTAGCTCACAGCCCACCTGGTGTTAAGTGGTTACTGGAGCCCATAGACATCACGCAAATGCGCCACCCACCTTGAGATATAAGTTCTAAGGTCTCAAGTATAGTTACAACGGCTGCCCCACCCTTCAAACTGAAACGCATTACTGCTTCCAGACATACAATATAAATAAACAGGTTTTTAAACTATATTAAAATATGCATTTATTCTGTGAATAAATTATGTAAGTATATACATTAACATTTTAAATAACTTTAGGTGTTAATTTAAGTTGTCACTTATTTTTGTTCATTGATCTTGTTTTTTTTTTTTATTTAGGTAAAAAGATGACTTTATATTTAAAGTACCTGCGTCCATAAATATCTCAACTTGAATATCACCTTCAAATTTCTCGACATGACAATGTAATCGAAATCTCAGTGGCATTAAAATAATGGCTAGCGCGAATTTCATAACAAAAGTCATGATTGCTTGCATGCTTCTGATAAAGTTGATAATTTGAGCAAGCATCAAGGATAAATGACGATACAATAGTCTTATAGCTTCACTCTGATAACCTGCCCAGTATCGACAGAAAAAAATTAGTTCTGTTTGCTATCCAAGCATGTTTTTTTAGTTTTTAAACTCTATATATTAATTAGTGTATCAGAAGGATCGGTCGATAAGTTTGTCGATCGATAAGGATCCAAGCCTGTTTTTTGTAGTTTTTAAACTCTGTATATTAGTGTATCAATAGGGTCAGTCGCTAAGTTTGTCGATCGATAAGTCGGTCGATTTCATAAAATAATTGATAATCGATTTTAATATCGCCATATAAAATTTTGTCATATTTCATAAATATGGGGACTACCTGCCCTATTTTTCCGGGAAAAGAAGTTCACGATTATTATTTACTAGAACGACTCTCATACTGTCTTGTACAATGTCAATGTCAATCGTGTTATTCGCATTAAATGGTCAATAGACGAAAACAAAAGTTTGCGTAGTAACTATGTAGATACTTTCTCTATAGCTGTCATTCCCATAAGTAAAAAAAGCGGTGTTTCCAATGAACTAGTTTGTCGCCTATGAAATAAAACGCTATTAGTTTTAACGCGTACCTATATACCTAGTCAGGTCATAAGTATTGTCACACAGTAAAAACTTTTCTTTTAGAATGCTGGCCACAAAAAAGTTTATCGAATTCGAATTTCGAATTGTTCATGAAAATAAAAATGTATACTTTTAGAATTTTACTAAATTTTTAAATATGGAGTGGACGCTTAAAGAAGACCGTGTTGCAGTTATTGCGTTGCATCGTTGCAGTTACGCGCCAATTCAAATTTTTAACATACTGAAAAATTTGAATACCTATATAACAGTTAAAACGAAAGACCCGGTTGTGTCATTTAATTTATTTATTTACTTCAGATTTTGCATCCATATTACACTTCATTACACTGCATTAACATTTCATTGATACTAGAATTAAATAAAAATAATATCTACAATATCGGATTATATTATTATATTATAAATTACTCTCTTTATAATCTCGACCGGGTTTTGTTGATAATCATACGCCGACAGACAAATTAGAGGTATAATACCAGTTAGACTGGTCCGGTCAATGTTAAAAAAAACATTCCGATGTAATTCTGGTAGTCTGAGTCGCCTTATGACTAAATTGAATCGTCTTGAAATTTACATAATGATTATTTTATTCTCTAACTAGCTTTTGCCCGCTACTTCGTCCGCGTGGAATATAACATCGTGTAATAAAAATCAAAATTACAATTTGCGTAATTACTGATGGTACCTCTTGTGAGTCCGCACGGTTAGGCACCACCATCCTGCCTATTTCTGCCGTGAAGCAGTAATGCGTTTTGGTGGGGCAGCCGTAGTAACTATACTGAGACCTCAGAACTTATATCTCAAGGTGGATGGCGTATTTACGTTGTAGATGTCTATAGGCTCCAGTAACCACTTAACACCAGGTGGGCTGTGAGCTCGTCCACCCATCTAAGAAATAAAAAATTAAATAAAAAGATGAACTCAGTTCCGATGGCGGGTGGTACAACGGTAATAACATCATGACAAAATCTTCTCAAACTTCTTCAGAGCTTTCCCTAACACAGCTATAAAATGGATTGTATTTCCACTATCCCACGTGGCTCGATCACCAGTAATACCAAGTAAACATATCGATATTAAAATCAAATAAGGATTTGGTATATATCTCAGATCCAAACCGAGATCATACTAATCGAGGAGGTGTTACCAAAGCCGCAAGAACAAGGTTGAACTTTAAATTGTTTTAAATAGCGTTCGTGCCACCTTTCTAACTGCAACGCGTTACTGCTTCACCGCAAAAATATGCAGGACAATACCACTGGTTTACGAATAAGGATTACGGCTGCATAATAAAAGAAATGTAAAATAAGGACCTTGAAAAGTGAGACGAAACGAATGCTAACAAAAAGCTGACTCCTCAAACCGGATTGATGAGACGTTTGGGAATGTTAGATGTTTGGGTTTTTAAGGCCCGTCGAACCGGTTTCTCGCTGGACCTTCTCAGTGGGTCAAGTTTCCGATCCGGTGGTAGATTCTGCGAAGCACTGCTCTTGCTAGGGACAGTATTAACAGCGTCCTCTGGTTAGAGCCCCGTGAGATCATCTACTCGCCCAGTTATGCTGGCATAGCCCTCTAGGTTTTTATTTTTATTGCTTAGATGGTTGGACGAGCTCACAGCCCATAGACATCTACAGCGTAAATGCCGCCCCCCACCTTGAGATATGAGTTCTAAGGTCTCAGTATAGTTACAACGGTTGCAACACCCTTCAACCCGAAACGCATTACTGCTTCACGGCAGAAATAGGCAGGGTGGTGGTCATACCCGTGCGGACTCACAAGAGGTACCAGTAAAAACCAGCTTTGGTGAGAAAAGACCCGTCGCTGCGTCAATGGCCAAACACGTAACCGGTTGCATCGGAATCAGCTGTATGCGCGTCGATCGCGTCGCCATATATACGCCGCGAAAACCCAATTCGAATTCAGTTTATACAAAGACGCGTTACGAGACGGTTGGACAATTTTGAAAAATGCATTATTTTCATAACAAAAAAATCTTGAACTGGTTTTATTTTCGATTGATACACTTACGCGACTTCGGCTAGATGAAGTGTTACATATTAGCATTTTTTGCCTTTGGTTTATTCGTTTTGTTCTTGAATCTGCCTGATGGTGAGCTTTTTTTATTTTTTTTATTTTAAGCTTCGATGGGTGAATGAGTTAATGGCCCGCCTGGCGATAAGTGGTTACCGGGGACGACAGCTAACGTAAATGCCGCAACCTGCCTTGAGACATCAGTTCTGAGTCTCAGTTCTGAAAACATTACCACTTCGCGGCAGAATTAGTTAGAGTGGTGGCACCCAAGTCGTGCGTTACAAGACGCTCTATAAGTTTAGTTCACAAAATAATATCATTATATATTTAAGGCACTGCAATATTTAAGTTTACTTTTAATATTTGGTGTCTTTTTGTTAATTGATATACGAGGTAAAGGAAACTTGTTGTTAATGTTTATGGCAGCCCATGGACATCGTGCTCATATTTCAAGGTGGGTGGCGGCACTTACGTTGTAGATGTCTATGGGTTCCGGTAACCACTTAGCACCAGGTGGGCTGTGAACTCCTCCACCCATCCAGCCATAAAAAAAAGTTATAGCAATAATAAGTTATAGCAACCAGCAATAAAAAAAGTTATAAGTGCATAGTAGTTTTGTCAGACAAGTCGCTGTCAATGTCAACAGTCCACGCGGTCCAAAACTTCCTATGTAAGACGGAATTTATTAATAAAGCCAATGATATTTAATATGTAAAAAGAAGCAGATATGTTTCAAGCGCACGTCAAGTGAAAACTCGAAAACAGGCCAATTGGACGTTTCGTCTTTAGTCGCGTCTAAACAAATAATGCAATAATAATATAACAGGTGCAATCGTTCCAATTATAGCTATCTTTTTTACTCACGCGCTTATCCCATCTTTTGTACTTTTCATTAATGCTACTTGTCAAAATGTGTGTGCACTATATCGGTACGTATGTAGATATATATGGCGCGATCAGATTTGAAGACTCAGTTACTATGAAGATAACATGTCTGTTGTATAAAAAATCATTGAATAAAGCTAAATTTTTGTTAAAATAATCGAGAAAAGTTTGTTTAATATTAATTAATTAAGGTACAATTGTTATTCAATAGCCCAATCGGCCAAATTGTCACTAATAAAACGGATATCCCCATGACTAAGAGGAAAAACGCTTTCAACGCGTGGTTTATCCTCTGACGTTGCAATTTTTTTGTCAATTATAAATTGATTCTCTTTGTTGCCATGTCGTTGACAGTGACGGAATCTGGCGACGAGCACTTCGTGTTGAATTTACAAGTTCTGTGGTCTTATTTTCTTCATTAACATGAGATATGTCTGCCTGTTAATTGTTAAGTTAATGATATGTAAACATTACCCACTAATGTGGACTTATAAGTCATTTCACTAGTAAGAATTGTGAATGTGCATACATTGTTTATAACATTTATAGATTAACAAAAATATTGAATGACTCTTTGTATTTCCGTAAGCATAGAATCGATTTTGTAGTTGCCAAAAATAAACTCTATATCTAATTGCATTACGTTGCTTTTTGTGTACAGAGAAACCATGCGGTGTCACAGCCTCTTGGAGACTAATACATCAAGACCCCTGGCTGGTTCTGCTCGAGTACCACCGTGAAGGAAGACGCACAGGTGCCAGGTGTGGAGGTACGCTGGTCGGACCCCGTCACGTCATCACTGCTGCTCACTGCGTCAGGAACGCCTTCTTCGATCGGTTAGTTCTTTATAAATACGCTTTTTATTAGCTTCAGACGTATGTATGTTTGTAACGGAATCTTTGAACATGATTTTGATCCTCTTCAAAATGTCGGATTAACTCGAAATTTTGATATACTTATTAAGGACCGATGACAATTCAATATTTAAAAATGAAATGAAAACGAAAAATTTGAAATTCAACTAAAAAATGAAAAATAAATAATAGTTTAAAAAACTAATAACGTACGCTTTTATAGAAAATCTAACTAAAAAATAGAAAATAAATTTTAATAAATTTGAATTAAAAATAGTGTAAGAAAAAATGATTTCACCGCCACACCATTTGAAACTGATTTATCTCAAAGTGTCTCATCTATCAAATTAGGATNAAACGAAAAATTTGAAATTCAACTAAAAAATGAAAAATAAATAATAGTTTAAAAAACTAATAACGTACGCTTTTATAGAAAATCTAACTAAAAAATAGAAAATAAATTTTAATAAATTTGAATTAAAAATAGTGTAAGAAAAAATGATTTCACCGCCACACCATTTGAAACTGATTTATCTCAAAGTGTCTCATCTATCAAATTAGGATAGTTGATAAACACGCATGTGAATTCGTAATATCCGACTCTAAATCAACGTGATAATTAGTTCAATTGTAATTCAATTAGAAAATTAAATAGGACAATAATTAATTATCCCTATTACTCTGTTGCTAACAACAATGTCCACAAATTCGCAGGTAAAGCAAAACTCAATTCAGATTCACGCCTATAATTATATTTCCATAATTAATTTTATTACGTAAGGAAATAAATTGCTGTAACCGGCGGCTAATTGAACAAACTCTAATTGTCATTCTGCACGAGGTGCAATGAAACAAAATCTAAAGCAGACGCTTTCTCCTTTTTGTAGTCCTTAATGTAATGGTTAAGATAGATATATATAGGCTTCGAATGGCATTACCTCTTATTTTCTCGCTTAAGGGAATCATCAATCAAGGGCATATTGTAAGCCAAAAAGGGTAGGTATAATTGAGGCCGTCAGGGCAAAAGTGGTCTAAGCTTACCATAGTTAGTATGGAGGCAATTAGGTTTGAATTTTCATGAATTTGAATTTGAGTCGGCAAAAATACAATAATGTTTAAAAAGCTATATGTTATCTATGGATAAAACTAAGGCCGGTTTTGCATCAAAACTTATTACATTTTAAATAAATTCCAATATACATATTATAAGCTTGAATATAAAAAAATGTGGGCTAGGCCACTTTTGCGCTGACGGCCTCAATTATCCTGTCTATTTCTGCCTTGAATCGGGCATGTTTTGTCCAATATACCAATAAAACTGTCATTTATGTGAGGACCGTTATCCGCCTAACAAAAGGTGGGCGAGCCCATTTACGGATCTACAAAATATATAATAATATCGATTCCGATCTATACTAAGTATAAGCAAGAAACCAGAAATAATGACCACGATCTTTTACAGGTTAACCGTACGCTTGGGGGAATACGACACGGCCTCTAAAATTGACTGCTCTGAAGGTGTTTGTTCTGACAAAGTTGTTCGTATCAATGTCACCGAGATCTTCGCGCATCCAGACTACGTTGATAAACAAAATGACATCGCTGTGTTGAAGCTAGAGAAGGATGCTCCTTATACTGGTAAGAGTCGCTCCCATCTGTTACTGGTTGTAGGAACTGAAGGACCACACGGAAATCGACCGCAATTCCGCGTATATTTGCGAAGCATTATAATATTTCGGTGCGAAAATTGGGTCACTCGTGAAAAAATATGACTTGTTCGACCTCGGATCTCAGGATGGGTCTTTGCATTCGCATCATGATATCTATCGGTTCCAGTACCCGTAAATATTAAATAGAATGTGAGATTGTTAGTTTGTTTAATGCAAAATTCAATTTGCAACACTTTGAATGTAGGACATTGCCGATTTTTTTTGAAATCCTTCGACATTGACACAAAAAACGGTTAGAGAATTAAACTATTCTATTTTTACAGATTTCATCCGTCCTGTTTGTCTTCCTACTGGAACGTTAAGTCCTAGGACATTGTTCTTGGCCTCAGGATGGGGTCAGCAAGCAAACGGCCTATATAGTCACATCAAAAAGCTGATACCATTACCGAACTGGTCGATTGAAGATTGCCAAGCAATGTACAAGCAAACAAAGTTGCCCGATAAAATAATTTGTGCTGGTGGCGAAAGAGGAATGGACACGTGCCGCGGGGACTCCGGTGGGCCATTAGTGGTCATGAAGAGGAGATCTGAGTTGTGGGGCATCACCAGCGCCGGCCACGTCCATTGCGGTTCACAAGGATATCCCGGGATTTATACGAATGTTACCATGTTCTTGGACTGGATCGGAGATGTAATAAAGATTTGAGCACTCGAAGATGCGGTAGTCGGTTTCAAGTTGCTAGTTGTCCCGGGGGACGCCGAAGACGGAATGTTATTTCGTTGAAGATATTAACTAAAGAACTTAATCAAGGACATGAGAAGAAAGGGTCGCAATCCATGATATTTAATACGTTACTCATAATGTAACATGATGTAATAAATGTATTGAAATTATCAAATTTGTTTTATGTTTAATCGACTTCAAAAACTTTTGCTACCCAAATATTTACTCCCATAATAATATATTTGTAACACAATTTTTTCGAAATTTCAAATTCCATCACGAAATTCCATGAAAATTGCTTCAGTAGTTTAGTATTTTGAAGTGAACGTAATTTGTTTTTCTTATTTATCATTCATCTGCCCTTCTCCCAGTCACCTGGGGTCGAGGCAACATGTTTTCTCCTTCCATACTCTTCTATCATATACCATTTCTTTGTTTACTTCCCCTCTTACACATATCGTCTTTCATGCAATCCATCCATTTCTTCTTAGGTCTACCGCTTCCTCTAAAGCCTTCCATTCAACTAAATTTTCTTATTATATACTATAATGATACTCTATTATCATGTTTTTAAATATGTAATCAGGATTTAGGTTAAATTATTTTCGAAATTTAGGCGTTTTAAATAAAGAGTATAATTATTTGAATTACTAAGAAAATGGGTTTGTACGTATACTTTATTTAAATCTTTATAATAATAAAATGCAAATCATTAAATCAAAAACAATATTCAGAAAGATCTTCATGATCGGCTGGAAAGATTATATCATTACATAAAAAATAATAAGAGGGAGTTATCGCAAGCATTCATATCTCAATCGAAAATGTAACAATCTAAGTTTTAAAAACAGTCAACTCAGTAGTATTGCCTTCGCAACGCTAGAGACAGGAATAGATGGAGAAAGATCGTGTGTGAAAAGGGTGGTCACGACCCTCAGCAGTGAGGAATACCACGAAGGAGAAGTCTTGCCTTCGATAGCAGGTTAAGATAAGAAANGAGGGAGTTATCGCAAGCATTCATATCTCAATCGAAAATGTAACAATCTAAGTTTTAAAAACAGTCAACTCAGTAGTATTGCCTTCGCAACGCTAGAGACAGGAATAGATGGAGAAAGATCGTGTGTGAAAAGGGTGGTCACGACCCTCAGCAGTGAGGAATACCACGAAGGAGAAGTCTTGCCTTCGATAGCAGGTTAAGATAAGAAAACGAACGTTAATATTGAAAAATAAAATTTAGAAAAACATTAAGGCGTGACGAAACTAAGGTATATAAAAAACGGCGCGCGCGCAACTTGATCCACGCGAATGAAGTGAAACTTCTTTTTCGATGTATAGTATTGTGGTTTTCTTCATTTTTCATCCTTAGATTGCTCTTGTAGTATAGAATGTTGTGTATAAGAGATGCTACATCTTCAACATTTGTATTATATACAGAAAAAGAAATAAATATATATATTTAAATACTTCATTAAAATATTGGACGCTACTCGTTGCAAACGCTCGCGCTGGCCTGTAACAGGTATACTACGTTCGAGTGCCACGCATACACTCTCGCTCTGTCTTTTTTATTTATTTAGATGGGTGATCGAGCTCACAGCCCACTTGGTGTGAAGTGGGTACCGGAGCCCATAGACATCTACAACGTAAATGCGACACCCACCTTGAGATATAAGTTCTAAGGTCTCAAGTATAGTCACAACGGCCGCCCCACCCTTCAAACCGAAACGCATAACTGTTTCACGGCTGAAATAGGCAGGGCGGTGGTAGCTACCCGTACGGACTTACAAGAGGACCTACCACCAGTAATTATGCAAATTATAATTTTGCGGGTTTTAATTTTTATTACATGATTTTATTCCTTCACCGTGGAAGTCAATCGTGAACGTTTGTTAAGTACGTATTGCATTAGTAAAATTTGTAACTGCCTGCAGGATCGGAACACCGGTGCATCGCTAGATACGAATGCACCGGACGTCTTATCCTTTAGGCCACGGTTTCTAAATAATAGGTCATCTCTTTCTTATGATCATATAATAGCCAGAGAGAACCTATTTACTTTGTGGCGAGTCAAATCCGTTGTGTCTCATTACCACTAACCCCAAGCCGACCATGACCTGACCTAACTGACCCACATTGAGAAAAAAATTATTAAACTTCTGAGTAGACGGGATTTTAGTGATTCAAACAATGACGTCATAGTGCATGATCGCGGAGAAATTAGTCAAAGCACTGACTCATCGAAGAAGCATGTTCTCAGAAAAGTAAATGACCCACCACATATTCGTTTTGCTTGGTATGATTTTATGTATATTTTTTCTTCAATTAGCACCGGTCTTAGGAGTCGAACTTTTATGGCCAAATGTTTTATTTGCTATCTTTACATTAATACGTGAAGCAAAAACTTTGTACGCCTTTTTACGAAAATTGCGCGGACGGAGGAGTATGAAATTTCCCACACTTATAGAGAATATAGAGAAGGAGTGCAGAGTGCTAATTTTTTTTTTTTTAATTATGCCTTAATTATACATTAAACCAATAAAAAAACGTTACACACACTACCATGTATTTGACACAACACACATGTACTTTTTGTTTATTGTCAAACTTTTGTTATTGCTTAAAGTCTGTGGTCAAATTGAGAATAGGTTAATATTGTTTGTCTTTAATATTATTTGTCTATAGTGTAGTTTTGGCGAAATTTGTGATTATAGTTTTTGACAACTTATAATTTAAATTAATTATAGTCAATTAATTATAGTCGAATTTCGATTACTGCGGGACCACTGGTACAAACTAAAATTCGGTGGGACTGTGCTCAAGTACTAATATTTTCAAATGAAATCAGAGCCCAACACACGATCACGAGTTACTTTGAAATATCAGGAATAGCATTGTGTAAATCAAACCTGCAACAATGATTTGCGTGATTATTTGTGCCAGGACGTCTTGTGAGTCCGCGCGGGCAGGTACCACCACCCTGCCTATTTCTGCCGTGAAGCAGTAATGACTTTACAGCCGTTGTACTGTAAAACTCGAATTTAGAACTCATGTCTCAAGGTGCGTGACGTTTACGTTTGTTGATGCCCATGGACTTCGGTAATCATTTTACAACAGACGGGCTGTGAGCTCGATCACACAACCAAACGATAAAAAAAATATGTTGAAAAATCTGTTATACAAGCAAGCTAACAAAAGCATACTAAAAATGAGTTTATCATCCAGTAGAGTAAATTAACAGCCCACTGAGTTTCTCGCCGGATCTACTCAGTGGGTCGCGACTCATGTTGAGCTCCGTGAGCTCACCTACCAGTCCAGACTTAGTTAGAATAGCCTCTTAGGCTACCAGCGAATTAAATAGGTAGGGGGGAAAAAATTTTTTTTTTTTACTGGACTATTCTTTCTATAATAGACAGACATATTATTATTGTACAAACAGAGTTTTACTATGAACGAATTTAATGCTTATGAGTGCACTTAGTACCATCTACTAGCAAACCTGATCCATATTAATTTTTGTGATAATATAACCAATGTTAGTATGTAAAGAATTATAGTACAGGTAGCCTTCCTATAACATGGTAGATACGTTCCAGAAAAATCACCTGCTGGGCGAAGCCATGGTATATGAGACTAGACAGTACAAAAAGGAGAGTAATTTTTCTGAATGAAACATCTCAATTATCATCATTCTCGATATAGCTCGCAGAGTTAGTAAGCTGAAGTGGCATAGGGCTGGTTACATATGTCGCAGAACCGATAACCGTTGGGGTAGACGTGTTCTGGAGTGGAGACCGCGAACCGGCAAATGTAGTGTAGGACGCTCTTCTGCTAGATGGAGCGACGACCTGGGCAAGGCAGCTGGCAGTAACTGGATGCGTAGAACCGAAGATCGGGTTCAGTGGCGAGCTTTGGGGGAGGCCTATGTCCTGCCGCAGGCTGATGATGATGATCATCATCATTATCCTGTGCTTCTCCCAGTCATCTGGGGTTGGCGTAACTTGTTTTCTTCTTCCATACATCTCTGTCATATGCCTGTGACGGGTAGTCATCATACAACGCAAGATAATTGACAGATGCCTGAATCTCGCTTACAACATTTTCAAGATAAGCTTGCATATATACAAGTTCCGAACAACAGCATTCGGACCGTCGGTCTACCGAGCAATATCACCCGCTCGGTTGAAGATCTTTCCTCCGTCGTTAAGCATCCCACATGCCATTTCTTCCCTCACTTTCCTCTTACACATATCGTCTTTCACGCAATCCATCCATTTCTTCTTAGGTTTACCTCTTCCTCTATAGCTTACCACATACATAGTTAAAACTCTGTTACCAACCTCATTATCATTTCGTCTCATCACATATCTCTCTCATATCTATACCATCGTCTCATATCTATACCATCCGACACGCGCACTTCTCAACTTATCTGTCACAGGTGCCACCTTCAAACACCTCAACTATGTTTGTACTTTGTACGCTATTTTTTTATTTAAAAAAAAAAACTCTTTATTTTGTTATAGAAGCATCGTGTTTTAAGGGGATTTTTGGGGAATTTTTCTTTTCATGTTAGTGTTGAACCGTGTTCTTAAATATCGTGTTATATGTGGGCTACCTGTACTTATAATAGGTATATAAAAGATGTTTAAATAAATGGCACAGGATAAATTATTTCTCACTCACTGTTACCATGGAACCAGCGCGATTGCGTCAGGGACGCTTCAATTATATTGAAATTATTATTAAATTATAATTATCATCGCACTCCATTAATTGTTTAATTGCTTTGAACTCGGCTATGTGGTAACACGTTGCCATTTAAATATCCTTTATCTCGGGCTTCTGTAATCAAACGAATATTATGCATTCGATATTTTGTTTTATCGTCGAAAGCACCGTTTAATTAATTCATATAAAATTAAAGCTATAAGTAATTCTCTTTTTAATATTTCTTTCTAAAGTTATATGTAGGTAATCTATATATTAATACGTGAAGCAAAAACTTTGTATCCCTTTTTACGAAAATTGCGCGGACGGAGGAGTATGAAATTTTCCACACTTATAGAGAATATAGAGAAGAAGTGCACAATGCTAATATTTTTTTTAAATAATGCATAAAAGATACAGTAAATCATTAAAGAAAACATTACACACACTACATACCATGTATTTGACGCACACACGCATGCATACTATTTATTGTCAAACTTTTGTTTTTTGGCGTCTATTGTCAAATTGAGAATAGATTAAACATTGTTTGTCTTTGTTAATATTTTTTATAGTGTAGTCTTGGCGAAATTTGCGATTATAGAAGTATAAAATACAATCATAATAGTGTACAAACTTACAATTCCAACTAATTACAGTCGAATTTCGACTACTGCGGGACCTCTAGTCTATATTAATACGTGAAGCAAAAACTTTGTACCCCTTTTTACGAAGATTGCAAGGAGAAGGAGTATAGAGAAGGAGTGCACAATGCTAATATTTTTTAAAAATAATGCATAAAAGATACAGTAAATCAATAAAGAAAATATTACACATACTGCCATGTATTTGACACACACACATATTATGTATATATACTCTTTGTTTATTGTCAAACTTTAGTTAATGCTTAAAGTCTGTGGTCAAATTGAAAGTAGGTTAATATTGTTTATCTTTTATATTATTTGTCTATAGTGTAGTCTTGACGAAATCTGTGATTTAAGATGTATAATAGTCCTTGACAATAGAATCATAATAGTGTACAAACTTATAATTTCCATTAGTTATAGTCGAATTTCGACTACCAGGGGACCACTGGTTATAAATAAATTTCTATTCACATTTTTTCTGTTGTCATTTTTAGATGTTATTTATCGTCGACTCTTTTTCAGGTTCCTCCAAATAGATTTGAATCGTGCAACTTGATGGTGGTGGTTAATTTTGCAGCCGCCACAGATTTATAGTTGAAGTGAAACGACGAAAGGTATTGGAGTGGCGAAAGGCATTTTTACTGGTGGTACCTTGTGGTGGTGGTGGTATCTTGTGAGCCCGCACGTGTAGGTGCCATCATTCTGCCTACTTCTGCCGTGAAGCAGTTTCGGTTCGAAGGGTAGGCCAGCCGTTGTAACTACACTGAGACCTTAGAGCTCATATTTCAAGGTAGGTGGCGGCATTTACGCTGTAGATGTCTATGGGCTCCAGTTACCACTTTACACCAGGTGGGCTGTGTACTCCTCCACCCATATAAGCAATAAATAAAGAAAAGCTAATTAACTAGATCACTAGATATAAAGCAGATAGTTTCTGGATATCTTTTTTCTAAATTCCAAAGTCGTCTTTTTGCAATAATATGAGCTTATGTCCGACAGGCGGTGTCTCTAAATTGTATGGTTCAGGTAAGTTTTAATTCTCAAACCTTCTTCTCAAACTTTACTTGAAGAAGATAACAAACAAAAAAAACGGCGCGCGTGCAACTTGGTGTACGTGAATGAAGTGAAACTTCGTTTTAGATGTGTAGTATTGTAGTTTTTTTCATTTTTCACCCTTAAATCAGATTGCTTTTTTAATAGGGAATGCTGTGTATAAGAGATGCGACAACTTCAAATTTTTTATTATATAGGTATATTTTAAATTGCTAACATTCGCGTTGGCCTGTACCAGGTATACTACGCGCATGCGTTATGTACGGGCAGTTACCACCACCCTGCCTATTTCTGCCGTGAAGCAGTAATGCCTTTCGGTTTGAAGGGTGGGGCAGCCGTTGTAACTATACTGAGACCTTAGAACTGATATCTCAAGGTGGGTGGCGCATTTACGTCGTAGATGTCTATGGGCTCCAGTAACCACTTAACACCAGGTGGGCTGTGAGCTCGTCCACCTATCTAAGCAATAAATAAAAAAAAACACTGTGGGGGGAAGTTCACCCCAAGGCTGGATGATAGACAAAAATTTGTCTGGAAAGGTGTAAGAATTCGGAATGGGATGGAGAATTGATCACACCATCACAATGATACTAATACCGTTCTTAGACGATAATAGTTGAAATTTGCAGAAATTCACATGCTATTTTAAATTTATCTGACTCATATAGATGAATGGCAAGTAATGCAATGACCTTAATCTCTAGACGGCCAGAATTTCGTTGGAACGACCATCGCGCATGACATGCTGCATTCCAAGAACACTAAACCACAAGTTAATGAGATCAGGAATGCATTTATCCGAGAAATACATAAATTTAACCACACCTCTTTACCGACTGTGCTATAATTAATTTATTCCAAATTTATTTATATCTTAGCCAATGATGTGTTCTTCTTAGGTCACTCTTTTTTATTGCTTAGATATTAGAACGAGCTCACGGCCTACCTGGTGTTAAGTGGTTACCGGAGCCCATCGACATCTATGACATAAATACCGCCACCCACCTTGAGATATGGGTTCTAATGTCTCAGTTTTTACAGAACACTCAAAGAGTAGCGGAGAGGGCTTGAAGTATCCTGAAGTTTCCTGAAACTGACCTGATTCGAATCAGGAGAATCGCAGTAGGACCATGATAGCCAAATTAGCTCAATGGGTTACGTGGTTAAGTGATTAGGGCAAATGGTTCTGATGTCGTGAGTGATGTCAAGACATCTTAAGACCTGCCACAAGGTAGGCTGATGTTTTTTTTATTTATTGCTAAGATGTGTGGACAAGCTCACGGCCCACCTGGTGTTAAGTGGTTACTAGATCCCATGGACATCTACAACGTAAATGCGCCACCCACCTTGAGAGATGAGTTCTGAGGTTTCAGTATAGTTACAACGACTGCCCCACCCTTCAAACCGAAACCCATTACTGCGTCACGGCAGAAATAGGCAGGGCGGTGGTACCCACCCGCACGGACTCACAAGAGTAATTACGCAAATTATAATTTTGCGGGTTACATTTTTATTACACGATGCTATTCCTTCACCGTGGAAGTCAATCGTGAACATTTTTTGAGTACGTATTTCATTAGAAAAATTGGTAACCGCCTGAGATGACATCGGTGCATTGTGCGCAACACGAATATATCGGACGTCTTATCCGTTAGGCCACGACGACATCAAAACTTGACTTGCTAAAGATAGCGGAAATCTGCTGGATGCGGACTGCGCAGGACATATCATAGTGGCATAGTCTTTTAGGTCTACAGCGAGCAGTGGACGTCTATGGGCTGATGATAGTGATGAAGTGTTATTGAACGTTTGTTTGTCCACCTTAACTTAAATTTATTTGTTACCAGCATTATCCTGGTTACTCGTGACTACACTTCGAGTTACCTTTTGTTTATCAAGGGGGCGATCCTCAAAAGTGTTGGGACTTGATGGTCTGCTGATGTCGGGAACATACCGCGGGTTCAAGGTCCAAGGGCCCTACTCAAACACCTCAAGGCATCTAACAGTTTGTGATTTAGGGTATAATATTTGACATTGCTATATTTTTCAAAGGCGTTTTCTGAATGAGTCTGCGATCTGAGCGATCTATTTCTGCCACGAAGCGGTCATGCATTTCGGTTTATTGGGATCACTGAACATGAGGGGATCTGTGACTTCGTAAAAGGCTAAAAAAATATTTATGTATATCTATATATTTATGTATATGTATTTATTTAAGTACGAGTATTTGTATCTATAAATATTATGTATGTTATATATACACATATTATTATGTTTCAGTAATATCACCTTCACACTACACCTACCAAGCTTCATCTCTGCACTCCCCTAAGGTAGACTGTTAGAGAATGCCTATGGCATTAAGTCCGCCTNTATTTAAGTACGAGTATTTGTATCTATAAATATTATGTATGTTATATATACACATATTATTATGTTTCAGTAATATCACCTTCACACTACACCTACCAAGCTTCATCTCTGCACTCCCCTAAGGTAGACTGTTAGAGAATGCCTATGGCATTAAGTCCGCCTTTATACTTTATAGTATAAGAAGTTATAAATAAATAAATAAATAAAATAAATAAAGGTAAAAAAGTCATAAATCAAACAAAATCTAGATTAAATCTAACATTTATTTATATCCGGAACAAAAATGTATAGAACAAAACAATTAGATGGTAAATCAGTCTTTTTATGTAGATATTAAAATTTAACATTAGTTCTAAAGAGCTTAAACGATTTATTTAATACATCTATATTATTATTATATTATACTATATTATCAAAATGTGAAATTCGAAATAATATTAATTGTAGCTCCATTGCGACACAGGAGTACATTGACCCCGCAAGTGATTTTTGTTGTACATTGCGTGCTCACAAAAATAAAATTTATTGTAATTTTTTAAATGTGCTTGGAAAATCGACTACTGCTACTGGCCTGTAGCATGAATCCATAAATATTTACATATATTTAGCAAAGGTCCAACCGATAATCCAATCTCAATCTCCAATCGAATCTAGAAGGTCCAATCCAATCTAATATTGGCACAATAGTAAAATAGTGATGTATATTTTAATATTTATTTATTTGTTTGAAAACTGTACCAGTATTTCGTTATTGCCCTCTTTGTCTAATATATTATAGCTATCTCGCTCATAATAATTTAGGCTAGCATATTATCTGCTAGAAAACTTCCTCTAGCAAATACAATAAAAATTCGAATTTCGCATTTCAAATTCAACTATCAACAGATTTATATCTAAAAAAATTATTTACACGACTAGATTTCTTGTTGGCGTAATGCGTTCACTTATCTATATACAGGGTGTGCCAAACCATGTTCACATGTAATACGCATATGTACATACATATGTACTCAAGTGTTTGAAAGTAAAGGGGATTCCTTCTAAAATTCGTAAATCATTAAATGTGATAATACAGTTTGGAAATCAGCTTTTCGGACGATAGTTTTACGTAATAACGTCCTAAATAAATATTGATGAAAAATTGCATACTTTTATTATTTTTATTGAATGAATTATTATCACTGAATTATCATTATTTTGTATATAATACAAGGAAGGATTTAATTGAAATTTACAATGTTTTCGATAAATTATCGCTTGGGCCGATCGTGCCTCTCTATCGGTTGTTCCGCGCTCTCGCTTGCACGCTCAAGCTCAGGCGGAACGTGACACTTTTTCGTGCGTGCAGCTATTCATCGATCTATAAGACCTTATAAAAAACCGGCTTATATAATAAACCATACAATGGTATAGCTGTTAATCAGTTACTAAGTCGGTTTTATCAAACACGCGGCACGTGCTCAATTGGTCCACGTGTGTTTGACGTTTACGAGATCAACGACCTCAGCTTTAAGGGAATCATTCAGAGGTTCTCTCGGCTGCATTTACGGGTATTGTGATTTTGTTTTCCTTATTCATTGACATTTTACCTTTCAATCGTTATTCGTTCAATAATTTCATTCAACTAATTAAAATTATTGATCAGTGAACCGTGAGCCTACGAAAGAAAAGTCCAAATATTATGTTGAATTTTCCTGAACAATATATGAACACGCATTTGATTACATTAACGAATAACCTGAGAAGATTTTTTTGGATGCAATGAATTTGCATATTATTCTATCAATGGGGAAATCTTAGATATTGTACATATTTAGTACACCCTGTATATACGCATTGACAGAAAAAAACTTTTGATTTTTTCATATCTTATTAAGATCATGTTTTGGAAACAAATCGCAAAAATTTTAACCCTTCCTTCGGAGTCAACACCTCGATGCATTTGAGTGCATCGATGCATTTTACTGGTGGTAGGACCTCTTGTGGGTCCGCATGGGTAGGTACCACCATCCTGCCTATTTCTGCCGTGAAGCAGTAATACGTTTCGGTTTGAAGGGCGAGGCAGCCGTTGTAACTATACAAGATCTTAGAACTTATATCTCAAGGTGGGTGGCGCATTTACGTTGTAGATGTCTGTGGGCTCCAGTAACCACTTAGCAACCAGTTGGGCTGTGAGCTCGTCCACCCATCTGAGCAATAAATAAAAAAGAAATTTTGATAATACTTTGAGTTCCTTTGATCTTACAATAGCCTTGTAAATTTTAAGTCAGTGTCCTTATTTGTGGTATTTTTCCTTTAACTGTTATCTTCAATATATCGACGCTTGAAAGGCAAAGGTGACTAAGCGACAATAACTGCTTTGTACATAAATGATAGGCAATAACCATATTCGATGCGCAAAAAAATATATATTTCTAGGTCTATTAAAATCATTTCATCCCTACAGCTAGATTCATTAAAATAGTTTTTGTTTCAGGTATTTCAACTTTAAATTAGTTTACTGTAAAGTTCATTGTCGCTTAGTCACGTTTGCCTTTCAAGCGTCGATATATATGTCACAGGTGATCAGGCCAGGCGGGTTGGTGCCACCAATTTGTATCTAACGCATACTTATATCGGCACAGCCAATTGACCGGCTCTTAGTCCAATAGGAAAGTGCATTCATAAAAGAGCCGTATGATTGAATAACACATTAAATTTTAATCGTTAATCGTATGCAGTTATCCTTCTAGTGTGGTCCATTCGTTTTTATCTTGCAGTAATCAGTTATCTGCGATGCGGAGTTCTGCATATTTCTGTAACAGATCAATATCTGAAGTAATACCGCAATATGTAACTATACTGAGACCTTAGAACTTATATCTCCAGGTGGGTGGCGCATTTACGTTGTAGATGTCTATGGGCTCCAGTAACCACTTAACACCAGGTGGGCTGTGAGCTCGTCCATCCACCTAAGCAATAAAAAAAAAAAAAACCCCGGTTGCTTAATGAAAATATATGGATAGGTTTCACGCGGCATTTGTTCATAGTGAGCGACCATGTCTATGCCAATATTGGTCTTTAATGGTATACCTAGTCTTGTTTTTTTTTTATTGCTGAGACGGGTGTGGACGAGCTCACAGCCCACCTGGTGTTAAGTAGTTACTGGAGCCCATAGACATCTACAATGTAAATGCCGCCATCCACCTTGAGATATAACTTCTTAGGTCTCAGTATAGTTAGAACGGCTGCCCCATCGTTCAAACCGAAACGCATTACTGCTTTACGGCAGAAATAGGCAGGGTAGTGGTACCTATCCGCGCGGACTCACAAGAGGTCCTATTATAATTTTGCAGGTTTGATTTTATGTTGTAGTTGTGGTTGCAGGTTGTATTCTCTTATATATGGTATTGGTTTTATATAAAAATGTAGAAAGACTTCAACTATCTTTTTTATTGCTACTTAAGCAATAAGCCTATTAGGTACATATATATGGATTGGGAGAGGCTTTTTTGTCCAACAGTGCACGATTGTGAGCTAATGATGATGATGATGATGATGATGACAATAAAGCAATAAGTTTGGTGTCAAATGGCTACCACAGCCCATAGAGATCAACAAAGTAAATGCCACCTCCCATCTTGAGACATGATTTTGAAATCTCCTTTTCATAGCAGCATAGGTGGCCTAAGTCTTAAATACAAATATTTTTCCAAACTATTTAAGGGTATTTTGGTAATTATATAGCCTCAAATAGATTTTCACGTCTTAGTAGTTATTGTATATAAAAAGAAATTAGTACGTGAAGCAAAAACTTTGTATCCCTTTTTACGAAAATTGCGCGGACGGAGGAGTATGAAATTTTCTACACTTATAGAGAATACAGAGAAGAAGTGCACAATGCTAATTTTTTTTTTAAATAATACAAAAAAAGATACATTAAATCAATAAAGAAAACATTACACACACTACATACCATGTATTTGACGCACACACGCATGCACAATATTTATTGTCAAACTTTTGTTCTTGGCGTCTGTTGTCAAATTGAGAATAGATTAAATATTGTTTGTCTTTGTTAATATTTTTTATAGTGTAGTCTTGACGAAATTTGTGATTATGGAAGTATAAAAATACAATCATAATAGTGTACAAACTTACAATTCCAATTAATTATAGTCGAATTTCGACTACTGCGGGACCTCTAGTAAAAAGAAATAGACACTAAATGTCTAAGTAACAGTACAATACCAATGGAACTATAAGAGGAATTTTCAATTCATCTTTCTTAATTAATTCGTTGGTAACATGAATCATAACTTAATGAATATTAGTGGACCCATTAATTCAGTTAAATTAATTTTATAACATGATTAAATTTTGCAATTGCATCTTTATTTAATTACGTATTTAAATTATATTATAACATTCCGCTTATAAGAATTCTAATTACTACGAATAACTATTTTTATGGTGTTCGATGCATCGCCATTGTCACGTACATTGGCTTCAAAGATCAGTGGGACGGCGGTGAACTCACCCGTTTAGTTAAATTCGTGATTCTGGAATGAATTCTTTGCTATGGTGTTTATCAGGGACCTCTTGTGAGTCCGCGCGGGTAGGTACTACCTACCACCCAGCCTATTTCTGCCGTGAAACAGTAATGCGTTTCGGTTCGAAGGGTTGGGCAGCCGTTGTAACTATACTGAGATCTTAGAACTTATATCTCAAGGTGGGTGGCGCATTTACGTTGTAGTTATCTATGGGCTCCAGTAACCACTTAACACCAGGTGGGCTGTGAGCTCGTCCACCCATTGAGGCAATAAAAAAAAATATCCTACCCTTCTCCCAGTCACCTGGGGTCAGCGCAACATGCTTTATCTTTCCATACTCCTATATCATCCATTATCCTCCTATATCCTATATCGTATACCATTTCTTCTTAGGTTTAACTCTTCCTCTAAAGCCATAGTTAAAACTAATATTCATAGTTAAAACTCTCTTACCAATCTCATTGTCATTTCGTCTCATACCATCCCAAACGCGCACTTCTCAACTTCTCTGTCACAGGTGCCACTTTCAGACTTCCTTTAGCATCAAAGTGCTATGGTATGGTCTTCAAACGAGTTTTGAGGGGAATTCTAAGTTAGAAACTATAGTTGAACATCAGTGATGTCTATTAGCCCCGATGGTCGTATAGTCTATCTTCATTTGCAAAATGTTAAGTGAAAAACCGCTAAGCTCGTTAGCGACTCTATCCTGCTCTACATTAACATACTTACTCCTTGGAACGCTTTTTAACGTGGATTTTGATATGCTATCGCTGTCTTCGGATTCTGAACAGACTTGGAAACTCGTCTCTGAAAGAATCATTATATCATTACTTTACTATATTATATTAGAATAATTACTTTTCAATTTAGTTGGAAATTCTGTTATCGTCGATAGCTTTCATTAGATACATGATCTTTTGATATATATTTTTTGTTCTTTGCCTATAGGAATATGCCTACGAAACTCCTGAAAGTATATGGTCATTGTCAGCAATACCGAAAACACAGTCGACCCACTACCTATCTTTGAGAACTCTCCCAGCATATAAGTTGAAACGCAAGTTTTTTTTTTCTTTCTACGTAATCGCTGGCTATTTCAGCTACGCAAAGCTTAGTGGAAAGCTCACGGGATTCAATCTGGGAGGCTTTGCTAACCTAGCGAGGTTAGTGCTTCTCTGAATCTACCATCGGATCCTAATCGTAACTACAGGGAAGATCCGGCGAGAAACTCAGTGGGTTTTGTCGGTGCATTAAGTCGCATGCCGTATTTGACGAGAACGGTGACCGGTGCTTGGAGTGCCTAAAAGCATCAAGACTGGGTCGGGACAAGGCAAGTCAGAGAGCTTAGAAAAACGCTCATTGTCTGAGCCAAATGATGCTTGGGTTCAATGATCTCTGAAAACACATTTGTAACGGCAATAGATATGCTGTACTTGAATGATATTATTTTCTTTTGGACTTGAGGACTGTTTTCGGATAAATTAAAATATGTTTATTTTTTGAGATATCCGTTGGCGTGTGTATTCTGAATTAGCAATCTTACAGTTTTATAATAGTATAGGGGTGTCAGGGACCAATATCAATTATCCAATAGCAACGGCACGCGTTTCTAGCGTCACACACAGCTCGATTCTAAATGGTCGCGAAAAATTACACAATAATATCTATATATTAATACGTGAAGTAAAAACTTTGTATTCCTTTTTACGAAAATTGCGCGGACGGAGGAGTATGAAATTTTGCACACTTATAGAGAATATAAAGACGAAGTGCACAATGCACCATTTTTTTTAAAATAATGCGTAAAAGATACATTAAATCAATAAAGAAAATATTGCACACACTACATACCATGTATTTGACGCACACAAACATGCATATTATTTATTGTCAAACTTTTGTTCTTGACGTCTGTTGTCAAATTGAGAATAGAATAAATATTGTTTGTCTTTGTTAATATTTTTTATAGTGTAGTCTTGGCAAAATTTGTGATTACAGAAGTATAAAATACAATCATAATAGTGTACAAACTTACAATTCCAATTATTTATAGTCGAATTTCGACTGCTGCGGGACCTCTAGTCAATATAATAATACTAATAACAAAATACAGATACAATAATTTCACGAATCGACATCCTCAGCATTGCAGATGCGTGAACAACGTTGTTAACACTATTGAGCTCACCCGTGTCGTATCTGGGCTTGACCCGACTTGGTAAATCTTGATTCTCAACATGTCCAAATGTCCGGAAGCCAACTGCGAATTGCGCGTACGGACTTATCTCGTATAGTTCTGAAAATAACACAAAAGATTTTAAGTTGATTTAAAAAATCCACATCTGACGGACCAAGGTTTAATTGTGTGTTATGAACAGGACCAACCACAAAGGCGGACTATGGCGATAGCCATCACAGAACACAAGATATTTGACAGATGCCTGAACCTTGCTTACGACATTTTCAGGATATGCTTGCTTATAATTTCAATTCGACTACTGGGGGACTTTTTTCCCTACCTATCATCAGTGTAACCCTAACAAGTAGGTGAGCTCACGGAGCTCAAACCTGACGACGTTGCTAACATGGCCCCAGCAAGGACAGTGCTTCTCGCAGAATCTACCACTGGAGTGGAAACGCGACACACTGAGAAGATCTGGCGAGAAATTCAGTGGGCTCTGTCTATGGGTTAGTTTACTCACCGAGTCCTTCGTCGCAAGCGACGGGTTCGACGAGAACGATGACCGGTGCTTGGGGTACCTAAAAGCACCGTTAGTGGATCGGGAGGATCGAAATGACGTGAACTGGGGGACCACTAGTTACCTTAATATTACCAAAGCGTTAGTTATCTCAATAGAATCTATTAAAAGACGAACCGAGATAGTGTGCCATTCCAAAAATAATGTAATTCTAAGCGCACGTTATTCAACTCACCGTGCTTACTGTTGTTTCTCATATGTATCGGTGCACTGTATATCCTGTTTTGTGGATTCCCAGGATTCTCTTTCACGTTGGCCAGATTCGAATGCGAAGTGTTGGCCGTCAGGTTGCCGTTGTCAGATTTATTGTCATTCGTTATTGAATCCCTGTATTCTGTTAGGTTGCCGCTTCTGGAAGATGGGACACAAAATTTATTACTGATGTCGATAATGCAGACATTTCATAGAATTTGATTCATGCTAGATAGAGAGTATTCTAGAACAAATTGATTCTTAACCAAAACTCCTTGTGCGGGAAAGAGACCGATGATTCAGTCAATCCCCTCCAAAAACTCAGTGAAATTCTATAAGTCCGTTTAAATATCTAAATATCAGCTGATTAGCCAATCATAATAAATGTAGTCAGATTTTATGTAAAAAAAATTACCTTCGTCTTTTAATTAAAATGTAGAGACAAGCGAGAAGACACACTGTCAGTAGTATAGAGCTGCAGATTATCACAAGCATGTTCAGATCAAAGAGATCTGAGGGCGGGCCGATTTCACCTGAAATGTATAATAGTTTAATAATAAACTATAAGAACATCCTTAAATAGCAAACCGAACTAAAGAGAGAGTATTTTTTCTTTCTCACCAAAAAAAACCAACAAATAATAAACTATGCGAAACATTGAATACAAAAAAGTACAATTGGCGGTCTTATCGCTAATAGCGATCTCATCCAGATAACCATCAGCTGGACAAGAATCATTTGGAAACGAATTACGTGCGGTGTACCAATCCAGTGAAATATATACATACATACATACATACACACACATACATACTAAACAATCATTTTATATCGTTGTATCCCGTTGATACTGTCAGGATGTTAGTCCTTGATGCGTGTGCAAATTTTCAAGTAAATCTTTCGTCTTGACGTCGGTGAAAATTAATAACACAATCAAATGTTAAAGAACGCAAAAAACATTGAAATACTTGGAAATCAGTACCCAAAACTGCTTTCTTGTCAAAAGGTACATACTAGCTAGCTATATGAGTCGTCTATTATCAAAGGTGGCAATCTGTGCATTTGGACAAAAAAATGTTATTGATATGTCAATACAGATTGATTTGAATATAATCGTCTCCTTCAAAGAATACGGTTCAAAACCTGCATTAAATAAAGGTTAATACTTAACCTGTTATTTATCTAAGATGTCGTTCAGAAGAGTTTTGTGACTGCCAATGGAATACAAAGTCAATAATTCGTTTTTCTGATTTTCCAATAATTGTCCAAAAGTCAGATTGCCGGCTTTGATAATAGTCGACTCATATATAGTGAATGCTTTAAGCTCTGTATCAGCTTTATACTGTTTCGGTCATAAAATTTTAAATACATACTTCCGTCCTCATTCTTTGTTGCATAATTATAAAGCGAGGTTACGCTTCCGGCTTCGTTGGTGGCCGTCACTCTGACCTGGTACCAAGTACCAGGAGCTAGGCCAGCGATGGCCAGAGAGCCGGAGCGAAATGTTGGATCTTGGTACAGCATATTCCAACTGTCGGTTACAGCCTGCAACGTATTTATTTACTGGTGGGATGACCTCTTGTGAGTCCGCCCGGGTAGGTACCACCGCCCTGCCTACTTCTGCCGTGAAGCAGTAATGCGTTTCGGTTTGAAGGGCCGGGCAGTCGTTGTAACTATACTGAGACCTTAGAACTGATATCTCAAGGTGGGTGGCACCTTTACGTCGTAGATGTCTATGGGCTCCAGTAACCACTTAACACCAGGTGTGCTGTGAGCTCGTCCACCCATCTAAGCAATAAAAAAGATAAAAAAAAGAACTCAGTTCCGATGACGGGTGGTGCAACGGTAATAACATCATGACAAAATCTTCTCAAACAATCCTTCAGAGCGTTCCCTAATACAGCACCAAAATGGATCCTACCCATCTAAGCAATAAAAAAAAAATTAAAAAAAATGCAAGATGTCTAAGCTAAACGTTCTTCGGCTTTCGGTAGGCATTGCTGAAGTCCATGGGCGACGGTAACCACTCACCATCAGGTGCGCCGTATGCTCGTCTGCTTACAAGGGCATTAAAAAAAATCTTGAAGTCATAATAAATAATTCCGACAGATACCGACTCTGACAGCACTGAAGTAAACGAAAGAGACTTGTGGTGTTAACATTTATATGGCCGCAAGGATTACATGTAGTCTTTTAATGGTATACCAATAAGCAGTATCTGCATACCGTGTTACTTCTAGTGCGTATCCAAGTTCTTGCTCCGAGAGCTTTGTAATCAACTTCCCAAGTTCGAAGCTCACAGCCGGCTGACTCCCACCCAGCCATTTGCACCACAATATGGGAGCTATTGCTCCAAAGCCATTCATTCGTAGATGGGGCTACAGGTGCTGAAACAACAAAATTATTAAGCTCAAAGGTAATTCAATTCTGACAATATCTTATTACAAGTTGATAGCCAACCTCCTCCCAACGTGCTGACTTCTAAATACGCCGGTTGTGATGTACCAACTTTGTTTGTAGCTGTGATCCTTAGAGAATATTTTGTACCACACTTGAGCCCTTTTAAGGAGTACTTATGGACTGTGGATAAGTCTGGCATCTTGTTAGCCTGCCACGCTTCCTGCCACTGACCGTTTGCTTCCTTCCACGTGAGACTGTAACCTGAAATTGTATCTCAAGTTTTAGAGGTTATGAAGCTTAGCGTACCACATGCGATAGCTTTTCGGTACTTACTAATCTTTTGAATGGAACTTCTGTTGGTGATGTAGTAAGGTTGTTCCCATTCTACTAAAATTGAGTCTTTGTATGGTGTAGCCCTCAGAATTGGCGCTTCAGGCAAAGGTAGCACAATTACATTGTACTCAACGGAATCAGACCCGTAGAGGTTCTTGGCCAGGCAGGTGTAGTTCCCACTTAAAGACTGATCTATGTCTGTGAGAATTAAATGATTGGGTTAAAATGTGAACCGAGATTCTTCTCCCTCTTTTTTAAGGTCAATTGACCTCGAGGTAGACCGATACAAATATAAGATGATGTTTCACCAGAAGGAAAAAAGGATTGCTGTCATAATCTAGAGAAGATCTAATGATTCTTGCTCAGGGGGAAGTTTCAGCGCATTGGCCGTTGAAGTTCTTTTTTTCTTCTTTTTTTATTGCTTTAGTGGGTGAACGAGCTCACGATCCACCTGGTGTTAAGTGGTTACTGGAGCCCATAGACACTTACGACGTAAATGCGCCACCCACCTTGAAATATAAGTTCTAAGGTCTCAATATAGTTACAACGGCTACCCCAGCTTTTTAACCGAAACGCTATACTGCTTCACTGCAAAAATAGGCAGGATGGTGTTTTGATAATGATCTTACTGTTAATGAGCAGACTATCATCATGGTTCCTGGTGTATCTGGGGTGGTGCGTGATGATGTGGTGGTGTCGGTACCACACGGTGCGCGGCGCCGGCGTCCCCACGCACGCGCATCCCAGCAGCACCGAGCTGCCAGCGCCAGCCGACACCACCCCGCCTAGGGACGACACACCCGCTACCACTGGAATTCATATCACACCCATAGATGTAGATATGTAGAAAAGGTTGTAACTACCGTCTTATCTGTCTACTATCTCTATCTCTGTCTATCGATATCTCTATCTATCTAGTACATAGAAGAGATAGGAAATTGTTATGTTATGATTTTATTAGTTTCCCCTGTATATGTATAACAGAAATGAACGTAACGGAATCATTGCATGTAATTATCACCCGCATTAAAACGGTGGACTAGGAAATTTGGCATACTAATCGAGAACCGATTACTAAACACCATATGGTCGACTGGAAGAGAATGCCCATGGCATTAAGTCCGCCTGTGTACAAGTTTTGTTTTGTGCATAAAGTATAAATAAATAAATAAAATAAATAAACAACAAGTTAGGGGATTAATTTTTTCTCGTTTTTATTTATTTATTTAAAAAATAAAACAATTAGATTAATTACATATTTCTTTTTAATTTTGTAATTTGAAAACACCAGTTAACTTTATCCTATACATAAAAAAAAGTTAAATTTTATAATAAATAAATTTATAAAAAAGATGATCCTTCACTACATAGTATAAAACCAAGTCGATTTCCCTGTATCTATATCCCTATATATGCTTAAATCTTTAAAACTACGCAAGGGATTTTGATGCGGTTTTTTTAATAGATAGAGTGATTGAAGAGGAAGGTTTATATTATGTATAATAACATCCATTAAATAGTGGAGAAATCAATAATATATTACAGTTTCCGAAGCGAAGCCAGGGCGGGTCGCTAGTAATTTAATAAATTTAAGTTTGGAAAAAAAAAGATATTAAATTTTAGTTCGATTAGACCAGCGCGTTTTTATTTTGTTTGTTTATAAAGAGAGAGAGAACTGGTTACTGGGTAACGAAATTATAATCCCTCACCTCGATGTGTTGGCGTGTGTGAAACTCTTCTACTAGGGGGTCCTTCCCCGGCTCGGGTGGAAGCTGTGACCCAGCACTCATATGAGGATCCGGTCCTGAGTTCTCGCACCTCTTTTGTGGTCTTTGAGCTTTCAACGACGTGCGTCTGAGGTGGACCATTGCTGAGTGGTGGATTGTGAAATTTGTTAATTGCATGTGGTGCTTTAAAGTCGAATGGAATATATTTCTGTTCTTAGGTATACAGAACTATTGCCAAACTGTCTAAAATCTAGATCTGGTCTTTACTGGTGGTAGGATCTCTTGTGAGTCCTCACGGGTAGGTACCACCACCCTGCCTATTTGTGCCATGAAGCAGTAGTGCATTTCGGTTTGAAAGGTGGGGCAGCCGTTGTAACTATACTTGAGACCTCAGAACTTATATCTCAAGGTGGGTGGCGCATTTACGCTGTAGATATCTATGGGCTCTAGTAACCACTTAATACGACGTGGGCTGTGAGCTCGTCCGCCCATCTAAGCAGTAAAAAAATTAGATGCCCTACCACTATCTGAAAAGTAATAAGTACAGAATAACACTGTTAACTACCTGGTTGTTGGTTTGATGTATGCTGTGAAGTGGAGAATCTCACCGTTGGGCTGGTCTGGTCTTTTCCAGCTGATAAGGAGTGACGTGGCTGATGTCACCAGCACTTTGATGCCAGGCGGAGGACCCGGAACTGGAAGGTGAGTAGTGTTGATGTAAATGGTAGTTTTGTGAAATTTTGAAGTTTTGAAAGGGCAAGTTCTTTTTTTAATACGCTTTTATTAGCTTCAGACGTATGTATGTTTGTAACGAAATTTTTGAACATGATTTTGACCCCCTTCAAGACGTCGGATTACCTCGAAATTTGGCATACTTATTAAGGATCGATGACAATTCAATATAAAAAAAATGGAAAAAAATTGAAATTCAACTAAAAAATGAAAAATAAATAATAGTTTAAAAAAACAAAAAAAATACACTTTTATAGAAAATCCAACTAAAAAATAGAAAATAAATTTTAATAAATTTCAATTAAAAGTAGTGTCGGATTTTCTATAAAAGCGTTTTTTTTTTTAACTATTATTTATTTATTTCTGTCGTCAATTGACTTTTGCAATATACTAAAATTCCCTTTAACTCACCATCCTCAAGTGTGGCGCATACGATCGGGTACGAGTAAGGACCAGCTCCGTAGTTGGAAAAGCCGGCCACTTTGATGGTGTAATTCGTGTACTTCAGCAGCGATTGAAGATAAATCTCGGTGTGGAGTGAAGTTACATTGTTCCAAGGTCCTTCTAAAAATATTTCTTAATGTTTATTTCTGTAAGGATTGACAGTAGATGAATTATATTGTTACGCCGGTAAGAGTAACGAGTCGAACGAATATCGAAGGAACTAGAAGCGCCTAGAACGCTCGAAAAATACAACGCCATCTATTGACAGATTGTGGAAACTACTACTAGATATGTATGGAATATTCTAGGGATGAGTTATCGGCTATAAAAGCGTTGTAGAGATGGCACGCAGTGAGTCAGTAATCGGAACTACTCGAAGCGAAGCAGCGAACGGATCACCTGAAGCGAAGCGGAACAAGCGAATTGTCTGTTTTGAAGTATTTGTGAAGTGTTTAAGTGTTGAATACAGGTTTTAGTTGTACTTTGGTGAAATTTTATTTATCCCGAACCCCAGCGCGTAACAATATATATATATTTTTTAATTCTAATATCAGGTAATATGAGTATGTAGCAGTATGTGGAGTATACAAATGTAAGCGTACCAATAAACCTTGAAATAGTAACAGTATTGTAAAATTTTCTTAAACATTATTGCAATTCATTGGATTTTCCTGGTGATAAAGCGTGCAGGTCCGCGTGGATAGGAATTACCAGCATCGCCATCGCAATTCAAATGTTGAACCTTTTTTATTGCCATCGTAGGCCAGACGAGCATACAGCACATCTCATAGTAAGTAATTATCGTCGCTTATAGACGTTATGCTATAGCCAAATCGGTACCTACCATTGAGTACTCTCCACAAGCCTCATTTGAAAAAAGGACATGGCATGGCGATTGGAAAACATCTTGGAGGGGAGTTCATTCTATTTAGTCCCATATGTTTCAAGAGGAGATATTTATGTTGTGATGACTGTGGATCTCCAGCTAATGCTATATCTATGGCCACACTTGCACAAGTTTATGATTTTAATTATGTCTGTTACTCGTGTAGTTCGAAGAAAATACGAAATCTATATATTAATACGTGAAGCAAAAACTTTGTATCCCTTTTTACGAAAATTGCGCGGACGGAGGAGTATGAAACTTCACACACATAGAGAATATAGAAAAGGAGTGCAGAATACTAATATTTTTTTAAATTGTGTGTTAATAATACATTAAATCGATAAATAAAACATTACACACACTACCATGTATTTGATACACACACACACATATAATAATATATACTCTTTATTTACTGTCAACCTTTTGTTATTGCTTAAAGTCTGTGGTCAAATTGAGAATAGGTTAATATTGTTTATCTTTAATATTATTTGTCTATAGTGTAGTCTTGGTAAATAATGTGATTATAGAATTATAATAGTCTTTGACAATAGAATCATAATAATTTACAAATTTATAATTTCAATTAATTATAGTCGAATTTCGACTACAGCGGGACCACTAGTCATATTAAATCACTCACAGTGCGCTGCGGTTCGGCCATTGTTAATTGCTTACTAACCTTCGGTTGCATATAGCAAAGTGTACCCCACGAGAGAGCTGCCGTGTCCCGGTGACATCAGAGGCTGCCAGCCGATACGTAGCGAGGTGGGAGAGACAGCCGTGCACTCCACCGAAGACGGGGCCTGCTCCGGTGCTAGAATAAAACAGACGATAGCTAAATAAAGTGTAAGTTTTTTTACTGGTGGTAGGACCTCATGTGAGTCCGCACGGGTAGGTACCACCACCCTGCCTATTTCTGCCGTGAAGCAGTAATGCGTTTCGGTTTGAAGGGTGGGGCAGCCGTTGTAACTATACTGAGACTTTAGAACTTAAATCTCAAGGTGGGTGGTGTATTTGCGTTGTAAACGTCTATGGGTTTCAGTAACCACTTAACGTCAAGTGGGCTGTGAGCTCGTCCACCCATTTAAGCAATAAATAAAAATAAATAACTTTTAACGGAGAAGTTGACAAGTGCGCGTTTGGGATGTTATGAACATGCTATGAGACGAAATAATAAGGTTGTTAAGAGAGTTATAACTATGAATGTGGAAGTCTTAGAGAAAAAGTTAGGCCTAAGAAAAAATGCGTGAAAGACGATATGGGTAAGAAGGGAGAGAGTGGAGAGATAGTATGTGATAGAGGAGTATGGAAAGCAAAACCTGTTGCACCGACCCTAAGTGACTGGGAGCATGGCAGGAGAATGATGATGATTACATACCTCCTTCTCTCGTGTCTCGGAAGACTGGTAACGAGAATGGTCCCGAACCCGCACTAGTGAAGGCTGATATCGATACAGCATATCTGTAAATAAGAGAGACTGTTATTTTTGTTCTACTACACGGTCTAGTAGGTTTGCTAGATACAAAGATTGGTCAAAGCGTAAAATCTACAATTGAACGACTAGTTTTTTTATTTTTTTTTTTATTGCCTAGGTGTGTGGACGAGCTCACAGCCCACCTGGCGTTAAGTGGTTACTGGAACCCATAGACATCTACAATGTAAATGCGCCACACACCTTGAGATATAAGTTCTAAGGTCTCAGTATAGTTACAACGGCTGCCTCACCCTTCAAACCGAAACGCATTACTGCTTCACGGCAGAAATAGGCGGGGCGGTGGTACCTACCCGTGCAGACTAACAAGAGGTCCTACCACCAGTGCAAGAGGTCCTACCACCAGTACAAGAGGTCCTACCACCAGTACAAGAGGTCCTACCACCAGTTTAATGGCTATTAAATAAATTAGCGTTCGGTAATTGATCGTAATGCGATTTAAATTATTAATAATACCTGAAGATTAATAAAAAAGTAATTTGGTTTTAGTGGGCTATGTGTTGACATTTTTAATAAGATCCCAGAAAATGTTCAAATACTACCCGTTTGAAGATTTAAGTAGACTCCCACGGAATATTTGTGCTAATAATAATAATAATCATTTATTTCAGACCATATTTTAGTCCATATATAAAAATAGAAATTTGAATTTGAATTTGAATATATTTATCCCGCCACATGTAGGCGATTCCATGTTAAGAAGAATGGACAAAATGCGTAATATTTTTTTTACCACATTTTTTTTCCAACTTTCGTATTTGATAAGAACGAGTATATCTGAGACCTTGAATTTTATAACAAACGTTAATAGCGATGCTGATCATCATCATCATCATCATCATCAACAGCCTACAGTCGTCCACTGCTGGACATAGGCCTCTCCCAATCCAAACCACTGAGCCCGGTCTGCGGCTCTCCTCATCCACTTCTTGCCGGCCACCGTGCGGAGGTCATCGCACCACCTAGCCAGGGGGCGTCCCACGTTACGTCTTCCGCTGCGCGGTCTCCACTCGAGAACTGATGTCACCCATGATTCGATAATAAGAGTCAGCTACCACTGGACGGACGCAGTACGTAGTATATTTAAAATTAGTAATGGATAGCAAACGCAAATTATATTTTACTAGTGCTGTTTATAGGCAGACGAGCATACGGCCCACCTGATGGTGAGTGGTCACCGTCGCCCATGGACGTCAGCAATGCCAGGAGCAAAGCCAAGCCGCTGCTTGGTTAAAATAAAAAAGTTTAGCAGGCTTGGAAACTAGTCTCGTAAGCTTTGTTTGTTATATTGTAGTTATGCCACACCTAGTATTTTTGAGGAGTCCGCTGACAACGGTTTCTTGTTTGCCGGACAACTGTGAGACCTTCAACGTCCTCGAATCAGCTTCCTCTGAAAACCAAAGATATAATATGCAAATTCGTTAGGTCATCAACATATTTGTAGATAGACATGCTTTAACAAAAACCGACTTCAAATAGAAAAAAAGGGTGCGTGTACGCGCGTAAAAAGTTATACTTTATTTCTATTAAATTTATTTCTTTTTTTTAATATTAAATAATTAATAATATAAATATTTAACGTTGATAATTTAATAATATTTAGTAAGAATTATATTAAATAATAATTTTGTCATTTATATTACTAAAAAATGAAAGCTAATAACACTTTTTTTTACGAGTGTACATGCGCGAAAGTTCACCTGCGGCTATATTCAGACTCGCTAAGTTACGTCGGTCGTATTGTAATGAGCGATTTAGTGGGCAACTTCATTCCGTAAATTTTGTGTCACGGTGCGCGTGCATCGTAAAATTTCACTCTCATCAATTTTTCATAACGTGCCTAAAGAAGTATAACTTCATAAAATATATTCCAATACACTAAAATAATAATCATCGAAATCGGTTGGCGTGATATTGAATTATTGAATTATTCATCTATTTGTCACGCACGTACTTAATGCAAATTTAATGGCTATCTCATGGATACCATTATCAGAACTGGACTAAATTGAAATGGGACTACACGAGAAGCTTCAGCTTTCTAATAAAAAAAAGATTCATTAAAATCGATTCACCCAGTCAAAAGTTATGAGGTAACAAACATAAAAAAAACATACAGTCGAATTGAGAGCCTCCTTTTTTGAAGTCGGTTAAAATGACTTGTTAGTAATAGTTAGTATGAAGCTAGAATAGAATAAATGTTATTACCAGCGCCACTAATCTGCGCAACCGCCTTCAGATGGTAGCCGAGAAGAATACCGTTATGGGTCTCTTTAAGAGGAGGTAGCCACGAGATATACAGTTCTCCGGGATTCTCGGTTTGTTCCACTTGAACGTTTACCGGTGGTGAAGTAGGAGCTGGAAACACAAGAGGGTTTTAGTGCATGCCAAATCCAGGTAGTGAAGCTAGTTTTTTTGCTGATTTCTATAGCCCATTTCGGCAGTAAGAAACCTCTTAGACTCTCAAAATTTTAACTGAAAGTGCACATTTTGAAATTGATATTACAGTCATGAAACCTTTTTTTTTTCGGACTGGGCGCCGAACCTTCTAGGAGGTTCCCGCGCCTAGGGGGCGCGCGGAGTACATGGGACTGGTCCGCAACTGCGAGACCGCGGGCCCAAGGATGTTTTACCTATGTTGGTTGTTGTTGGATGTTTATGTTGACCCTATCCACTAAACGACTACCCTGCACTCATCACCTAAGCGTCCGATCCCTTCCGAGGTCAAAACCCGGATGAGGTTACTGCGGTCAACACTACAACCAGAGGGCGCAGCTCACCCCAAGGATGTCCGGTACGGCAGCCCGTCAGGGCGCCCAGACGGTGCCATTGGTATCCCGAATACCCCGCTGGACCAGAACCAGCCTGCCGGGTCGGGACGCGATACACCGCCAACCGGTTGCTCTTTTTATCTAGAAGCTATTTCTCCTCGGCAGCGCGCTACAGTGCTGGTAGCGCGCCGCGTGGCCTCGATCCCCTCAGGTCGCCCCTTGACCTTCACCAGGGGGACAGTCACTAAACCTAAGACACCCTTTTTTTAAGTAGACTTACTAACATTCCATTTTACGTGGTTTAAAAAAAAAGTCGTATAAAGCTCTTCAATAAAATAGAGACGATAAAAATATGATAAACTATATGGTCTTTGTCTTGTTCCACATTAAGCCTTTTAGTTTTGATGAGGAGGCAAACGATTAAAGACCATCGTCTAGTAATCCTCGTAATCCTCTCTAGGTAAAGGGTGTTTCAGAATGTTTTTCATTTTTTAATTGACTACTCGATACTGCCATATGATCCGGACTTTTTTGGTTACCGAAATGCAAAACCAATATGGCTATAATCACAACACCTTTTTCCAGCAAGATGGAGCCACTTCTCATTTACAAATGACTCATTAGCTGCTCTTCAAGATTTATTCCCTGGAAGAGTGATAAATCGCAGAGGGGACATCAACTGGCCACCGAGGAGCCCTGATTTAATGCCTGCTGACTTTTCTTATGTGGCTACCTAAAAAGTAAAGCTTACAATCCATTGTCACTCAACAGAATTTTTTGAAGCAAAGAATCACAGAAGAAATCAACTCTTATTCCAAGAACGATGCTCCAGTGAGTGCTTGAAAATGTTAGCTCCAGGTTAAATGAGTGTGAACAAGTGAATGGTGCGCATTTGCAAACGACTGTTTTTTTATAACGAGTTTTAATAAATATTGTTTTTTATTTAACAGTTAAAAACGAAAAACATTCTGAGAAACCCGTTATATACCCCATAGTGATCTTGTTAAGCATGTACCTTCTTCGTGGGTTGTGAAGTGCAGTGGCGCAGTGTATTGGCTGATGCCGACTTGGTTCGTTGAAGCAACCCTCACTGCATATGACGTTGCTGGCCGAAGATTCTGTAGTTCTAGAGACTGGCGGATGTCGAGGTCTTTGCTGGAAGTTATACTCAATGTGCTCAATAATAGCCTAGCATAGTGCTTGGCTTACAAGGAGACACGTGTTGCAATCTTAATGTCATGTGTCACGTTGTTTGTCCGCGATGGACTCCTAAACTACTTAACCGATTTTAAATTAAATTTGCACACCGTGTGCAGTTTGATCCAACTTGAAAGATAGGATAGCTTACATCATAATTTATGGCCGCAATATTATTTTATTGCAAATTATTTGTCTATTATTTGACATTTACAATTATCTGTTAAGTCCAAACGATTTTAACAGATGGCGGTATCTGTTGACTGGACTGAGTAAGTAACCAATAGATGGCGCTGCTATGTTAAACCTACAAATGTGTCATATAAGCTACAATTTAATAGCATAACCACACGTGTTGCTGAGGCTTAAGTATAAGTTAAATTTATTTCGTAGTAAACGCAATACAGTGAAATCCAATTTTTTTTATTGCCCTTGTTGGCAGACCAGGATACGGCCCACCTGATGGTGAGTGGTTACCGTCGCCCATGGACTTCAGCAATGCCAGGGGCAGAGCCAAGCCGCTGCCTACCGCAATTGTTCTACTTTGTTAATTTTTGGTATTAGCATAGCCGGCCACGTGTTATTTAGAAACAAAAACCTTAGCTACAGCAACGTGTGGGTCTGCTAGTTATTATATGTAAGTCACGTGTCACGACGTTTGGCCGCGATATACTCTGAAACTATCTATTCGATTTCAATGGTTTTTTTTTCAAAATACGTATTTTGTTCCTGTAACTTGAGAGATAGGGATGTTTTTTTTTCAATTTACAAACATAATATTTTTTATTGCAAGTTACTTGTTTAATTTATGGTAAGGGTTATATATATTATAATAGAAATAGAAATAGAAGAAGAAGAAAAAAAGAAAAAATATATCAAAGCATACCGAGTGTGATTAATGGTGATTGCTCGATCCCAGTCGTGGTCGTAATTCAGAGCGCAGTATTGGACGAGGTAGTTCGCGACCGAGGACCTTGCAGAGTCCCGCCACGACAAGAGTGCGGCTCGAGGGCGTACTGCTTCTACGCGAACTTCTGCAGGTGGACTCGGTGGCTCTTGAAAGAAAGGTCATGACAGCGAATCAGTTGAAAGAGCATCTGATGTTTATCTATATATACAAAAGAAAGTCGCGTTAGTTACATTATTTATAACTCAAGAACGGCTGAACTGATTTAGCTGAAAATTTGTGGGTAGGTAGCTTAGAACCAGGAGAAGGACATAGGATACTTTTTATCACGTTCCCGTGGGACGTGACATAAAACGTGGTATAACAAAACGCAACTGACAGCTATACGTAATGTAGTCTGTGGTTAATTAAAGTACAATTTTGAAGTTGACCGGTTGATGAGTTTGTTTCGAGTTTCTATTAGCTTATTGTGCCGAGATAGGTAATCATTAAGAAAGCCATGCCGCGACCAACACGATCAAATCTTTCCCGACGAAGCCGTAATGCAACTAGAATTCGAAACACTGCAAGTGAAATTACTGAAGAAGAACAAAAAATAAAAATATAATAATAATAACTAAAATGCATGGCCAATAAATTAAATCATAAATCATTAAAATACTTGCTTTGTAATTTACATCAATTATCCAAATAAAAAATTGACCTTGATAAAATCTAAAGTCTGCTCATTTAATGCCTCTAAGGCGGAACAAAGTTTGCCGGGTCACCTAGTATCATATAATTTTACGGCAGACAGCGGCTTGGCTCTGCTTCTGCTAAAGCTTCCATCAGCGACGGTAATAACTCACTATCAGATGAGTCGTATTCTCATCTGCCTATAAAAGTAAAAAATATAATGATCCCTGCTCTGGGCACTACTTTTGAAACTATCTATATATATAAATGAATTGCTGTTCTTTAGTCTCGCTAAAACTCGAAAACGGCTGGACCGATTTGGCTAATTTTGTTCTTAAATTATTTGTGGAAGTCCAGAGTAAGTTTAAAAGGTAGATAAATATGAAAATGCTCGGAATTATATAAAAATAACAATTTTGTTTTTCCTTTGATGTGTCCCCCGTCGGACGGATTCCTTTTGATTGTTTTAAGTTTATTTTATACAAAAGCTTAGGTCTTTTATTTATCGATTGAGGCACTACGAAGTCTGCCGGGTCAGCTAGTTATTAACTGAAATTAGATGCGCCTGAAGTTAAGTGGTAGTATTATAAAACTACAGAGTCTGGTTCGAATAGTGCCCTAACACTGCTGCTTAAGAGGAGGAATATGGATAAGATTTGAGAAGTAAGGTACGAGGTTTTAGATGATGATGTTGTTACAGCTAACAGAGAAGAATTGAGTTCTTTCATTAATACACGAATAGACTATGATCATTAAGATCCTTAGATATCAAAGAGTTCAGCATATAATTTGGACAAACAAACTCACCCAATATCGTGAGGTGTATATTAAAAATCGCAGAACCGTATGGATTATTCGCTCGACATTGGTAAAGCCCTGCGTCAGTCGTCTCTGAGTATTGAATATTGATGGTGCTTTCCAATCCTTGGTTTGCCTTCGAGTCCAAATGCTGTAATCTGAAACAAAAGGCAATAAGTATTAAACATATCATAAGATCCACTTTGCACTTAATATCCAAAAATATATGCACATATATGGTAAGACCAAATAGTTACGTATCATTAAATCTTGGATTGGAAACCGATTTTTTTTGTAGGGTAGCTACCATCAGCCTTCCTATTTCTGCCGTGAAGCAGTAATGCGTTTCGGTTTGAAGTATGGGGCAGCCCTTGTAACTATACTTGAGACCTTACAACTTATATCTCAAGGTGGGTGGCGCATTTACGTTGTAGATGTCTATGGGCTCCAGTAACCACCCAACATCAGGTGGGGTGTGAGCTCGTACAGCCATCTAAGTAAATATGTATATATATAACATTCAAATAAGAGATATTTTAAATAACAGTAACTTTAAGACGTAATTATAGTGAGGAAATCTTATAGTCTCTTTCTTGCAACTTTATATTTCAATAGCATCATCCTTTGTATTTTGACAGCTTCCTTACTTACTTATTGATTCCTAAAAGGATTCTCACATCGCTGAATAATTTGACTTAGGTACCTACATACCTCTGATTCTGAAGATTAATGATCTTCCCATCTTTAGTCCACGAAATGCGGATAGGGTCGTCGCCGAGAGCTCTGCACTGCAGCGAGACTGCATGGCCGAGCTGTGACGTCACGTTTGAGGATGATGAGTCGAAATGGACCGGCTCTGGGAAACACAATAGCCTTTCTGATCACACAGATAGAAAATGTGAAAGAACGCTAAATTTTTAATCATCATAGTCAGTTACTTTTGGCAAAGACGTCGTGGTCATGTGGACTCCTTGTTTATTAAAGCCTTGACAGCTGTTCTCCATAGTTTGTGAACTGAGGCTTGGTGCACGCAGTCGTTAAGTCGGGTTTTGGTAAGGTCTTTCACTTGATCAGTCCAGCGCATAAATAAGGCTTCGTCCACGAGATCTTTTACCTCTATATTATTAGAGATCATGTTATGGCATAGTGCGAAACTTTGAACTTTTGACGGGGATAAAAATCAAACCCGCAAAATTATAATTTGCGTAATTATCGGTGGTAGGATCTTTTGTGGGTCCGCACGGATAGGTACCACCGCCCTGCCTATTTCTGCCGTGAAGCAGTAATGCGTTTCGGTTTTAAGGGTGGGGCAGCCGCTGTAACTATACTGCGATCTTAGAACTTATATCTCAAGGTGGGTGGCGCATTTACGTTGTAGATGTCTATGGTCACCAGTAACCACGTTTTTTTTTTATTGCCCTTGTAGGCAGACGAGCATACGGCCCACCTGATGGTGAGTGGTTACCGTCGCCCATGGACTTCAGCAACGCCAGGGGCAGAGCCAAACCGCTGCCTACCGCTTAATACTCTCCACAAGCCTCGTTTAAAGAAGGACATGTCATAGCGCTCGGGAAACACCGTGGAGGGGAGCTCATTCCATAGCCGGATGGTACGTGGCAAAAATGATCTCTGGAAACGCACTGTGGATGACCGCAGTGGCTCCAGGTAGTATGGATGAACTCTACTCCGGTGGCGGGCGGTGCGATGGTAAAAACGAGATGCCGGTACCATCTCGAACAATTCCTCAGAGCGCTCCCCATGGAACATACGATACAAAATACAGAGGGAACCGAAGTCCCTCCGCAGACCCAGAGGTTCCAAACGATCCGTGAGAACTAAACACCAGGTCGGCTGTGAGCTCGTCCACCGATCTCAGCAATAAAAAAATGGTACTTACTGTTCACGCTCATCCAAATGGTTTTGCTTAGAGGCTGGCCGACGCCATTTTCAACATTGCACGAGTACAAACCCTCGTCCGTGACTGACACGTCCTCAATAACGAGCGTGCCATTCGGAAGGTTGAGTATTCCACCGCCAGCTAGCTCCAAAACTGGTTGCCACGTTCCTAACAGTGCTGGAATAGAAAGAAGAATTGGCTACCCAAAAACCACTGACAAACATTGTTAAAGAGCGTCAGAAAGAAAAAAGGTAGGCAGCGGCTTGGCTCAGCCCCTTGCATTGCTGAAGTCCATGGGCGACGGTAACCACGCCCCATCAGGCGGGCCGTATGCTCGTCTGCCTACAAGGGCAATAAAAAAAAACGGCGAAGTCACTTATCGACATTATGTAAGTGTTTACTGTTTCAGAATTACCTATGGCTAAAACAGTTTCATAATAAGTTTGGTTATCATAATTATGTATAAGAGAAATTATATGGACTAGTAGTCCCCCAGTAGTCGAAATTCGACTATAATTAATTGAAATTATAGCTTTGTACACTATTATGATTCTATTTTCAAAGATTTTCAAAGATTATTATACTTCTATAATTACAAACTTCGCCAAAAATACACTTTAAACAAATATTAATAAAGAAACAATATTTAATCTATTCTCAATTTGACAACAGACGTCAAGAACAAAAGTTTGACAATAAATAAATAGTATGCATGCGTGTTGCGTCAAATACATGGTATGTAGTGTGTGTAATATTTTCTTTATTGATTTAAAGTATCTTTTATGCATTATTTAAAAAATATATTAGCATCGTGCACTTCTTTTCTATATTCTCTATAAGTATGGAAAATTTTATACTCCTCCGCCCGCGCAATTTTTGTAAAAAAGGATACAAAGTTTTTGCTTCACGTATTAATATATAGATAGTTCTAAAATAGGTTAGCTGTGAAAAAAAATGTTTTTAAATTCCTACCGTCCTTTTTCATCCAATGCACTTGTGGTTGAGGATATCCGCTAGCACTACACGAGACTGCTCCCTTCCTGCCGAGAAGTAATGATGTATTTGATGGCTCTTCCAACCATTTCGGAGCAACTGAAAGGTTGTAAAATAATTATTTATTGGTGAGGTTAGATTCGTTAATTCAAGCTCCAAACATTATTTAGCTAAATATTGGTCACAAGTGCCAAGGCTACGTCCGTTAGCTATGCCTATGAACAGCCGAATTAGAATCTATTCTACTCTTGTACTCAATTGAGACAATAACCTTCAATTGAAAAGTAATTTCGTCCTAACACTCTGTTGATGTGGATAGAATACTTTTTCAGAGATTGAAAAATGTTTCATTACATAATGATTTTTATTACCTTTGATATAAAGCTCAGTGGATCGATTAACTTTTGCTACGTGGTTCGAAGCGACGCAAGTGTAAGTACCGCAATGCTCTAAAGAAACTTTCTTGATTACCAGGGCGCTGAAAAGCTCCGAGTTTCTTTCTGCCACCTACAAATTAGTTAGTGCTATTAATTTTAATTAAGGTCCTCTCTCTTTTGAACATTTGCACTACCAAAGATTTGCAAAGAAAAAAGATGTGCGGTGTCGTGGGACACCGGATAGGAACGAAATTCCTTATTATAAAAATATTAATTTTAAGTTCTATTCGAGGTACAAAGAAAATAAAACTGGAGGTTTCGCAACAACCCACGGTCATTCGGTAATGTGCGAACTTATTGTGGTACACTTCATTCACAGTTGTTTGCATAAGAGTTAGTGTATTGCGCAAACGAACGCTCTGAAATCGTGGTCAATGAATGATATAAAATATGTAATTTTTTGTACGTTATTTTAAAGTCAAGTCGTACACTGTGTGTATTACTAATTTGTACGTTATTATAAAGTTAAGTCGTACACTGTGTGCATTACTAATAAAAATCTTACGTTACGGACGTTTTTTCCCGGTTAGGGTACCCCTCCGCATTATCCCATAAAGAACTTCGTTCTAAAAAGATTCAAGAGACATAAAATATTTGAAAACATTAATTTAATGAAAATGGATATTATTTATTTGAATAAAAAAGTGTATATTAGAAAATGTCTTAAAATTGAACGCTAATACTCATAATTAGTACGCTATGAAAAATACATGACAAACAATAGAACGGAAAGATTTTAGCACGCAGTTAATGGCTGTATGTCGTTCATAACATCTATTTCTAACCTTCAAACTGCTAGGTATTCTCTTCCCGTCTTTCAACCATTCGAAGTGTATCGGCAAATCTCCAGTCCTGACGTTGCAGTAAATGTTTGCTATCTGCCCCTCCTGCAGGTTGCTTCCCAAAAGCAGTTCATCTAAAACTGGCGCTTCGATAACTTGGATCTCGAAAGCCCTTCTGGCCATTTCCCCTGACGGACTTGTCACGATGCAAGTGTATACAGCACCGCTTTGTTCTTTGTCGACTTCCGAGATGGTGAGTATGCCATGAATGTTGACGGTGGGTGCGTTTCTCCTGATTTTGCGGCGTTGGGCTATTGACCTTTTGTATCTGCTTTGGAAGAGGCCGTTGCTGCTGACGATTTGGCCTTGATGTTCCCAATCGATTTTACTGTAACAAAATCCTTTGTTTTATTACAACATTAATACGTACACAGTTATAATAATATTACCAGAGATATATCCTGTGTATTTTCAACCTAGGCTAGACACTTTCATTAATTTAGACAGGTGGAATTTAGACATATTCTGAAACGGTCTGGTGGATATTAAATTTAAATTATTATTTATTGATTAATTTCTTAAACCTGCAATATGTTGATTATATTCCTCCATCGAAATCTGTAACTTATCTAATGGAGGCTTGAATTGAGAAGCATATTTAGATTTATTTCAATTCATCAGTCTAATGTGAATTTATTCTTTTGGCCTTTTCTTTTCTTATTTGTTCCCTTGAGTTAAGTAAAATTACATTAAATGCAGAGTAAAATATTCCAGCTTACCTTATTGGATATCCGTAGTATGGACATCTTAAATTTACCGATTCTCCGCTCTGCACTTTGATTGGTGGCAGGGATCTGATATATGGTGGGCCTGGATAGCACACAAATAAAAGCAGTTACGATTTTATGTTTAGAGGTATTCTAAGAAGAGAATAATGAAACAGTAGAATAAAATGATTTGACTAGTTGATAACACGTACCATATTTAGTAATTGTAATTAAAAAAGCAAAAAAAAAGAGTATAAATTTATTTATAAATATAACTAGCTGATCCGGCAGACTTCGTAGTGCCTCAATCAATAAATAAAAGACCTAAGCTTTTGTATAAAATAAACTTAAAACAAACAAAAGGAATCCGTCCGACGGGGGACACATCAAAGGAAAAACAAAATTGTTACATATTTTTATTTAATTAATTAATTAAAATTAGCTAAATCGGTCTAGCCGTTCTCGAGTTATAGCGAGACTAACGAATAGCAATTCATTTTTATATATATAATATAATATTGAAAGTCATGAAACGAAGTAAAGTACAGAACAGTGCAAATTTACATAAAACCATTTAGTTACCATAAATATCCAGTCTATTTTCATGACTAGCACTATATTCTCCTTCCTTAGCGGTACACGTGTAAAGCCCTCCATCTTCGACTCTGACTCTTGTTATATTTAGTTGGGCGATCACCGAATTGTCTGATGTCATGACTTGTCCTAAAGCATATCTGGAATCGAAAACTATAGATTTCACATTTGTAAAAAATAAACTCTATGAAATATCTATTTTTTGGCCTATTTTCTTTATTAGCTAATATGGCGAGATATAAATACAGTCTACCTAATGTTGAAAAGTCGCAAATCTCATAGAAAGTAAACTTGAGAATTTAAGCTGAAGCTGTTTGGAGCAACCCTAACTAGTAAGATGGAGTTTTCAATTCATTTGGACACACCAAATGATCTACCATTAAAGATAGGAAGTAGGAACAGAAACAGAGGACTTAGTCAAGAAAAATGAAGTAAGAATACTGGTAGTGCGATTTGATTAGTCATACCTTTCCCAAAAGATAATCATGGAATATATATTTTGTGTTTAAATCTCAGTTTAAATGTACGTACTATACTTAAAAGAGGATGCATCCAAAGCATCTATCTGGTTATTTACAATTAGAAATAAGCTTTTTTTTTTAATTGGCTTCCTTTAGTTAAACATAATTTACAGCAAATTGGTTAAGGCACAGTTATTAATATTAGTCTACATAAATACAAGCCTGGCCCAAAATCTGTCAAAAAACCATGTTTTTATATATGGGCTCTAATTCTTACTCGACACTAATGTGTGTATCGCATATTTATTGAAGTTTTACTTATCCTAAATACGGTTGAATCACATCAAGCATTGTTTTCTTCACTGGGATTATTATAGTTCCATATAAAGCTTTAAATATAAAAGGTTCTATTTGAGAAGTCAAAGTTTGGTCTAAAATTTTGCGATTATATGCTTTGAACACGCAATTATTCAAAAGGATTGTATAATGATTTTCACATTTAATTTTCGACGTATTGTAAATGCTATGATCACAGGTAGACTCTAGTAGAGACCATAGCTGATTGTTATATAACAGTGTGTGTAGTGAATTATAAACCTTATCACCTTAAGGCCTTTCAACTGAATTGGTGGTACAGTCGTTAGAGACTGGTGGTAGGACCTCTTGTGAGTCCGCACGGGTAGGTACCACCACTCTGCCTATTTCTGCCGTGAAGCAGTAATGCGTTTCGGTTTGAAGGGTGGGGTAGCCGTTGTAACTATACTGAGACCTTAGAACTTATCTCAAGGTGGGTGGCGAATTTACGTTGTAGATGTCTATGGGCTCCAGTAACCACTTAGCACCAGGTGGGCTGTGAGCTTGTCCACCCATCTAAGCAAAAAAAAAAAAGACACTGACTGTTGTGCCGAGGGTCGTTGGTTCGATTCCCACATCGGAATAGCATTCGTGTGCTCGACAGGTTTGTTTGCTCTTTGTCTGGGTGTTTTCTGTCTATGTATATATTTAAAGGCATATAATTATGTATGACAGTTTCTGGTTCTCATAGCATAGGGAATCCTAATTTGGATTCGGACGACTGTGCTTAATAATAAGCTTAATAATAATAATAATAATACTTTATTTACTTATTTATTTCGAGGATTGTAAATGTAAATGCTATGCAAGTGTTTGAGTTTAAACTTCTTTAGATAATTATTAAGGTCTGACCTGGGATCTGTATTGCTTGACACCACAATGCCGTCTCTTTCCCAAATGAACTGCGGGGGCTTATCGCCAGTGGCTGCGCACTGCATGCTGATCTGAAATAAATGCTCAACTATTTATTCAGCTTTATTAAGTTAAGGAAAAGTTGTAATTAGTGTTTTCGACTTCTGAGTACGAAGCAACTGTCTTCTTGTTTTAAAATAAAAATATAGAGCATAGGTATATGTGTATACGACAGGTAGCAGGTTGGCTTTATCCCTGGCATTGCTGACGTCCACGGGCGATGGTAACCACTCACCATCAGATGGGTCGTACACTCGTCTTCCTACAAGCGCAATAAAAACAGATATTTTTTTTGCTTAGTTGGATGGAAATGCGCCACCCACCTTGAGATATAAGTTCTAAGGTCTCAAGTATAGTTACAACGGCTGCCCCACCCTTCAAACGGAAACGCATTACTGCTTCACGGCAGAAATAGGCAGGGTGGTGGTACTTACCCGTGCGGACTCAAAAGAGGTCCTACCATCAGTAATTATGCAAATTATAATTCTGCGGGTTTGATTTTTATTACACGATGTTATTCCTTCACCGTGGAAGTCAACCGTGAACATTTGTTGAGTACGTATTTCATTAGAAAAGTTGGTACCCGCCTGAGATTCGAACACCGTTGCATCGCTCAACACGAATGCACCGGATGTCTTATCCTTTAGGCCACGACGACTTCAATCTTCAAAATCTTCATCACCATACTTACATCACCGCCGGGTGTGATGGTTCGCTCCGTGAAATGCTGTGTGATGATGACCCGGTTCCCTGACATTCTTTTTCTTCTGTCCAAACCTGTAAAAGTTTGCATTTGTATTCGATGATCAGAAAAGGCAAACTCTAGTCATTTTCCACTAAATCCTATTTGCAGTAGAGAGGGTCCACTTAAGCGATTTGTACCTTAAGCGTGTGACGTAATGTTCAATTTTGAATACGGGCGCCGTAAGCGATCAGTTAAGCCAGCTGGTGACGTCACTAATGGGTAATTCAAGCCTGCACGTGTCGATAGAGGATTTGGTCACGTAACCAAACCTATCGTTTAGCTTAAATTTAGAACTTAAACGTTTATTTGAGACTAGCGACCCGCCCTCGCTTCGCTTCGGAAACATTAAAACACACATGAAACCAAAAAAAAAAATAAAAAAAAAAATAAAAAAAAGTAGCCTATGTTCATCAGGGACAATGTCGGCTTCTAATGGAAAAATATTTTTTCAAATCGGTCCAGTAGTTTCGGAGCCTATTCGAAACAAACAAACAAACAAATCTTTCCTCTTTATTAACAATTTATATGAGTTATGGATACTTGAAATAAAAACATTATTATTATTATTATTATTATTTTAGTATAGAAGTATAGATATAGATGTAAAATAATACAGATCTAGGCTTCGAAGAATGCTTAAGCACTTAACTTAAGTCAAGTCATATTTAGTTTTCCTAAGATAACTGAAATTTGTAGACACATCGTTTTATATAAGACTAGCTGACCCGGCAGACTTCGTAGTGCCTCAATCGATAAATAAAAGACCTAAGCTTTTGTATAAAATGAACTTAAAACAAACGAAAGGAATCCGTCCGACGGGGGACACATCAAAGGGAAAACAAAATTGTTATTTTTATTAAATTCCAAGCATTTTCATATTTATCTATCTTTTAAACCTTCTGTGGACTTCCACAAATGATTCAAGATCAAAATTAGCCAAATCTCGTCCAGCCGTTCTCGAGTTTTAGCGAGACAAAAGAACAGCAATTCATATATATATATCACAAACTAGGTCCGCGGCTTCATTCGCAACAAAATTAAATTTTATTTTAAAACACAAAAGCCACAAGACGATAAAGAAAGCTAGAGCTACGTAAAATAATTTTCGGTGAACATAACATAATATCCATTACCTTCTATGAAGATGGGTAGGGTTTTTATATCAATTCAACCTACGATTGGAAAGATAAAAACTGCTGCTAGCAGTGCCACTTATCTAGTGTTAACGTTATCGGAGTGGTCATGTTGCCTTTTACCCATGCCCTTCATATGAGTACAAACTTTCATATCAATCGGGCTAATGTTTCTCGAGTAAACTCGGAAATTGTAAATATTTACCCAATATAATTTTATATATAAAAATAAAAAAGTTCATAATTTTTTGTTAAAAAATTTGGGAGGTAATGAACAAGTGCAAACCAAAGTATATTATGTACAAAAGTGATTTATTTAAAACCCATTACCTACAAGGGTGTTAATATGTTAATTCATATATTGCAGGCACTAACAACCCGTTGCCTAGCAACCGCCACTGAGGGTACGAGAGGCCATGAAATCGTAATTAGAGCACTCTAACGTAGATCACGCCTTTGATATGATTACACTTGAGGACATTCACACGTTTAAAATGTAAATAAAAACCGGGAATTGAAAATCTGGCTCACTGGATTAATGTATTTTAAGTCGATTACGAGTTAAATTCGGGTAGCGGTCGATTTTTTTGTCCGCCACTGTACAAGATGGTACGAAAATTTATTGGTAGCAAATGTCTTTGGGTATGATCAATAACGTATCGCCTAATAGGAGAGATCGTTCGGAAAGTGGTGGTTAATTAGACTACGCAATGTCGTTTCTGATCTAATTGAAAAATTTATTTTAAGGTTTAATTTCGCGTTACAGTTATACAGTTTTTATTTATAGTTAACTAGAGGACCCGGTGAACTTTGTTCCGCCACACGGTTTGTTTCAAACACATCAACTGGTCAACTTCAAAATTCTACTTTATTTAACCATAGAATATATTACGTTTAGCTGTCAGTTGCGTTTTGTTATACCACGTTTTATGACACGTCCCAATGGGAACGTGACAAAAAGTATCCTTCTCCTGGTTCTAAGCTACCTCCTCGCCAATTTTCCGCCAAATCAGTTCAGCCGTTCTTGAGTTATAAATAGTGAAACTAACATGACTTTCTTTTATATATATATAGATTAAACAGTACAGTAGTATAGTTATATAGCTATCTTATATCTTTAAACAAGCAATTCTTGTATATATAATCTGAATCGCGGAAACGGCTCCAACGATTTTTATAAAATTTAGTATACTAAGGATTTCGGGGGCGATAAATCGATCTAGCTACGATTTATTTTCAGAAAATGTTGTTTTATTCGTGTTTTCGATAATCAACTTTATGACTCTTCCCGACATCTATTGGCGAATAATAAAACTATTTTTTATAATTGAGAGCAAGACCCAATAACACTAAAGCTATTTCAGCAGATGGCGTTGTTAAGCAACCCGAAGCCAATGAGTGTTTGGTTTAAGGTTAGACAAAGAAAATGAATTGTTTATTTATATTATTTGTGTCTTTTCAACTCACGTGTTCACTTAAAAATGCCTAAAGGATCTTGGAATATTTCATCATTTTATCAATATGTAATTCGTATTTAAATATAATTTCTAAAAAATACAAGTTATCAAAAAAAAAAAAAAAAAACAAGCGAAACTCGGTCATCGTCCAGTTATTATTTAACTTAAACAGTTTTTATTTTATTTATTTTATGACGTATCGAATTCTAAAACAAAATCTCCCATTTTTAGAATTCAGATTGAGGTATGTCTTTTGTTTCTAAATTAAAGTTTTCCAATGCTCACGGTTGGACTATCTTCATATTATTATAATTGTTATCGTGAATAACGAATTATAGAAGACGGTTGCGCTAGGTCAGCTATCACTGAATAGCAATCGTTTTCATTAGATATTAATATTGCTTTATGTAATTGGTCAGGCGCGTAGATTGGTTCTTAATGAGGATTTACGATTAGCTATCGATTTAACTTAACGATAGTTTGATGGAGAGTTAATAGCTTATTTAACTCTCAGACACAGCCCACTGAGTTTCTCGCCGGATCTTCTCAGTGGGTCGCGTTTCCGATCCGGTGGTAGATTCTGCGAAGCACGACTCTTGCTAGGGTTCGTGTTAGCATCGTCGTCAGGTTTGAGCCCCGTGAGCTCACCTACTAGTTAAGGTTCCACTGGAATAGCCTCTCTAGGCTACCAACTTAGGTAGGAAAAAAAAAAACTTATTTGAACCGACTTGAAATAAAGATGGTCGCTTTATTAAAATAGCACGTATAATTTATTTATTTACACATTATTGTTCACAACAATACAGAAAACAGATTTAGGATGATGATGATGACATTTTGAAAGCCAATTTAAACTATTTATGAGTACTCTTTGGTCAGGAAAGTGTGCAAAAAAAGATGCTGAATAGGTATACAAATGAAAAGTGAAAATCGACTTGACGACAAAAGCTTAAAAAGCTATGCAATAGCGTAATACATTTTCTAAAATTGACGGTAGTTACCATAATATATCGTTTGATTTTTCTTTTTGTGTCGCATCTACTATCGCGAGACACCCGTTTATGATTTAGAGTATTTTTAGGCAAACCAGTAAAACGTAATTACTTCGCAATTTAACGGTAAAGGTGGTCTTACATTTTTGAAATGATAACTTCATACGGGAGGGTAAACCGCATCGTTACGTAACGCGTGACGGCGCTCGTCTGTCTGGCGTCCCTTTCGCTCATCTGTTTATATATCTTTATCAATGTATGTTATAATTTTCTTTACATTTAATTAATTTATCCTTTCTTTATCCTTATCTTTACATTTAAGGAAATGTCTCCGACAATTATTTTCTGTTTGTTTATAGCTTAAATGGGTGGACGAGCTGACGGCCCACCTGTTGTTAAGTGGTTACGGGAGCCCATATACATCTACAACGTCAGTGCCACCACATACCACGAGATATGGGTTTTAACGTCTCAGTTTTTACAGTACAACGGCTGCCCCACCCTTCAAACCGAAACGGCAGAAATACGCAGGGCGGTGGTACCCACGTGGACTCCCAAGAGGTCCTACCATCCATACAATAATATATTTAAAATGGCAAACAATCAAAACAAATGGTTTTTTAATAAAAATTACGGCATTTCATCACACCGTGGCGAGTTAGCATTTTGATTGTTAATATTTTAATTGTTATTTTTATTTAATTCCGAGTATTTTCATATTTATTTACCTTTTAAACCTTCTCTGGACTTTCACAAATAATTCAAGACCAAAATTAGCCAAATCGGTCCAGCCATTCTCGAGTTTTAGCGAGACTAACGAACAGCAATTCATTTTTATATAGGTATATTATATTATAGATTACATAATTTATATATGTATACATGTAAAGAAAAACCTTTTTTTATGTAATTTTTACATAAAACCTTTGATATCTTTTAGTTTTAAAAAAAACATTTTTCTTGTATAGATTGACTGAACTCTCTCTCTTTTTTTCTCCACCTTATCCCACTAGGTGGGGTCGGCACAGCTAATTTTTCTCTTCCATTCTCTTCTATCAGCCGTCATCTCAACACTCACTCCTCTCTCTTACATATCGTCATTCACACACCATCTATGTCTTCTTCGGTTGATCTCTTCCCCCCCTACCTTGCACTACCATTACCATACATCTCCTAGTCACGTGCGTCTCCTCTCTACGCATTGCATGCCCATAACACGATAAAATTAATGAAAAAACATTTAGAATGAACTAGCTCTATCCGTCCGCTTCGCTGGGCATTTAAAATTAACATTATTATTTCTCACCCCCACAAAGATGCTCATTGATGCCCCCGCAACTGGTGTAGAGAGTCCAACACTCATATAAATAGTAGCCTATCCATTAAGTACATGCCTTTTCTACATGGATACCAAAGTTTCAAGTCAATCGGATGCATGGTTCAGTAGTTATAACGGAACATCCGTAAAAACCACTGTAGATTTATATGTTAGTATAGATTTATATTGACTTTTTATTGTTTTTTTTTAATATTTAAATATTTTCTGCCCGTCACGGTGTGCTAGAATGATGAGCGCAGTCATTGACGTAAAGTAAAGCCCACTCCACACGACCGGTGTCAGCACCAGATTATTTATGGTCGTTATTTATCTGAAACGGCTGAATGCGTTGTTAAACGGCCTTAGTGTTCCTTTGTGTGTAAAATCATTGCTCCAAATCATTCTACATGTAAAGGCTATGCAAATAGATTTGATTTTGGTGTTGTGCTTTAGATAAATAATAATACGCAGTTTTAAGAATGCAGAAGTAGGGGTAACAGTTTTGTTATGATAAACAATTGTAAGTAACAAATAAAAGAAAGTGAACAAATAAAAGTTATCATAGTAAGCTTTTTTTTCCTATACATGCTGATAGCCTTGAGAGGCTATATTTGAGCTTCGCCTTAACATGTAGGTGAGTTCATGGGCCTCAAACCGTAGTGTTGCTAACATTGGCCCCAGCAAGAGTAGTGCTTCGCAGAATCTATCCCGGATCGGAAACGCGACCCACTGAGAAGATCCGGCGAGAAACTCAGTGGGCTGTGTCTATGGGTTAATTCGCTCGTCGAGCCCTTCTTCGCAAGCGATGGGTTCGACGAGGACGGTGACCGGTGCTTGTGGTACCTAAAAGCGCCGTTAATGGATCGGGAGGATCCGTAATGACATGTTTTGGGGGACGTCGACTTTACCATTCGGTCTACAGGATCAGGTATGTAAGCGGCCACGACAAGAGGGTTCTCATGTCGTACCGCCTTCTCAAAGTGGGGTAGACATAGTTGAGATGTTTCATTAAAATATCACATATAACACGGAACATATCTACCGTGTTACAGGGAGATTACTTGTACTAGGTTCCTAACTATCACCACGAGAACTGAGTCTGTGTCGGCACGACCAAAGATCTCGAGTTCAATGCTACCTTACGGCCAATGTGTGTCTGCGTGTGCCCGAAGCAATCAAAGCGAATGCCAATCAGGCGCCTTAATTGCGATTTGCGGACGACTGACTCAAACGACCGGCTGTAGGATGCAATTACATAAATTGGTTATGTTAGGAAACTAATTCGAATATCAAATAGTATTAAATTGATTAGAGGACGTCGTGGTCTAATAGATAAGGCGGCCGGGGCAACCGTGTCGTGCGATGTAATTGTGTCGGTGTTCGAATCCCGCAGGCAGGTGCCAATTTTAAAAAAAATACTTAACCAATGTTCATGTTCGAACTTCCACGGTGAAGGAATAGATAGCGTCATGTTTTTTTTCCTCTTTGACACCTTTTTTTATTTTATTTTTTTTATTGCTTAAATAGGTGGACGAGCTCACAGCCCATCTGATGTTAAGTGGTTAATGGAGCCCATAGACATCTACAACGCAAATGCGCCACCCACCTTGAGACATAAGTTCTAAGGTCTCAGTATAGTTACTTGTTCTAAAGAATGACAATTAACACAGAGTCACTGTTAAAATAAGGCGCTTATTCCTTGAACGTGTTTGTTGGTTTAGAAGGTATATTTTTTTGCTTAGATGGATAAGCAATCTCACAGCCCACCGGTTGTTAAGTGGTTACTGGAGCCCATAGACATCTACAACATAAATGCGCCACCCACCTTGAGACATAAGTTCTAAGGTCTCAGTATAGTTACAACGGCTGCCCCACCCTTCAAACCGAAACGCATTAATTACGCAAATTATAATTTTGCGGGTTCGATTTTTATTACACGATACTATTCCTTCACCGTGGAAGTCAAAGGTTTCAAAGTGTCTCAAGGCGGGTGGCAGCATTCACATTGAGATATCTACGAAATTCAGAAACCGTTCAACACAAGGTGGACCGTGAGGTTGTATAGTTATCAAGGCCTTAAAATTTTGGAGAGGAAACAGATCTTGGGCCAATGTAAAAGAGACTCCAACCTAATCCTCGATTGAGGAATGGCATTATTTTTTTTCTGCGTACCTTGTCCAAATCAATATGCTATCAATACCGTGCTGGTCAAGGAAGATTTACATACCAATAATATTGATAATCTATACTTCTATACTTCGATACTTCGATACTTCGATACTTCGATACTTCTATACTTCTATACTTCTATACTTTTACACTAAAGAGGAAAGATTTGTTTGTTTGTTTGTATTGAATAGGCTCCGAAACTACTGAACCGATTTGAAAAATTCTTTCACTGTTTGGAAGCTACACTATCCCCGAGTGACATAGGCTATGTTCTTGTCTTTTTTTTTTATTAGGGATCCTTACTAAAACTCCGATAATGTTACGAAAATTAGACAAATAATAATATAAATTTTTTTTAGATAAAAACAAATATTATTTAAATGAAAATAAAAGTTCATTAAAATAATGATCGTGGTCTGGGCACCATTCCCAGATGGCACATGCTCTGTGCCACCACGCGCATCGCAGGTTGCGGATAGCGAAACGGCTTCCAGATATGGATGCTAGCTGCCATGTGCAGTCGCGGACAATTGAGCGGTCCATTTCGAGGGGCACTGGGATTTCTCGTGGCGGGGAAGTCTCTATAAAGCGGTGCAAAACCCAATGACATTTGGACGTCAGTGGCGAGTAGGAGCCGCCACTCTAATCAAAGCTCGGACCCGGGGAGACCATCCTCGAAAGCCTTGGTTGGCTGTTGGTCTAGGAGACGGTACTCCGAATAACAAACCAAGTGCTGCCTTGTACATAGGTGTTGGCTCACCAAAGGCTAGGTCGTCTGCCCGATTGTAGGCATAAATAAAATTAAATATGGAAGCAAGATTTAAGAACAAACTACCCCAGGAGGGTTCCAGCTCTTGTATCAAGGCTGGGGAATCCCTCTCTGAGCAGAGCCCAGTGCGAAACTCAGGCTGCCCCACGGATTCTGGGGGGGGCAAAATTTTGCAATCCCATGAAGATAGGAACAAAACGAAAATTTTATCACAACAAATATTCCATAAAGGAATGTTTAATAATAAACCACAACCTACGCCAACTAATAAACAGACAGAAGACTGGAACGACGTACTTAGAAGCAAAAGACTACGGTCTAGTCCGGACAATCATGGAGTTTTAAAGCAAAAAAAACTTGATACATACTGGCTCTCAAATCCATTTTCTACATCAAACAGATTTGCTAATCTTGAGGTTGATAGCCCCGGCGAACCCACGGATAAAACCGATACTGTGGTGAAGTTACCTAAACCACCCCCAATATTTGTAGACAGAGTGAGCAATATAAAGCCTCTTATAACACTTTTAAACAATGTTGGAGATGATAGTTATGAACTTAAAGTGTTACCAAACGAACGTGTTAAAATTCAACCAAAAGCTCCTGATACTTACATAAACATAGTCAAAGAACTTGAGAACAAAAAAACTGAATTTTATACATACAAACCAAAGGAAGACAGAAACTTCAAAGTGATGCTAAAAAATATGCATCCATCTACTGATCCAGAGGACATAAAAGAAGCTCTGTCGCTCCTTGAGCATGAATGTACAAATATCTGGAATGTTAAACGCAGGATCACTAAGGAACCTTTACCTATGTTTACGGTGGAACTCAAACAGAAAGAAAATAACAAATCTATCTACGACATAAAATCCCTCCTTCACTGCAGAGTAATATTTGAGCCTCCAAGACCTAAACGAGAAATACCACAGTGTGGAAATTGCCAACAATATGGTCACACTAAAACCTATTGTAGAAGGAGTCCGAAATGCATAAAATGTGCAGGAGACCACCTATCAGCCAAATGTAGTCGGAAAACTAGATCTGATGATGTTAAATGCGTTCTTTGTGGTGGAAATCATCCTGCAAATTACAAGGGATGTAGCATCTATAGGGAGTTAGAGAAAATCAGGTTTCCATCACAATATGAAAAGAAAAAGACACAGATTGCATACAAAATGTCTAAACAACAATCTAATCCTCAACTCAGCCAGCGAAACCCTACATATAGTGAAGTGTTAGCTGGCTACCCAATAACAGCTCACTTATCAGAAAATATGCCTACATCTAATAATAATAATAATTATAATCATAATACAATCAATCATAATACAAATGGAAATAATAAATATAATGAAACCTACAATAATAGTAATGACATACGGGAGTTAATGGATATGATGAAACAGATAATGACACAACTAACAACAATGACTAATCTAATTATATCTCTAACAACAAAACTTATACCAAGTTCGATTCCATCAAAATAGTTTTATGGAACGCCAATGGCCTGTCACAACACACCTTAGAGGTTAAAAAATACATTGAAGTAAACAAAATAGACATATTTCTGATCTCAGAAACACACTTCACCAAGATGAGTTACTTCAATATACCAAATTATAATGTGTATCACACTATGCACCCAGATGGCTCCGCCCACGGAGGAAGTGCAATTATAATCAGAAGTAACATCAAGCACTATGAAGGATCTCATTACTGTACTGATATAATACAAGCAACAAACATCGTTGTTCAAGACTGGGTGGGACCCATCACCATATCGGCACTTTACAGCCCTCCAAAACATAACATTAAGAATGAAGATTATGAAAAGTTTTTTAATTCCTTAGGACATAGATTTATGGCTGGTGGAGATTATAATGCTAAGCATACAAGCTGGGGGTCTCGAACTGTGACAACGAAGGGAAGACAGTTACTTTCTTGCATTGAACGACTAAGATTAAATGTTTGTTCAACTGGCGAGCCAACATATTGGCCGAGTGACAAAAGGAAGGTACCAGACTTGTTAGATTTTTGTATCACAAAAGGCATCAATAATGCATGTATAGAGTGTACATCCAGTTTTGATCTCTCATCTGATCACTCCCCAGTCATAATAACGCTCAGTCGAAATATAGCCAGGAAAATGAAAACATGTAGACTGCATTCTTGCAGGACCGATTGGGATTACTTTCGTGTATTGGTATCTGGCTCTTTGGACATCAATCTACCTCTAAAAACAGAGGATGACATTGCGGATGGTGTTGAACATTTTAACTTTGTTGTACAACATTCTGCTTGGCAGGCGACACCCGCCCCACCAATTGTAAAACCATCGCAATGTTCTCTTTCAATCAAAACGTTGTTATCAGAAAAAAGGCGATTAAGAAAACGATGGCAAACTACGAGGCATCCTGATGACAAAAAAATATTTAATTACAGTATTACAAAATTGAAAATACATTTGGCTCGTGAGAGAAACGAAAAAACAAATACATATATGCAAGAGCTGGATGCCACATCGAAAACAGACTATTCGCTATGGAAGGCTACCAAATACCTTAAACGTCCTATAAACCACCAACCTCCTCTACGGAAATCTGATGGAACTTGGGCCACTAGCGATCTAGACAAAGCTAAAGCCTTTGCTGAACACCTGGATAATGTATTTACACCAAATGCGATGGATAATTCGGCTATGCCTCCCAATGAATCGGAATTGAATGAGCATGTTATTGAGGTTCCTTTCAAAAAAATTAGTAAATCCGAAACAAGATCTGTCATAAAGAATCTTGACCCTAATAAATCACCAGGATATGATCTAATAACAGCAACTATTTTAAAAGAGTTACCTCAAGAGGGAATTACTTTCTTGACCCAATTATACAATGCTATTTTCAGACTTAAGTTTGTGCCTCACTTATGGAAGGTAGCTCAAATTAAGATGATACCTAAACCTGGAAAAAGTGGCGAGGACGTGAAATCTTATCGTCCTATCAGTTTGCTCCCTGTACCGTCCAAGATCATGGAGATTCTGTTTCTCGCAAGATTGAATCCTATTATTGAAACGAAAAAACTAATCCCAGATCATCAGTTTGGCTTTAGACGGAAACATAGTACAATCGAACAAATTCACAGACTTGTTGAATATATTAATAGAGCTTTTGAGGGAAAAAAATACTGCACGGCTGCCTTCCTAGATATATCTCAGGCCTTCGATCGAGTTTGGCATGAAGGACTCTTACTCAAAATTAAAAAGAAGATCCCTTCCAACTTCTATTTTTTCATTGAATCTTATTTGAGTAGCCGATATTATTTTGTTAAACACGGCGATGAAATATCGCCTCTCCATTCAATTAATGCCGGTGTTCCCCAAGGCAGTGTCATTGGGCCCACTTTATATCTATTGTATACAGCTGATTTGCCCGAAACTGATGGTACGATAATGGGAACTTTTGCTGATGACACCGCAATAATGACCATGGACGATGATCCAAACGAAGCTTCTTATAAACTACAGAACAGCCTTAATAATATCAACACTTGGCTAAAAAAATGGCGCATCAAAGCGAATGAATCTAAGTCTGTACAAGTTACTTTCACCACTCGAAGACAAACTTGTCCTGCAGTCACCTTGAATAATATAGAGATCCCGCAATCTGAAAATGCAAAGTACTTAGGGATGTACCTGGATAGGAGACTGACTTGGAGAAAACATATATTCACCAAGCGTCTTGCGGTGGGTCAGCAAATACGTAAATTGTATTGGCTTCTTAATAGAAAGTCTCAACTGTCAGTTGAAAACAAGCTTTTACTATACAAATCTGTTATTAAACCCATTTGGTCATATGGCATCCAATTGTGGGGTACTGCGTCAAACTCAAATATCGAAATCCTTCAAAGATTTCAATCAAAAACGCTCAGGATGATAGTGAACGCACCATGGTATGTTACAAATGAAAGAATCCATTACGATCTTGCCATAAGAAAAGTCAAACATGAAGTAATCCATCGAGCTAAAGCATATTGTGTAAGATTGGAAGCCCATCCGAATAACCTTGCTAAGCATTTAATGGACAACCTAATGACTACAAGAAGACTCAGAAGAAGAGTGCCTCAAGATCTACTAGATCTACTGTAGATTAATTATATGGACATGTCAATGGACATTGTGCATGCACCGCCGAAATTATTTTTATCAAAACTACGGTTGAATGTCTTACGACAGCTTACTGTATAGAATAAACAAAAATAATAACTATTCAAACTACTGTTATAATTTTTGTATTTTTAGAAACCTCACGAAAAAATTTAAGTGTTAACGTGTGTGTATTATATATTTTTTATTTTGTAATTTTTGTTAAAGGCCCGACCGAAGCCGGAGCGGGCCGCTAGTATCGAAATATAAACGATTTGTAATTCGCAATTATGACGTAAGTTCTACAGAGATTTATCACGGATACTCCTTACCTGTTTTTTTATCTGTCGAGTAATGTCCCCGCAAGCTGTCCACTTTGTACCTGGAAAGAAAAATAAGTGCATTGGTTCATTGATATAAATGCTTGTTTTATGATTGCGGATTTGGCAGGTCAATGGTCTATTCGTTTACCCTCGGATAATTTAGTATTACTGGAGGTCCCGCTGTAGTCGAAAATCGACTATAATTAATTGGAATTGTATAATAAGTTTGTACACTATTATGATTGTATTTTATATTTCTATAATCACAAATTTCGCCAAGGCTACACTATAAAAATTATTAATAAGGACAAACAATATTTAATCTATTCTCAATTTGACCACAGACGTCAAGAACTAAAGTTTGACAATAAATAAATAGTATGCATGCGTGTGTGCGTCAAATACATGGTATGTAGTGTGTCTAATTTTTTCTTTATTGATTTAAAGTATCTTTTACGCATTATTTAAAAAAAAATTAGCATTTTGCACTTCTTCTCTATCTTCTCTATAAGCGTGGAAAATTTCATACTCCTCCGTCCGTGCAATTTCCGTAAAAAGGGATACAAAGTTTTTGCTTCACGTATTAATATATAGATGTTTGTGCACATGAAGCGTTTTAGGGTGCCGTCTAGAATCAAAGGAATTTATTTATTTATTTGGGAAACCAACAGTACAATACAAACATATAATATTTAAAAAAAATAGCTAAATCAATAACCAAACATGTTTCCACTATTAAAATCTCATATAAGTAGAAAGTGAACAGAGAAGAGAAATTTAGAAATTTAAGTTAAAAAAAAAACCAGGAGCAACACAATACGCACATATTATTATGTATACTCACACTATAAATGTATAATACTAATCGGACTTAATCACTTTATAAATATTCCAAAATAGCTTTTCTATATGCTACAAGTGACAAGCAAAAGATGAGTCAGCATTAGAGAACTTAGTATGATACTAAGTTCATACAACCTACAAGATCTACGGACAAAAGAGTTAGAAGCATATTTCGTTCGAGCCGTGGACATAATAATATGGAAGGTCTGTTTAGAACGCGCGGGAATACGACAACATTTAAATTAAATAATCTAATATATAAAATTCTCGTGTCACAGTTTTCGTTGCCATACTCCTCCGAAACGGCTCGACCGATTATCGTGAATCTTAGCGTGCATATCGGTCAAGGCTGAGAATCGACCAACATCTATTTTTCATCCCCCTAAATGCTAAGGGTGGTCCACCCCTAAATTTTATTTGTTATTTTTTAAACAAAATTTTTTGTTTTTATTTTTTTATGATACAGCATACAAAAATACATACAACCCTAAATTTTCACCCCTCTACGATCAACCCTTATTTTTTATTTGCTAATTAAAAACTTTAAATTTTTTTGCGAGAATTTGGTTTTTCTTTTGTCATGACGTAGAATAAAAAAATTAAAATTACTCTGAAATTTTCACCCCTCTACGATCAACCCCTATTTTTTATTTGTTAATTATAAACTTTAATTTTTTTGGCAAGATTTTCATTTTTATTTTTATTTTGTCATGAATTAAATAAAAAATCTGATGTTACTCTCAATTTTCACTCTTATACGATCAACCCCTATTTTTCCATCCCGATTAATATATTTTTTTATTCTATGCACAGATCCGCAATAAGGTTGCAAGATGGCAATCAAATATTATAATTGTAGTACGATAAATTCTTATTCGAGTTTATAATTTCAAGTTCCTTTAATTATGATTTTTTTTAAATTGAATTTGATCTNAGTCACATCTAGTATGTCTATAAAAATTTAATGTAGTTAAAACTGCGAGTCACATCTAGTATGTCTATAAAAATTTAATGTAGTTAAAACTGCGAGTCACATCTAGTATGTCTATAAAAATTTAATGTAGTTAAAACTGCGAGTCACATCTAGTATGTCTATAAAAATTTAATGTAGTTAAAACTGCGAGTCACATCTAGTATGTCTATGTTCTCGATCTTGTTTGAGGTTATCCTCTTAGTGATTCTATGCCGTGATTGCAAATATCAAGAGCACGTTAAGAAAACCATTAAAATATCTCTTGTAATTTAATTCCGGAAAATTCTCTCCCAAGGGTAATTCCACCGAAAAGTTGGTCGATAAAACAAGCCAAAATATGTATTACGGAAGTTTCAACTGTATACTAGTAAGTCGAAGGAAATGTAGCGTGCCGAAGTGAAAACTGTGTCAATGTTTTATTTATTTATTTATTGCTTAGATTGGAGGATGAGCTCACAGCCCCCCTGGTGTTAAATGGGTACTGGAGCCCATAGACATATACAACGTTAATGCGCCACCCACCTTGAGATATAAGTTCTAAAGTCTCAAGTATGGTTACAACAGCTGCCCCACCCTTCAAACCGAAACGCATTACTGCTTCACGGTAGAAATAGGAAGGGTGGTATATACCCGCGCGGACTCACAAGAGGTCCTACCACCAGTAAAATGTAAATCGAATACGTGATGGTTGATATTCAACTAATCAAAATATGTTTTTGGCAATAAATTATCTAAAGATTTGGTGCAGGCCATGATAGAGGGAATAAGACCGCGGGGCATCTAGATGACCGTTACGATGGACAGACTAAATAAAGGTAGCTCTAAGCGGTCCCGTCAACGAGTGCACAAGAAAGACCACAGTACGCGAGGAATGGCGACGTCTTTTGATGCGCACCACCACCCGAAATGATGACCACGACTACTCTGCCAAGAGTGCAAGTGACTGAGAAGAATCGAACGATCAAGAAGCTAAGTGAATCAGNATTTTCACTCTTATACGATCAACCCCTATTTTTCCATCCCGATTAATATATTTTTTTATTCTATGCACAGATCCGCAATAAGGTTGCAAGATGGCAATCAAATATTATAATTGTAGTACGATAAATTCTTATTCGAGTTTATAATTTCAAGTTCCTTTAATTATGATTTTTTTTAAATTGAATTTGATCTCCCGCCCTCGCCGGTCGACTATTGATCAACTATCAATCGATCAGCTATCCCCGCCAGGTGTCACCACTCATCCAGCAAACATCACGTAGTAGGGATGAGAACGAAGCCGGTCTCCTGTCTTACTTACTCACTATACATCATAGATTATACACTTAATATATTTGAGAGCTATACTATACTATACATTTTTCAGCCATGTTTTTTTGGTTTTATTTGTGTATCAATAGTATGTTCAGTATGTCTGAGAATCGGCTACTATCTATTTTTCATACCCCTAAGTGAAAAGGGTTGTCCACCCCAAACATTTATTTTTTATTTTTATTTTTTGTATATATTTTTTTTGTTTATAATGAGGTATTATGTGGTTAAATGAGGTTTTTTTTTCTACAGTAGAATTTCCCTAGAAATCTTATTTAAGGCAACACAACGTTTGCCGGGTCAGCTAGTCTCTATATATAAAAATGAATTGCTGTTCGTTAGTCTCGCTAAAACTCGAGAACGGCTGAACCGATTTGACTAATTTTGGTCTTGAATTATTTGTGGAAGTCCAGAGAAGGCTTAAAAGGTAGATAAATATTAAAATGCTCGGAATTAAATAAAAATAATAATTTTGTTTTTCCTATGATGTGTTTATTTTATAAAAAAATTTAGGTCTTTTATTTATCAATTGAGACACTACGAAGTCTGCCAGGTCAGCTAGTATATAATAATAATACAAATTATGCATTTAAAACGCCGAGAAGATTCTACAGTGACAAATTTAAGTGACCAATAATGTTTAAAGAAATGAATGTAGAAAATTTCTCACTTATTGTTGTTTTCAGAGACGTATGTAATGTATATTCAGAATCCGAAGGTAGTGGCCACTTATCAAAGTCTACACAAAAATAAGAAAGTCTAAAACCGTCACTTATGATTTAAAATGCCAGCAAATAGTTTGTCTATTGATATCACTAGAAAAATACTGGATCCGGTTTGTATTAACCATTTCCTTATACTACATAAGAACGAGGAAGAAAAACTTTCAAACAACTTCAATCGTTAAGTTTGAGGAAAGCTAGAAAAAACTCGAGAGCTCACGAATCCTTTTCCTTAAAGGACGAATAACGCTCTGTTAGATATTTGCAGATTAAAGTGATATCTGTAAAGGTCACAGCTGCCAGTTCACGTTACATCCGCACTTATAAAAATCTCTACGTAAAATTCTTAGAAAACAGTAACGTATTTTTCCTCTGCGTCGATTCGGTGACCCGGGCAAATCGGCGCTATGGATGTCTCGTAAAAGATTGACGTGAAATAAATACAGAACATGAGTAAAAAAAAAAAAACGCGTGGCACTCGGGGACTGCCGCGGTAAAGCTATTGCAAAGCATTTATTATCAACTTATGCAATTATAATTAGACAATAATAATTTACTATTAGAACAATAATAAAATAAGATCATGTTATATTTATAAACATTCACAAAAGCAAAACATTAGCTGTCCCCTTCACACTCGTAAGCTAGACCGCGCGAGAGAGAGATGGGCAGACTTTTCATGATGCGCATGCAGTGCGAAGTCACGCCGCGCGTTTATTCACAAACACTAAATTAGCGAGTAGCGCGACCTGTGAATGTGTTGTCGAACGCGAGCTACATGGTAGGCGGAGTGAGCGGTGTTAGGTTTTATTTTCGTAACGGAATTTCTTGATTCGGTCGCCGCGCTCAAAGCCCGCTTTAAAAGCTATGCAATAGCTTCAAAATACACAACTTTCGATTAATGGGCATACACGTTTACGGACTATCTGAAGCAGTTCCCAGATCTCCACAAATATCTGATCACGAATAATATCAGTCAGTTGTGAGATATGGAGTGGAAGGCTTCGTTGTATTGCGCAATGGCTGTACCACGTTATAAACTGCATAACTTCAATATAATTGCAGCGCGGCAGAATTAGGTAGGAAGCCTACCACTGCGAGCTTAAAATTAGCCCTACCTGTGGTAGCATAATACTCAGAAAATACTGGTGCTTATCCTCCAATAAATTATTTAGTAGTTTTAGACGACGCTTACGAGAAGTCGGTGGTGGTACTATTTTGGCCACTGCATACAGCCAATATGATACTTTTTGGTTAGGTTTTGATACTTTTATTGACCCATCATGCCGCCAATTTCCATCTTCAACGATTACGGCTTAACTTTTAAACTGAAATAAATGAACTGACATGACCATTGAATGAGCAATGTCTCTCTAAGATAGTTTTTAATTTGTTTTCACCAAAATAATTATGACAACGTTGTATTAACAGTGTCATTGTTATACGAGCCTCGAATACGTACGGTAGTAATATACTAAAATCTTTGACCGATACTCGATCGATTTACCAAATGCAAAACAGGCCGTATGGCTAGTCTACAGTGCTTTTCAAGAATCGCATATCATTTCAAAGGTATCCTTAAGCGATAGTGACTCGTATATATTAGGTGGTTTGCATACTAATGAAGTTATGCTGCTATTATTGATCGATGGCACTGCAGAGACCAGGTTTGCATTCTTTGCTCAATAGATAATCACATCATCAGGGTAAATGGTCTTTTCTATCATCTTATTCGCTAGTGTTTTACCATGGTGACTCTGACTGTTGCAATAATTGCAACGCCTTCGATATTTGATGTTAACGGTGAGCGCATACATATTTGGCGTTCTTTTTAATACGTCTTTATTAGCTTTAGACGTATGTATGTTAGTATGTAACGGAATCTTTGAACATGATTTTGACCCCCTTCAAAATGTCGGATTAACTCAAAATTTAGTATGATTATTAAGGATCGATGACAATTCAATATTTAAATAAAATATTTTTAAAAAATTGGAATTCCACTAAAAAATGAAACATAAATAATAGTTTAAAAAACTAAGAAAATACGTTTTTATAGAAAATTCAACTAAAAATCGAAAATAGATTTTAGTAAATTTGAATTAAAAATAGTGTAAGAAAAAAATTATTTTATTGTAAAAAAATGCGTGGGAAGCTTTTCAGGATATTATCAAAATAACCCTTCTACTCATATGTGTTCATAAAATATTTAGAATTTTTTATAAAAGCGTATTTTGTTAGTTTTTTTTAAACTATTATTTATCGATCTGAAAACTTTAACTTGGGACCGCCAATGGAAACGCGTATTGATTTTTTGCCAATAATTTTTATAGCGACCACGTTTAGTTCCAGTCAACCCTGCGCTCACGGGCTTCGGATCTGTGATATGTATTGAAAATATTTATGAATGTACGTGAGGTCATTGAGTCGTGAAGCGGCGAGCTGTTTCCGTCAAATGAAATGGTTTCTCCGTATGTTGACGTACGACCGGAATTTTCGAACTATTCTTTATATTTATAGCTAGGTTTTTACAGCTGTCTCACTCGTGTTATATATATTTCTATACTAAGATTATAAAGAGGAAAGATTTGTTTGTTTGTTTGTATTGAATAGAATACGAAACTACTGAACCGATTTGAAAAATTATTTCACTGTTTGAAAGCTACACTATTCCCGAGTGACATAGGCTACAATATTTTTTGATAAAACACATTATTATTTACAAAATGTGTCGTGACAGCATACATATGTCTAACTATTATAGTTATGCCGCAATAAGTGTCCTTTTATAAAAAAAAAAACAACGTCAAATATCGTTGAAAATTTTGTTAAAGACCCGAGCGAAACCGGACCGGGCCGCTAGTTGTAGTATAAATCTATTTTGTGGGATTTTTTTTTTTCTAACTGAAAATTGACTTATACTCCTGATAAATAAGAAGTGAAACAAGTCAATGGAAGTGTGAAAGTAGCCCCGGTAATTAACAAATTAAAAAGCGGACATTAGCGTGGTATGGACATGTGATGCGTAGAGAGAAGATGCATAAGACTAGAAGATGTATGGAAATTGTAGTGCAAGGTAGAGGGGGAAGAGATCAACTGAAAAAGACATGGATGGAGTGTGTGAATGACGATGTGAGACGAGTGAGTGCTGAGATAACGGCTGATAGAAGAGAATGGAAGAGAAAAATTAGCTGTGCCGACCCCACCTAGTGGGATAAGGTAAAAAGGTATAAGATAAAAGAGAGACTCCTGACAAATAGTCTCATAGTAAATGAGACGAGAGGATCTACAATAATATACCAGTAAAATAGCTGGGATATTATTTATTTATTGAGATCATTTAGAATTTACTGAGACATCATTACTCAGTAAATTCCAGATAAAGTAAATAAATTCGCAGAATTCAAAGGAGTTTTTGGCAAAACCCGAGAAGTTATGTTCAGCCACAAATACTGTACAAAGATAGCTTATTATGTGTTTAAATATACATATTTGAAAATCTAATATGCAAGTAATTAAATCAAGGAAAATGAAATGATCCCGGCAATGTCGGATTTATCTGCTATAGTTAAATAGAAAACACGAATACAAAAACATGAAAATAAATACCAGAAGTGCTTATTAGTTTCGTCATTATACGTATAAAGAGACTTAAAAATAGACTCATCATTATCCTGCCCTTCTCCCAGTCACCTAGGGTCGGCGCAACATGTTTTCTCCTTCCATACTCTTCTATCATATAGCATTTCTTCGCTCACTCCCCTCTTACCCATATCGTCTTTCACACAATCCATCCATTTCTTCTTAGGTCTACCTCTTCCTCTATATCCTTCCACATTCATAGTTAGCACTCTCTTACCAACGTCATTGACATCTCGTCAGACTTAAAAATAGACTATGGCCCAAAAAGTAACATTGACTCTTTAGTCCGAGAAAAGTGCAATGTTTTTTCATTCTTTCTTAATTAAAATTTTAATGTAGTTAAAACTGCGAGTCACATCTAGTATGTCTATAAAAATTTAATGTAGTTAAAACTGCGAGTCACATCTAGTATGTCTATAAAAATTTAATGTAGTTAAAACTGCGAGTCACATCTAGTATGTCTATAAAAATTTAATGTAGTTAAAACTGCGAGTCACATCTAGTATGTCTATAAAAATTTAATGTAGTTAAAACTGCGAGTCACATCTAGTATGTCTATAAAAATTTAATGTAGTTAAAACTGCGAGTCACATCTAGTATGTCTATAAAAATTTAATGTAGTTAAAACTGCGAGTCACATCTAGTATGTCTATAAAAATTTAATGTAGTTAAAACTGCGAGTCACATCTAGTATGTCTATAAAAATTTAATGTAGTTAAAACTGCGAGTCACATCTAGTATGTCTATAAAAATTTAATGTAGTTAAAACTGCGAGTCACATCTAGTATGTCTATAAAAATTTAATGTAGTTAAAACTGCGAGTCACATCTAGTATGTCTATAAAAATTTAATGTAGTTAAAACTGCGAGTCACATCTAGTATGTCTATAAAAATTTAATGTAGTTAAAACTGCGAGTCACATCTAGTATGTCTATAAAAATTTAATGTAGTTAAAACTGCGAGTCACATCTAGTATGTCTATAAAAATTTAATGTAGTTAAAACTGCGAGTCACATCTAGTATGTCTATAAAAATTTAATGTAGTTAAAACTGCGAGTCACATCTAGTATGTCTATAAAAATTTAATGTAGTTAAAACTGCGAGTCACATCTAGTATGTCTATAAAAATTTAATGTAGTTAAAACTGCGAGTCACATCTAGTATGTCTATAAAAATTTAATGTAGTTAAAACTGCGAGTCACATCTAGTATGTCTATAAAAATTTAATGTAGTTAAAACTGCGAGTCACATCTAGTATGTCTATAAAAATTTAATGTAGTTAAAACTGCGAGTCACATCTAGTATGTCTATAAAAATTTAATGTAGTTAAAACTGCGAGTCACATCTAGTATGTCTATAAAAATTTAATGTAGTTAAAACTGCGAGTCACATCTAGTATGTCTATAAAAATTTAATGTAGTTAAAACTGCGAGTCACATCTAGTATGTCTATAAAAATTTAATGTAGTTAAAACTGCGAGTCACATCTAGTATGTCTATAAAAATTTAATGTAGTTAAAACTGCGAGTCACATCTAGTATGTCTATAAAAATTTAATGTAGTTAAAACTGCGAGTCANAATTACTGGTGGTAGGACCTCTTGTGAGTCCGCACGGGTAGGTACCACCGCCCCGCCTATTTCTGCCGTGAAGCAGTAATGCGTTTCGGTTTGAAGGGTGGGGCAGCCGTTGTGACTATACTGAGACCTTAGAACTATATATCTCAAGGTGTGTGGCGCATTTACGTTGTAGATGTCTATGGGCTCCAGTAACCACTTAACACCAGGTGGGCTGTGAGCTCGTCCACACATCTAAGCAATAAAAAAAAAAAAAAAAAAATTTGTTGAATACGTATTTCATTAGAAAAATTGGTACCCGCCTGAGATTCGAACACCGGTGTATCGCTCAACACGAATGCACCGGACGTCTTATCCGGTAGGCCACGACGACTTCAAACTTCGACTTTAGGGTACTTAACAATATCTCATTCGCCCAACTGAAACAACAGGAAGCAAGTTGTGGCCTACAGTCATCGTTTGTTGCTTTTGTGCTGAAGAAATTTAACTAAGGAGCTATTGCAAGAGGGTATCGCTCAGACGAATTAAGAGCGACGTAGATGGATTGATATAGTTATTTCTTTTCAGGTCTGCCTCTAGACAGAGCCTTCTCTCTCGCATTCCATCTTGCAAGAACGCACGCAGAAGATAAATAGTACCTGTAGCAGTGGTCGCTGTTCAGAATCCTACATGTGTCAAAAATCCCAACTCGGGTCTTACGTATATGACAAAGATCGGGCTCGTTAGGGATACTATTCGAAACTGTGGTCCGACCGCCTCCTCGTTGTCCGACAGCCCCTACCTGCCAAAGCAATAATACTCAGGATCTGCATCAGCCTTGAGGTGAGACGCCTTTTACCTACTTATTCCGAGAGACACGGCGGATCGCGTCGACCGTTAACTGCGAAATAATGGCCTCGCTTTCTTCATTTGAAATGTTATGCTCGGTTAATTTATACTCCGCGCGAATCAAAAGAAATTGATCAAGGTTTTTTTTTGGATATAGTCAGCTTTTTTGTTATCAAGAATATTCGAAGTTTATTTTACGGAGCCGTAACTTTTCCAATACAAACTTTCAGTTGGACTTATTGATGGAAGATTGTTTTTTTTGGACCATTTTAGGGTTTCCGCGTTTTGGATCAGATCTTCAAAAAATTTTTTTTCAGAAATCTATTTTGCTTTAGTTAAGCTATCGTTTATATTTTTTTTCCTAGGTATTCGCTGGTACTCTGAGGGGCTATTCCAGTGAGGTTATGACTAGTAGGTGAGCTCACAGGTTTAACCTGAGACAGTTTACTAGTACTGGACCTAGCAAGAGGAGTGTTTCGCAGAATTTACCACCGGATCAGAATCACAACCCACTACCATAGAACCTTCGCCGAGAAAATCGCTGGGGCGTGTCTATGGGTTAGTTCGCTTGTTGAACTCTTCATCGTGACCAATAAGTTAGATGAGGACGGTGACCAGTGCCTGAAGAGCTTAAAAGCACGGAGAGGGGTTTAGGGGATCCGACAAAATATGTTTCGGGCGAGGGCAGTTTTGCGTTGCCCCGTCGTCCAGGTCCGATATGTAATTAGTGGTGGCCACAATAAGAGGGTTATCGTGTCGCGCCGCTTTTTCAAAGTAACGCTCTGACCACTATTAATCCTTCTGAAGACTTTTAAATAATTAATCCACTCTGGAATGTCGTATTCCACGAAATAACTAGATATGTCAGTGTTGAGCGAAATGAAAAAAAAATCTATCGGAATTTTAATTAAACCGGGACCGATGCGTTCGTGTCGCAGATATTTTGCGATGAGCGTTGTTATCAGTTCGCCGGAGCGAGAGCACATTCGATACGTTATGTAGTTTTTCGGCAATTTTTGGGTTATTCGATACCGGCGTAGCGTTATTTCTGTATTTATCCTCCGAATATTGAAATTGGGTACGAAACGGTTTTGTTTCGAAGCGTTTTTTATTAGTGTTTTGATTTCATGGCCTTTATACGTAGACGAAGAAACGGTCCATCTTAAGGTCAGCAAACGCAGGGGAAAATTCTCCGGTGGTCTCCGTTTGTCTCGTTTGAAGAAGGAAACATTGTGGAAGGAGGTAAATTGCCGAGTCGGATGGCAGAAAAGATCTCTGGAAACGCAGTGTTGATGAACGCAGCGGTTCTAGACAGAACTCTACTTTGGGGGCGGCAGGTGTGATAGAAAAAAGAAGAGGGGGGATCAGCTCAAACAATTCCATAGTTCGGAACATACGGTACAAAACACAGAATGAACCGAAGACCCTCCATAGACTCTATAGAGGTTCCTTGAGAACGATATTCGGGCTTCGAATAAAATGAAAGTAGCTGACCGTTGGGGGTCCCGGTTCTGAGATGGGTTGGATGGGGATGTTAAATATATTTTATAAACTGTATTTTCCAGTCGTATTGTCAGCACGTGTAGGTTCAAAATTCCTCATATTTTTGTCGCAAAACAGTTATACGTTCCGGTTCAGATGACAGTTGCCATACAATAAGATTTTTTGGAGATCATATTTCAAAGTGGACGGTATTTATATATCTTTGGAGTGTCGATAACCACTTAACATTAACCTTTAAGGGCAAAGAATAAAGGATAGAGATGGAAGTAAACTTGAATGCTCGAAATATTACAATTTAACGATTCTGATCTGGTGATTTAACTATTCTGATCCCACTTTACTGATGGTAGGGCGTCCTGTGTGTCCGCACGGGTAGGTACCACCACCCCGCCTATTTCCGCCGTGAAGCAGTAATGCGTTTCGGTTCGAAGGGTGGGGTAGCCGTTGTAACTATACTGAGATCTTAGAACTTATATCTCAAGGTGGGTGGCACATTTACGTTGTATATGTCTATGGGCTCCAGTAACCACTTAACACCAGGTGGGCTGTGAGCTCGTCCATCCATCTAAGCAATAAAAAAAAAAAATCGGGATGGAAAAATGGGGGTTGCACGGTGACCGGCAAGAAGTGGATGAGGAGAGCCGCAGACCGGGCTCAGTAGTGTAGATTGGGAGAGGCCTATGTCCAGCAGTGGACGACTGTGGGCTGTTGATGATGATGATGATGATGATCGTATAAGAGTGAAAATTGAGAGCAATAGATTTTTTTTATTTTAAGTCATGACAAAACAAAATAAAATAAAATCAGTTTATAATTAACAAATAAAAAATAGGGGTTGATCATAGAGGGATGAAAAATTGAGAGTAACATCAGATTTTTTATTTTAATTCATGACAAAATAAAAACAGAAATGAAAATCTTGCCAAAAAAATTAAAGTTTATAATTAACAAATAAAAAATTGGGGTTGATCGTAGAGGGGTGAAAATTTCTACTATTCTCATAGATACCGGATAAGCACAAAAAATTTCATCAAAATCGGTCAAGCCGTTTCGGAGGAGTATGGCAACGAAAACTGTGACACGAGAATTTTATATATTAGATTAATACGAGACATGATCAATGTTTTTGGTTCAACGAAGTGGATAATATAACGCGATGGTGTGCAGTGATCCGAATGTCCTTAGATATGACAGGATACAATCATTGAAAATGTCGAAGGCGCGACTGGATAGGGGAATCAGATGTAATCTATATATATAGGTATTATGTATATAAACGAGAACTTATGTATGTATGTTAACTTAAAACTTGCCAATCGTTCGCCAAATTGATATGAAATTTTGCACACACATAAACATACTTACCGGAATTGCCGGATAAGTGGAACTGTTGGCAATGGTTTTTATTATTTAAACCATAAGTCGCATTGATGATTAAATATGTTTGTATGTATGTTCCCGTGAAATATCTTACGTTATCTGCATTGTCTTGTGGCTTTTATGTTTTAGTATAAAATTACATTTTCGCGGGCGAAGACGTGGGCTTATCTAGTGTGTATTTTTTTTATTGATTAGACGTGTGGACGAGCTCACAGCCCACCTGGTGTTAAGTGGTTACTGGAGCCCATAGACATCTACAACGTAAATGCGCCACCCACCTTAAGATATAAGTTCTAAGATCTTAGTATAGTTAAAACGGCTGCCCCACCTTTCAAACCGAAACGCATTACTGCTTCACGGGAGATATAGGCAAGGCGGTGGTACCTACCCGCGCGGACTCACAAGAGGTCCTACCACCAATAATAGTGTATATATTTAACACGCTTGTATATTGTGTTATTCGCGTATTGTGAGTACGATTGGGTAGCAACATTCTGCCTATTTCGGCTGCATTATCCCTTCCGGTTTCAATAGTGGAATTGGCGGTAGCATAAATAATTTTTTTTTTTGTATTCAAACAGGCTTTCGCATGCGATTTGGAATCTTTATTACTTTATACTTTACTATTTCGCCACTAAGAACAATCCCTCCCTTTTCAAATACATTATTAATATATATATAGTAACATAGAAAATTTCAGAATATAACCCTCCTCTTGACTGAATCCGTAGTGGCCCGTAGTGGCAAAATCCACCAGTAATTCTTACATCCTAAGAAAATTTAAATTTCCAGCTCTTAACTCAAGGTGGATGATGATATAGTTACACGCTGGGGTTCGGGATAAATAAAATTCCACCAAAGTACAACTATGTTATACTTATAACTAAAACAGCTGTATTCAACACTAAGAACACTAAAAACACTCAACAAACACTTTAAAACTCTCAATTCGCTTCTTCCGCTTCGCTTCAGGTGATCCGTTCGTTGTTTCGCTTCGAGTAGTTCCGATTACTGACTAAATGCGTGCCATCTCTACAACGCTTTTATAGCCGAGATCTCATCCCTAGAATTATAAAGAATATTCCACACATCTCTAGTAGTAGTTTCCGCTATCTGACAATAGATAGCGTTGTAATTCTCGAGCGTTCTATGTGCTTCTAGATCCTTCGATATTCGTTCGACTATTCGGCGATAGATGGCGTTACTCTTACTGGCGTAACAATATTTACGTTACAGGCTATAAAATGCGATTGCCACTTGAGGATAACCACCATCTGAGGTCGGAAGCTAGTTTTGTTAACGAGAGAAATAAAAGTTATCGTATCTAGCTTGTTTTTTATTGGCCTTGTAGGCAGACGAGCATACGGCCCACCTGATGGTGAGTGGGTACCGTCGCCCATGGACTTCAGCAATGCCAGGGACAGAGCCAAGCCGTTTCCTACAGTATAAAGCAACACAAATATACCTATGTATATATATCGCAAACACTAGAGCGTTTTAACAAACAGAATTGTAAATATAACATGCAGGAGACTTACACGGCAGGTTGGTCCCGTGGCAAATAGCATAATGATTGCAAAAACATGTGTTTGCATGTATTTTTGAATAGCAACGTATATTGAGGTAAACTGCGAATGATATTTGCTTTTCGGGTTCAAAATACACGGAAACTATCAATATTTGTCGACAATTTCATACCAAACTGTAACGGAAAATGTACTTGGATAGATTAATTAAAACGGCCGTCTGGTGTAGTGGTAAGTGACATGGTCACTACACAAGGAAGTCGCGGGTTCGAATCCCGCCAAGGGAGGATATTTGTATGATAAATATAAAATGTCTTTTCCAGGGCTATGGATTTATATTAAATATATGTATGTGTATAATAAAAATCTTACATTTATTTCCGTTATCTGGTACCTATCTGGTAACTACCTGGTAATCTACCTGGTAACACAAATTCTTTACGAACTTAGCACGGGACCAGTTAACGTAGCGTGATTGTTAGGAAAAAAAAACAAAATAATAATAATAATAACCAACTCACTTGGCGTAAGCCCGTGCTAGGTTCACATTTACCAGCATTAGCTGAGAAAAAAAAATATATATCCATAACCCATAATAATAATAATAGTGGCTTCTTTTAGTTTTTTTTGTAGTGTATATACGCCTTATTCATAATTTAAATTACCCAATATGTTATATTACTATGCATATTTTTAAGATATTACGCAGCGAGCGTTTTTTTCTTTCTTAATAATTGAAAACTTTTCTTTTTCTTACGTCTTTTTTCTTTTTTGTTTAATTGCCGCTGAAATGTTTATTGAGGAAACAAATTATGATTTATTCTTTATCTCTACTAGATAATTGAATGAGCTTTTGGCCGAGCTAATGTTAAGGTGTTATCGAAACTCGCAGAGGTCATTGTGAAAGCTCTACGCATTTTGAAATATGAGGTGGAAGTGTCGATTTTATACCACTATACTATCCTTTGAATCCATCGTCCTCGCCAAACCCGTTGCTTGCGACGAAGGGCTTGGTGAGTAAATTAACCCATAGACACAGCCCACTGAGTTTCTCGCCGGATCTTCTCAGTGGGTCGCGTGTCCGATCCGGTGGTAGATTCTGCGAAGCACTGCTCTTGCTAGGGCCAGTGTTAGCAACACCTCTAGCTTGAACCCCGGGAGCTCACCTACACGCTGATATAGCCTCTTAAGGCTATCAGCATAGTGTAAGGTTTATGATTACTTATATGAATATGATTATGTAGAGTCCTGCAGATATTAAGAATTATAATTAAATATGAGGTTTATATTGCAAACCATTATAATATTATTGTTTATTAGTTGCTCAATTGACTGCTTTTAAAGTCACGTAACCAAACCACGTGACCAGTCAAGGGGGATACCCCGCTGAGACATATTTAAAAGTGAATGCAGGCGGTCAGAAAAGCTCTTACATATCGAGGCGTCAGTGTGCCGCATCGCGCTGACGGGACACCAGCCGATCGTCATCGCATCCGTATATCTCCCTCCTGACAAACCCCTCCTGAGCAGTGACCTCGAGACACTGCTCGGTATGGGGGACGCGGTCATTCTGGCAGGCGATTTAAATTGCCACCACACTAGGTGGAACTGCCATCGCACGAATGTGAACGGTAGGCGTCTCGACGCGTTCATAGACGACCTCACATTCGAGATATTCAACCCCCCGACCCCCACGTGCTATCCGTACAACGCCGCGCGTCGTCCGAGCACAATAGATCTGGCACTGCTGAGGAACGTAACTCTGCGCTTGCGCTCCATCGAGGCAATGTCAGAACTCGACTCAGACCACCGACCTGTCGTCATGCAGCTCGGTCGCCCACTCAACCGCGAACCAGATACGAGGACCATGGTGGATTGGAAGAAGCTGGGCACGTGCTTAGCTGACACCGCTCCACCAATCCTCCCTTGCGGCCCGGATTCAACTCCATCCCCCGAGGA